>JARHVA010003485.1:807500-1390000 GCA_037957365.1 Torreya grandis | reverse complement strand
CAGGGCTGATTTTGGAAATGGAGGTGGATTGTCCATATAACTTAGTGATTATTAGGAAATTTACTATAAAGTGCTGGTGATTGCCAATATTGATAAATGGGTGTAAGATAATTGGGGATCCAATATTTCTCTTGGATTTATTCATAGAGGGCTTTTCATAGCCACTTTTTAACAAGAAGAAATAAAAAGGATATATTGGAAAGAGGTGATTGGATTTTTGGGAATGTGGGGTTATTTATACAATAGTGAGAGCCAAATTTAAAATAGCTTCATGTAAATCTAGGCCATATGCCTAATTAGGTCAAGATTTATGCCTTGGCTCTTGAGTTTTGGAAAAAAAACATTTGATGTTGG
This sequence comes from Torreya grandis, assembly GCA_037957365.1. Taxonomy (NCBI): domain Eukaryota; kingdom Viridiplantae; phylum Streptophyta; class Pinopsida; order Cupressales; family Taxaceae; genus Torreya; species Torreya grandis. The sequence continues at coordinate 1,389,646 of JARHVA010003485.1, read as the reverse complement.
AAATTGTTGGCTGCCTAGGCAAGGTGTTGAAAATTGGTGATAGAATGAAGGATGGTTCTCTTGATACCTATGCCAAAATTTGTGTTTCAACATATTTGTCTAAATTTATTTCTCTTAATGTAAAAATGAAAACTCCAAATGGGAAATGCATTCAGAACATTGATATGGAAAATCTACCATTCAAATATTTTAAATGTCTTCTATTTGGGTACATTAAAACCTATTTACTACTCAGAGTTAGGGCATATAAGGTTAAATAGGTATGGAGGGTCAAATAAGGAGAAGCCTCAACTAAATTTAGTGAGAAATGATGGTGATCTAGATATTTCCAAAAGTAGTCCCCCACCCTCAACTTTTGTTCAAGATCATGATTTTGAAGAATTAAAAAATTATGTTGAAAATATCTCACTTGGATCTATGCTTGAGGAGTTAGAGTAGATTGTTAAGGAAACCAATGGACTTGTATCTATGTTAAGGCATTAGGATGGAAGTTCATTTGAGAATGTTACATTAAAAAAAAAATCCATGGATGATCAGTTAGAGGGATCAACATCTAAAGAGGAATAAGATTTATATTTAGCCAAGATACTAACTATTTCACAAACTAAAAGTATAGTTAAAATTCTAAATTGTGGTCCTAAGGAAAAAAAAGAGATAAAAATAGGGAAGGAGAAAATTTAATAGCTTTTGGATCAAGGGACCTAGAATACCATTTAATATTTCTTTAGTTCTAGTGTTTTACCCTAATTTGGTTTGGCATCCCTAATAAGATAGAAATTTGTAGAATAATTTAGATATTAAATTATGGCATTCAAGCATACATATGAATGTAGATTATTAAAATGATTGCATTGATTTAATAAGTGGTATATGCTAAATATATTAACTAAAATAAAAATATGAGTACTTGAATGTTTTAGTTAGCTATATAACTATAATTATATTCTAGAAGTGGAAATTAGACTTAAGAAAGCATGTGATTCATTTGGATTAGGAATTGTACTTTTATTTACATAAGGTCAATTTTGCATCACTATCTAGTATCGATACTAACCTTTATTAGTCGGTAATTACCTATGTATCAATGAGGGACTATGACTATACAATAACTTTTTCTAAGATTTGTGTGTTCTGTATGTGTGATCCTAAAACCTAATGATGTATGCAACTCCAAATATTAGTCTCTTTCACCTTAAAACCATAGGTATACTTTTGAGGGCTAGAAACATGTAAAAATTTGAAAAGTGTAAGGGGATAAACTAACCACAGTCACCTTGATTTTATTATTAACTGTTACCTACGTATCCAATACTTTGAGGGAAATCAAGCCACATGTAGTCTCCCACCTAGTGTGATTGTGCAATTATGCTCCTTTTCTATATGTATGCAATCAATTATTTAGATTTGATACTTGAAAATTCTTGATTTGACTTGGATTTAATGTAATTAAAAATTGGCTTATGATTTCTCCTAGTGATAGATTCAAAATTTTGAAGGAATACAAAATATTATCTTAATTTGCAATAGCGTATAGATGTGTAGCAGGTAAGTTCCCAACCCATTTTGAACAAGACCTTGATTTGTTTATATTTTAATCTAATTTGGTAATTTTTCATGCTATCGACTCACTAGGTATATGAAAATCCTTAAGGAAATATTTAATTTTAAAAAGAAACTATTTCTAGGAGATGGTCAGTTATGACTAGCTTAGGTCGATATCAACTAGCGTATCTGAGTAAAACTTGTGAAATTGACCTATGTACATGTGGATTAAATTATAAGTATAGAGATGTTTGTACATGATATTTATCAGGTTTGAAATATAAAGTGAGGTTTATGTAAGTGTAACAACAAAATAAAAGGGTTAACTGATAAGATAACATGGAAGTGTGATATAATGGCATATTAGGACTATATTTATCCACTCAATTCATGTGGTAAATATGTTTCAAGCTTATAATTTTCAATTACTTAATATCAAATTTTAGAATCTAAATAATTCCCCTTTTTATTCTAGTAATGTAATTGCTAGATTAGAAGGATAAAATGTACATGATTGTGTAAAACACACATTATCTTTGTTATGATGATCTAAGTGTGTAGGTAACTTGATAATAAAACCTATAATCATGTATATTTAATGTCCATAAATTGATAAGTGTAATCTAAAATTGAAATTTTATAAATTTAAGGAAAAAAATAAAAGTACGCTTGTGAGCTGGTGAAAACCATGTTTCCTTTACAACTTGTTGAATATGATGCTTCCTTATTTAAGCATTGGAGAAATTTGTATTTCCATGATAAATTGCATGCCTCAAATGTAAATTAAGTTTTTATTTGTGTGCATGAGTAAATGTCATGCCTCATGAATATGAAAATGTGTATATGTGTATGAACCAATATCATTTTCTTTGAATCATTACCATCTGATACACACACACACACACACACACACACACACAATCTGAAAATCTATATCTCAAATGTATGTATACGTGGAAAACTATAATTTGCATTCTTATAAAATGTCTACATATATCCATGTATATACACCCAAGTGTATATGAATATATAATCAAGTCTCTGTAAAGTGAGTGCATATGCATGCCATATACCCCCATAATTTATATTGATGTGCCAATTTTTGTCATGTATCTAAACCATCTATAATTTAATCTATCATGAATCTCTAAAATATTTAATTTGTTATAATTTTATTACTCATGGATGTTTATGTCTCTATAAAAATACCATTGTATTTACCCCCTTATAGGACAAGGGATGTATCCTATAAGTCACTCATTTCAAAATAAGGGTTAACTATATCTTGTCATGCATAAATATAACATATTGTAATATCATATGAACATGTGGACAATATGTCATCATAGTAATTCAAATATTAATAATGGATCATATGTAGCATTTTTAATAAGTGTCATCTATAGATATATGTATTAATATGTTTAACCTTTTTTGAGATTAAGGGTTAGGAGGAATAGATTAATCAAAAGTGGATACAACTATTCCTTAAAGCAGGCTAGTTAAATAATTTAGTTTATAATATTCAATTTTAGTGATGAATTACAGGAAATAATAAATATATTAATGCCAAAAAGTATTTTGATTGAATAATCATGAAAAATAAATAATACTTAATTTATGCAATGATGTACAAATAGATCTGAGATGTACTATTGTGGAAATAGGCTATCTAATATTTAAGAACCAATCAGCATGTTCTTTGAATATTTTTTTAAGTTGCCTGGACACTTACCTCGACCTGTAGACACTTGCATCAATGATATTATCTAAATATTGATGCAAATTTCTATTCCAAATGTTTATTATATCAAGATATAACTACCTAGGTATTTTTGGGTTTTCTATCACCTTTCATCTGATGTATCTAGATTTTACACACATGATCTGTATAACTGTTTATAGTTCAAACCCTAGATCTCCACCTTAGGTTAGGTAATCTTACTAAAAATTGGTTAGTGGGATCATAGTGTTAAGTTGACCTGAAAAACCCCTCTATTAATGAGCATTGCCTACATATCCAACACTCCAAGGAGGTTATTAGACTTATGTAATTACCACTATGTGTTGATGTGTTTTTATATTTTAGGACTTCGTGTATGTAAATCTTATGTTTATTAAATAGATGAGCATACTAAATTAGGATAATAATATGAATTAAATACAACCATATATTATAGAATTAACTTAATTTGACCTTTCTAAAAATAATAATAAATGATACAAGTAATAACTTAGCTAAAAAATGATTGAGATGGATGATTTGGAAGTGAAAAAATGAGATAGAGATTGGTCTGAGTGTCACAAACAAGATCCAAGTGTCAAAACTTCCCCTAGATAGTATCATCTTAATTTGACAGTGCCATGTGGCACTAATATCCCTATTTTGGTAGTAGTATCCTCTATGTAGAACTATCCCAAGCTTTTAGGTGCACCTATATCTGATTTTGTAAGGTATGTTCCTATGTGAATGAGTTTTGTAACCCTATATATTGCCTTTTTTGATTCAATTTGTGAGAAAACCCTAATCTTCCTTATTTTTTGGGCAACCAATCGATACAAGACAAAAAGTGTGTTTGTTAGTCGAGTGGGCTAGACATCTAGTTGTCTCAAAACTTTGTTAATGGGAAAATTGGTAGGGTAAAATCTATTTCCTATTAGCAGGCAGATCTACCTTTATTGAAATCCAAAAAAGAAAAAGTAGGGTAAAATCATTCACATCTATTTACATCAAAATTATTTTCTATTAGGGGTTTCATACTTTTAATCTGAAAGTACATAAAGGAGATAGAAATGAAATGAGGGAAAAGAAGGGAATAACAAAAAGAAGGGAAGAATAGAGAAAGGAAAGGAATAATGGAGAATAGGGTTATTATAGTTTGTTAAACAAATAAGCAATATGATAACATTAGAAAAAATGAAAGACAACTCTAGGTAGTTGTTGTCACTTTGATTTGCATAGAAAATTGAAGGCATTTTTTAGGCCAAGTGTGAAGGGTAACTGAAAAGAGAGTTTTTTTATACTACAGACAGTGATGGCTTCCTTTTACAAGTTTTCAGATGAGTAAGAATACAACCAATGCATGAATATGCATGCTTGAAGGCCTTCTCTCTTATCCCAATCATCAAACCTATCCCTAATTAGTGGTGGGATGTTTAAATAAGTTCCAATTATGAAGGTAGTATTTTGAACTAAGACTCAGAGTTTTATGTTATTTCTCATAAGTTTCATGACTTGAATGGACACTTTGTCCTCATGAAATTACATGGTTCATCCCATATCTCCTTCTCATGCAATTTTAACCCCTTTTCTTAGATTGACAAGTGTCCAAATGACCTTTGGACTTCCCTTATCTTGCTCCTCTCTCAAAGGCTATAAATATTGACTCTTTTAGCTATTTTGAGTAGCCTCCATTGGTTAATGGTGAAACCCTATCCAAATATGTACTTGAATGACTCTTGAAGAAATAAATAAGTGATTTTTCCTACTTACATGTTTTACAATTGGGTGTTATTGCAATCTTGTTGGTATTGACTAGTAGAAGATCTTTTCTAGCATGTTATCCTTGATTTCTCACTAAGTGTGAAGAAGAATGATTGTTATAGGTATTTGTTAGTGTTATTTTCAAGATTATGGTGTCTTATAAGTGGTCCATGATTTTATTCTCTCAATGAATCATTCATTGCCCTCCTAAGTATCAAATACCTTCTTGAACCTAGCTTATGAAACATTGATGTGATAATGTAACTTGAATTGTGAGTTTTATGTAAAAGGAGCCTTGTTTAGTTATAAGTAGTATAAGTTCAGTTCATAGGAGGAAATATAATATTGGTGCATCACCTTTTTCTATCTTTCTTAGTTATTTTCTTAACCCTTTTCATCCAAAACTGATAGGTAAGAAATTACTTCAAAAAATACATCAAGGGAACTAGCCCTTCTAGAGATTAATCTCAAAAAATTATTACCCAAAATAAGAGAGATGTTTCTATTATTTCACTTGGATGAGGAGAGCTAAGCATCTCTTCAAGGGGTGAAAATCCAAGTGACAACAGTTTTTGGCACGCCCGATGGGACTCTAAGTCCTAGAAGATTATCTAAGATTGGTGCTGGTCTTGACATAGTTGCAGTTACAAGAACATATACATTCAGTACTTGGTAACTCCACTAAATTTTCAACTCTTTGGTTGTTGATCAGTCCCTAATTTCCATGGCAAAGATGACCACTAGGTCCCCTACTAAAGGTATACCCTTTGAGTTTGTGCAATTACCTCCATATTCTATTAAAAGGTTTAGGTTTGTGAATACTTATTCTTATTCAAGAGAGTTAGTGTTTAAAAAGTCCAAGTTTTTATTTAGTTCAACCCCTAATACTCATATTCTATGTTCTAAGATGGCTAGGAACCAACCTTTTGTAGCCTTCGCTAGATCATCTCCTTTGAATTTTGCCCAATATGACCAAATTCCAGGAGCATCCCTTAAGAGTGTTTCATCTTTTAGTGGAGGTCCTATTACTACCATTGAACACATTAGAAACATAGAAATTTTTTGTAATAGCCATAATATAATTCAATAGAATGTGTCTATAAGTTATTAGCATTGTCTTTCAAAAGGAAAGTTTTAGATTGGTATAGGACTCTATATAAAAATTCTATTGGTTTATGGGATGAACTAGGAGATTTATTGACTAAGAGGTTTGCAGAGAAAAGTGATCATCTATCACTAGCTAAGCAATTGACCACTATAAAGAGGGAACCAAAAGTGTTTATGTAGGATTTTAACACTAGAAGTTTCAAAATAACAATAACATGGGACAGGATCCTAGCCCTTGTGAGACCCACTCCAAATTATGCCTTCTTAAAACTATTTAAAAGCATTGACAGCACTATTAAAATTAAAATTTGAGGCACTTCCGTTGGGTTTTCGGGGGTCAAACTTCATTGAGCAAAGCTAATGCCATTTCATGATTTCCAACGGTTCAAACCAATCCATGGGTGGGAATACATTTCATGTTGCCTATGAGATAGCCATCAATGCTGAGAATTATCTTGTTTAAATAGGATAGATTGATCCTAGCCACTAAGGTCATTGAATTTTCATCCTCCTAGTTCACTCAAATTACATTGTACCTACTTTTTCTGTGCCTCCTTTGCCTAGTCAAAAAAGGTCTACCACTTTTGCCCTCCAAAAATGAGATTCATTTGAAGTTAATGAGGTTGTGCTCTATAAGTGTTACCAATGAATTGGTTGGTCCAGTGCTCAATGAAGGCAAATGTTTGGAGTGGTACATCCGAATCATGTGAACAATCAAGCAGTTTACCACCTCTATTTGACCATCAGTCTATGATGGAAGGCTGTGGACTTCATCAGCTTAGTCAACCCTAGAGTACCATCAGTTCTAGACTAAGGAAATAGACTTGGGAAGACTCTTTTTCAAGGTAATTTTTGCTCTACCAAAGAAAGTTTAAATCACTCAAGCTACAATCCTTGACCTTGGCCAAAGTTATAATCCTGTTTTCTCAATTGTAAGCTCTTCTTCTAAATCTTTTGTTGCCACTCAAAAGATGTGTCCCATAACTTATGTTCAAATAGAACATCAGAAACATGTGTACCTTTTTGAAGTGTTATCTGCTTCATACCTGGCAGTCTTAAAACTGACCAAAATCAAGGCCAACTTGCATGATGCCTCTCAAGCTTGCTTTGTGTCTGGAAGAATTCCAATGGTCTGCGGTCAGTGTGAATGATCCCTAGTCAAGACATGACAATGTCAAGGAATCAAGCATCTCAACTATATCAGTGTGATATGCAACAGGATGGCCATGTTGCATGTGACAGCTCCCATTTTCAGAGCATGTCATCAACTGGTTGAAAATCTGGCAAGAATGAGCAGAGTCTGTTATTAAATTCTCAAATATAGAGTGGACAAGTGACATAATCTTATTATACTCTCATAAATCATCTTGGAGGGAGAGTTGTTCCCGTGCAATCAATCATTTGTGGGAATTCAAGCAATGTTCTTCCCATGAAGATGAGTATGTCATCTAAGTAGACAACCACTTGGTGAAGTGGCTTGTCATAATACTAGGTTTAAGAAAAGGGCTATTAAAGAGACATAAGGGGATAATCAAAGACATGTTTTAACTCCTAAAACAGCTCCAATGGTGTGTGGGTCTAATTATCTTTTTATCTCCTAAGGAGAAAAATAAATTAGAATTTTTAGGTGACTTGAATAAGTCATCATAAGGCCTACTCCTACACATGCACCTTGACCACCATCACAAGCTACACCACAAGGTACTAGTGCTTCCAAAGAATCCTTTCAAGGTGAAAAATCCTTATATTAATGTTGTGGATCAAATGACTAAATGAGGCTTCAGTTTCACAACTTTAGAATATTTAATTATCAAGGAAATGTAAAGGCGTTTCATTAACAATCCTAGACAAAAGGATATGCTCAAAAGAAATTTCAAGGACTTGGTAAGCAATTGGATTAGCTATGAAGTCCCAGAGAATGTTGAGGGTTGACTCTTGGTGAATCTTCACTGCAAATTTGTATGCCTCACCGGGGTTTCCAAATTGAAGAGTTCCATTTCCCCCCGTATGTACCATTGTAGCCACCACGATATTTGAGAGTCTTATGTTTCTCACTTTCTTGAATGCAACCTTGCAGACAAAGAATGAAAAGTGTCTAATCTTGAACAGATTGGTCCTTACAAGTTGTTGCCACTGTAGTAGAGATCTGATGGGAATTACTCTTCTTTCACTGCTTCTACAAAATCATCCCAGGTTTCCGCCTCAAGGCCAATGTCATCTGTGCTGAACCTCTTTTTGCACACTTCCCACCAGTTATTCATTTTCAAAAGAGCAAAAGTGATTGAGAAGTAGGATTGATCAAATTTTCTACTGCATCATTGACTTTAGTGGGGCTATCAAAATTTCCCTAGACCTTGAAGGGTATGCCTAAGGAGCCAGGAAGTGTGAGCCACGGAGCCAGGATTTCCCATCGGAAGTGTTTGAAGAATAAATTGTTGTAGCATCTGTGCTTGTTGCCATTGGCCTCAAGTATGAACCAATGGCTACCTAATGAGTCCTATAATTGGATGGATCACCAATAAAGAACCTTGGGAGTGGTCAAAGCAATTTGAATCTAATTTTACATGAAAGCATTTGTCCCACCTTGGTTATATTTAAAACAATCATAATTCTCATAGAAACTATGGCACTATTATGGCAGATTTACCTCCATACTTTTCATTCTTAGCTTATCAAGAGAGGTCATAGCTAAGATCGGTGGATACTTGGTAAATTGCCAACACTAGATTTCAAAAAACATGGGACAGGATCCTATAGACCTGCCTTCTTGTTATTTAAAAGGAATAATGATGTAGCCATAATGATATCCATGGGTACTTTCCTATTGCCTATGAGATAGCCATCAATGCTGAGAATTATCTTGTTTAAATAGGATAGATTGATCCTAGCCACCAAGGTCATTGTTTCTTAATTTTCATCCTCCTAGTCAAATAATTACCTACTTTGGCTCCTTTGCCTAGTCAAAAAAGCCTTGCCCCCAAAAATGAGATTCATGAAGTTAAGAGTTTGCTCTAAAGTGTTACCAATGAATGGTTAAAAGGCAAAAATCTGAAATTTATAGACCTTATCAACCCTATAATCAGTTTAGACAAGGAAATGACCTCTTTTTCAAGGTAATGGACAAGTTTAAATCACTCAAGCTAGACACCAAAGTTATAATCCTAATTTTAGAAAGCTCCCAAAAACAACTTTATTCAAGAACAACCATGTTATCCCTCTTATGACCAAAATCCAGGCCAACTTGCATATGCCAATGAAATCCCTAGTCAAGACATGACAATGCAAGGAAATCAAGCATCTCGAGTTCCCACTTTTGAGATGCCAATGTAAAATAGAATGAAAATTAAAATGTAGAGTGGACAAACATAATCTTATTATACTCTCATAAATCATTTGGAGGGAGAGTTTTGTGCAATCAATCATTTGGGGAATTCAAGCAATATGAATACTAGTAATACTAGGTTTAAGATGAGGGCTATTAAAGAGACATAAGGGGATAATCAAAGACATGTTTTAACTCCTACAACAGCTCCAATGGTGGGTGAGTCTAATTTATCTCCTAAGGAGCAAAAAAATTAGAATTTTTAGAATGTAAGGCCTACTCCTACACATGCACCTTCACAAGCTACACCACAAGGTACTAGTGCTTCCAAAGAACCTTTCAAGGTCCTTAGTTATGGATCAAATGAAAAAGTTTCACATGAATATTTAATTATGGGTTTCATTAACAATACCTAGACAAAAGGATATGCTTCAAAAGACTTGGTAAGCAAGTTGGATCAGCTATTGAGAATGTTGTCTTGGTGAATGGAACCCAGCCTATTGATGGACAAGTGAAGAAGACTGATAATACTCATTTTTACTTATCATTGATGATTGATCATTTCATAATTGCATCATAGATAGTGGGGCTATTACTTTAGTTATGCCTTAGTGTATAGCAAATAAACTAGGCCTCAAGTATGAACCAATGGCTAAAGATAATTGGATGGATCACCAATAAAGACCTTGGGAGTGGTCAAAGATTTGAATCTAATTTTACATGTTTGTCCCACCTTTTATATTCCTCATGATATGGTTATGGCAGATTTACCTCCATACTTTTCTCTTAGCTTATCAAGAGAGGTCATAGCTAAGATCAGGTGGATACTTGGTAGCCAATTGGTCCTATATGGTTTTTAGGACAAAGTATGGTACTAAGGTGAAGATTTAATCAGAGCCTATCCATAATAATCACTTAGAGCCTTACATACCATTGAAGGAGCTTCACATAGATCAATCTCCAACATCTTCTCTTGAAGGAGTTTCTGATTTGTACTTAGATGAATGGGGAGATGAACATTATGAGCATGATCCTTACAAATTCATAGAGGAAGTTGGTCTTAGATTATATTGAATGCATGAGGAGGACTCTTTCATTTGATGAAGCCAAGTGAAGACATGGATGGTTTATGGTAGCTTTATTTGATGGATCAAAAAGGATTAGGGCAAGTGGTGGAGCAATGTTGATTTCTCCTTCCAAGGAAAGTTACTATTCCATTTTTAGATTTTAATTCTCTTGTACTTGTAATGTGGCATAATATGATGCCCTCATTCACGGCCTTGAGTGGGTTAGGAAAAGAAGTGTGAAATAATTACAAGTGTATGGTGATAGTGAGTTGATTGTGAATCAAGTAAGAGGCCAAAATATGACTAAGAACTCTTTGTTTAAGTCCTATAAGTATAGAGTGTGGGATCTTGTAGAATATTTCCAAGCTTTCAACATCACATCTATCCCAAAATAAGACACCAAACATGATGATAGGTTGGCATCAATTGGATCTCAGTTTGATGTTCCAAAAGGGATAAGAGAAGATAAGAATCAACCACATCTCAAGGTGATTGTAAGGCCTTCCATACTAGATAATATCATTACTTAGCAAGTGTTTTATATTGACCAACAAATATCACTTTTTCTACAAGATGAGGCTAAGTTATCTTCTAAGAATCATTCCAAACTGTAGCATCAATATGGAGGGAAAATTGTACAATTGAATTCAAACAAGCTCTCTAAAGGCCTAGTCACACTTGAGAGTATTTTCAATGATGATGACCAGTTGAAGAAATAAAAGGTAAGCATGTCAAATAATCAATAAAACTATGAGAAAGTACAAATCTTCAAGGATAACTTGATTGCACTTGGGAAGGTATATACTAGTGAAGAGAAACATGCTTTCATTGAGTTATGCAAAGAGTTTTATGATGTCTTTGCATGGGAATATAATGATTTTAAGGGCTTTGATCCAAACTTAGCTCCATATACCATAAAGGTAGATGAGAATACTAAGCCCATCAAACAAAGACAAATGCCAATCAATCCTAAGATTGAGCCTCTTATGAAGATCAAGCTTTGAAAAATCCATGGAAAGCGCCTAGAGAGCAGAGGAGATGTTAAACCAACTTGAGGAACCAAATGATTGTGTTTTGGGAAATTGTCCCCAAAAGGCCAAAATAGAGATCTAAGGGGTTTTTATAATCTTTTTCCAATAGGTTTCAAAGATGTTCCAAAGTATTTGAATGAGTGTACTTGACTACCCCTAGTATAGACTAGGTCCATGCAAAGAATCAAGGTAAAATAATAGAGGGAGATAGGTTTATGAAAGCCTTAAATATGCCTAAAAAATCACTGAGATACTTGATTGAAGTCTAAAGCCCTGTAAGAGTAAATGACCTTTTGTTACTTTGAGAGAGCAACATTGAACATTCTGATGGATAAGGTGGTTTCAATAGATGAGATGAGGTATAATGGATTAAATTGATTAAGGAGATACTTTAATGTTCCATTTAAACCCCTATGACTATTTTTAAGTGTCCCTTGTATGGATAATGCACACCTATAGTAGGGTTAGATCAATCACCCCAGTTGTGATGCCTATTTGATGTTTTGAGACCCTAAGAAGGTGTGTACAGAGTCAAGTAGGTATTTTTTGAGAAAAAATGAATTAAAAGAGGATATTTGTAATATTTACCATACTCTTTTGAGGAAATATACACTTACAAGGGTCAATGAGAGCAAAGTGTCTTAGTCAATAGGAAAAAAGCTAGTGTAAGTGTGTAAGTGTGGTTGTAGGACACTTGGGTGATTTTCATGTTGGAGAGGGATGTTGTGTGACTTAAAGAGGTTTCAAGGGAGTCTTAAATCTTCATTACCAAGCCTTAAATAATCCCATGAAACCTACAACAAGCCTTAGAAAATAAGGGTCTCAGTTAAAGTACAGTTGGGTACCCAATTTTGACTAGAAGTGCATAATTCTTCCAAGAGGGAGTTTGGGTGATAGGAAAAACATGTATTCATATTAATAAAAGTCATGGAAACTAAATGAACTATAAAAATCATGCAAAAAAACTCCAAAGGGTCCCTTGTATCCCTGTGTGCACCTACAACCACCATGTTGCAGTCTTGGACATGAAGGTAAGAGGAAGACATGAGGGTTTTTAGTCCAAGAGAGAGGTTTTGAATCAACCTAAGATGTTTCATGACTTATATATGAATTTTTATTCACAATATATGACCCCTTAAACATGTCCATCCACTCTTCTTTACTTTGGCAAGGTAATCAGTCTGTAAATGAGTCAGGAAACCTCTTGGCCTAATAGATGAACATGTGGAATCAAAGTAAAAGAATGTTTTTGAATAAATAAAAAGCTCCATTAGCATTATTTGGATATATGAAACATTTTATATCATCATAAAATAATTTTCTTGTCTTGGATGGGTCACTCTTAGGAAGGTTTAAAGAAAATGCAAGAAAATAGGCTTTCAAAGGCCTTTTTTGGACATTTGGAGTTGGTTAGACACCCAAATCATGGAATCAAGAAAAAAATTCAGTAAAAATGATAATAATTAATTTTAAAATATACAAAAATATTTACTTTGACTAATGGATAAGGGTTATATCTCACTATTTTATCTCAGAGGTTAGCCAGTCCAAGCAAATCAGGTTTTGGCAATGTAAACTAGTGAGGGCAAAATGAGAAAAAGAATTGATACGGAGCCTTGATAACCTCATAAAAACATATAATAAGGTATATTTAAGGAATATTTATTATATGGAATCACTAGATAAATACCATACCCCTCAGGGTGACCAAATTGCTCATGCACACTGTCCAACATGGCAAACTTTCGTTAGGCCTAGTTGGAAAATGAGGAAAGAGGATGAAGAAGGGTGATTGGAGGGTTATGAAATGATATTTTAATCTCAATTTGGATTTTAAAATTCATAAGAAACCAACCTACCTATAACATATCAATCCTAGTAGCCAAATCTAACAGGATGCCTATTAGACCTATTAGGCTTTGACAAGACCTAGTGCCAAATGGTAGTACAACTTCATTTACACCCCTTGGTGGACTATACATATGATTGATTCATGTTATGGAGGTGAATATACACATTATGGAACTCATATATTGTATAAAATTTCATTGTAAATCCATGTCTAGCTCAGAGAGAACACAAGTATGTATGAAAAGCAAGGACAAGCTCGAAGAAGTGTTTTCAAATGCTCATATATTTTCTAAAGTTTTGAATGGGAACCAAAGGAATTATGATAATTTATTAGGTTCCATTGGAATCAAGTTTTTTTAATTTTGTGTTAATTTCTTAAGCTTTATGAACAAAGCTTAAGATCAAAAACTGCCTAAAACCCTACTAAACCCTCAGTCAAGACCTGATGGAGAAAATGAGCTTGGAGAGCTATCCAAATGACATAGTTTGGTAATTAAAGTTGTTTTATAATGTATAGGGATATATCAGGATATCGCCCATCAAGAATAGTTGTATGAAATTGTATGAACAAAATGAAAAATAAGATATTTTTGACCATTTTTTGTGTTTTGTAGGTTCTAGGAGGTTTCAAAGAATGAAATCAAGTTTAGATGAAATATATATATAATATATATATAATTTTTAATGTTCATTTCATGCTTGGGAAAATATTCTAAGTGTCCAAATAATCTCCTTCATCTCAACTAGTCAAAATTGGCATAGTGGACACAAGGGTGAGAAGGGTGAAAACTTTAAATGGGAAACTTTTTAAGGTATACCTAAGAATTCTAAGGCCATGGATAGTCTTAAAAAGTGTAATTAACTCCATTCCACTAATTTTCATGGAAAAATTAAGGTATTTTTGAGGCCAAGTTTGAAGGGTAACTAAAAAGGGAGTTTTTTTAGACTGTAGACAATGATGTCTTCCTTATAGAAGTTTACAAATGAGTAAGAGTGAAAAAAATGCATGGATATATATGTCTAAAGGTATTAAATCTTATACCAATCATTAGACCTATACCTAGTTAGTGGTGGGATGTTCAAATAGGTTCAAATTATGAAGGTAGTTTTTTTAGTCAAGACTGGAAGTTTTATACCATTTTTCATAAGTTTCATGACTTGTATGGACACTTGGTCCTCCTGGAATTGCATGGTTCATCCAAAATATCTTTATCATGCAATTTTAACCCCTTTTCTCAAATTTACAAGTGTCCAAATGACCTCTGGAATTCCTTTGTCTTGTTCATTTCTCAAAGGCTATATGTATTGACTCTTTTAGCTCTTTTGAGTAGCCTCCATTGGTTAATGGTGAAACCCTATCCAAATTTATACTTGAATGACTCTTGAATAAACAAAAAATTTATTTTTCCTACTTACATGTTATAAAATTAGGTGTTATTTCAATCTTATTGGTCTTGACTAGTATAAGATGATCTTTTCTAGCATGTTATCATTGATTGCTCACCAAGTGTGCAGAAGAGTGATTATTATAGGGTCTTTTTTAGTGTTATTTTCAAGTGTATGGGTATCTTAGAATTGGTACATGACTTTATTCTCTCAAGGAATCATTCATTTATCTCCTAAGTATCGAATACCTTCTTGAACCTAGCTTATGAAACACTGATGTGACAATACAACTTGAATTGTAAATTTTGTGTGAAAGGAGCCTTGTTTAGATCTAAGTAGTATAAGTTTAGTTCATAGAATGAAATAAAATATTGGTGCGTCACCTTTTTTATATTTCTTAGTTGTTTTCTTAACCCTTTTCATCCAAAACTGATAAGTAATAAAGTACTTCAAAGAATGCATCAAGGGAACTAGCCCTTCTAGAAATTCATCTCAACAAATTGTTACCCATAGCAAGAGAGATGTTTCCATTATGCCACTTAGATGAAGAGATCTAGGCTTCTCTTTAAGAGGTGTAAATCTAAGTGACAACAATAGCTAAATACAAAAACTTACCAAAATAGTTAAAGAATGGTAGAACACCGTGTGCATGTAAATCTCTCTCATTCAATGGGTGGTAAAGACATAATAATTCCCTTAGGAGTGAAAAACATACACTGAGATAATTTTTTAATACTGATAGAAGACCAAAGACAACCATCCCATATTTACTTATAAAAAACATTCAAAATATTGCTTAAACCCCATCGAGATTTCACATTCATAAAAATAACACAAGAAGATTCTAAAAGAAATACTTAATATGAAATTCACATTTTATAACAATTTGGTAGAGGTTATGAAAAAAATTTGAAAATAAATATACAAATATAAACAAATCATACACAGTTATAACTCATAAATAAATTATGAACACAAAGTTTGCAAAATCTCCCTATTTTAATCTTTATTGAGTTGAAATTACAATCTCATCCTTTAAAAGTTTCTACAAAGTTTTAATACCAAAAGTACCTTTACAATGAGCCTTAAACTCGTATTTATATCATGGGGAGGTGGTTATGGTTCATAACCATATTTTATACATTTTATAAGCTACAAAAATGAGTTTATAAAAATGCACCACTTAAGTGGTGTAAAAGTGCATTGGTGTAATTGCACCACGTGAAAAAGTGAAATTAAAATTTACAAAGATGGCACGGTGCATTTACACAACTTAAATTTTTTATATTGTACTTGTAAAATTTTCAACTAAAAATTACAAAACAAGATTCATAATTTACATGAAAGACCAAAAGATTTTGATGTTGTCGACAATTCAATGGCCATTTTCTTAAAGAACTTATTTTATTGTGACACATTTCCCTATTTTAATAGAAAGTTGAGTTGTAACACTAACAACTAAAGATAAAAAAACCTTCTTGAAAATTTAAAATAAATACTTTGTCACCTTTTATCTTAACAATTATAAATTCAAGGTGTTCTAAATAACTAGATCTATGATGAATTCTCTTTTACTTTACTTTGTTATCATGAGCCTCCATATTTTGGGTACCAATATGCACAATACTCTTTGACATAAAATACTCACCCTTCACAATGTCACCAACCACATAAATATCATGTTCATCTTTATTACCCTCATCAAACATACAAAGGTCAAGCATAGCATGTGGTCCATTGTCATATTTCACTTTTACATATGCATTGTCAAGGATATATGTCACCTTGAAATTATATTATTCATTCTTATGATTCACATCATGTGAACCTAAATCTATCAATAATACATGACTTGTTCCAATAATCAGATTCATAAAGTTGAAGAAGTAGCAACATTTCTCTACCAAGGTGCCTCTTGTATTGACATTGAACCTATTCTAATTATGAACCTTGACAACTTTCAGCACATACTATCCAAGTTCTACGTATTTTGCTAACATTGATGAATTTCCCATGATTTTTTTGAATGAGAGTTATCAGTGAGTCCTACTGCATGAGATGAGGCTCCATTGTGAATAATATCACGAGCGAGTGAGAGGATGATGAATAAATTCATTTGATTGCATAATTATTGTTGAAAAGTTACCTAGTCACCATACTTCCTTTCAAGAAAAAATATCTTTGCACATCCATGGAACGAGATACTTCTATGGCCAAATGTTGAAAGTGATGACTACTATAGACATTGAATGCATATAATAAATATAGTGAATAAAATAAGACAACTTCAGGTTTGCCAAAACTTTGATATCAACTTCAATTACAAACTTGTAAATACTGAACATATGATGCACATGATTGCATAAAATTGTGACCACAAACATTCTCTCTTTTAAAAATTAGGACATGGCGCTACAATGATGATTAGTTGCCATCGAATGATAATTTAGTTTGACGTATATATAAGTTTTTATGACTTTGGTAATTTCATTAAACATGAAATACTACCTCAATAAATCATAAAATGGTTTCAATGAAACCCATAAAAGGATAGATTGAAACTATTTCTAGGTTTGCCACAAGAATTGAGAATAAGCCATTGCAAGTGTTTATAATTGGATTAGAAGTAAGATGAGGGGAGACAAAAAAAATTATAAATTGCATGGTCGAGAAATTAGAAATCTTATTTTCATGGCTAATGGTAAACTTAACAAGATTTTTCAATTTACACAAAGTTTCAAAAATAAAATTGTAATTTGCATGAAAATCAAAAACTTTTTTGTAAATTGCATCAAAGTTGAAAAAAATTGAAAATTGCATAAAGATCGAAAAAGTTTTTGCAATTTGAACAACTTATGAAAAAGGAATGCATATTTTCACAACTCAAAAAAATTGAAATGATTTTTGCAAATTACAGGGAATGCTAACAGTCGTTTTGCACAAGAGGCTCAAATATGCTTTTAAACATTTCAGGGTAAAAAGAAAATTGGATGTAAATTTTTAATTAATCAATTCTTTTATTAATTAATTTAAAATTTTGATTTTTTTCAAAATTTATGCTATTTTTAGGAAAAATTCAAAAACTTAGCCATTTAAAAAAAATGAATTTTCTACTTGTTTTTTCATCATTTTCAAAATTTGCAACAACAACTAGCTCCAACTAAGATTTCTAACTACAAGGAATGAAAATAACTTGAATTCTCTAGTTTTGTAGGCTGGCACTTTATTCATTAAGTAGTGGAGTCTTCAGTAGAAACTTTGATAGATTTAAAAAAATCTTCAAATTTTTTATTTTTGAGAAAATGATGGGTCCTCAAGCTATCAAAAAGCTTTCACATGTCAAAGATAGTGTATGTAAGGGTTAGATACTCAACTTAATAGGTGAATTCACATATCCAAAAGGATAGTGTATGTGAGAGATTTTTTAGTTATGAATTTTTACACAAACTAAAATGTGAAGAGAAAAGTGGTTTTATTACACTTATATATCATAATCCAACTAACTGATAGCTAGTTCACCCATCTCAATCATATGAGAAATGAATAAGAACTAATAGGCCAGATCATCTATTTTGAAAACTTACATGTCCTGATCTGACCAATGGACATCTAGTTCACCCATCTCAATAGTATGATAAATGAACATGTACTATAGAGATAGATGAAATGTTTTGAAAACTTGCATATCTTGACCCCTCAAACTGACAGTCAGTTTGCCCATCTCAATCATATGATAAATTAACATGCACTACCATGCCAGATCAATTATTATAAAAATTTGCATGTCTTGATTTGACAAATTGATAGCCAGTTAACCCATCTCAATCATATGATAAATGAAAATGCACTATTGGGATAGATCAACTATTCATTTGAAGAGATCCATGAAAAACCTATTCAATCTATTACTCTTGCAAGACTTGTGATTGTCCATGATGTTCCCAAATAGAGATCATAACAACAAAAATGTGAAGGTAGAAATGTTAGAGGATGGAAAAGGAGGGGCAATGGATAGACTATTATTTTTATTGAAAAACCACACACGCACCAAAATAGAAATGAGAAAAGGAAACACACCAAAATTGAAAAAAGAAAACTATTTATAAGGAGCTGATGAAAATGAGAATATCATTCAAAACCATTCACTAACAAGGAGAAGTAACTTTTGTTTCAAAACAATGAGTTTAACTTATCAATTTCAAACATAGTTAGCAATAGTGACCAAGTAGGTGGGAAGATGAACTTATAGTTATCATTCACACAAGGATGATCATAAATAAAAATATCAACAATTTTATCCTATTTTGAAATGAAAATATTATGAATTCTCTATTTTTTTGTGAGTACTTTTGAGCAATACTAAACTTTTCCAATGTCTTCTTGGATGACTTCAAATGTATCTATAATAAATACAATATCTAAATTAGAGAGAAGTGTGTTGCATATCTGTGCTAGAACCATAATATGATTATCTTATGAAATGAATGAAGTGTTGATATTCTTTTCTGAATCACTTTCAACAGTAGAAATGAATTCATCATTGAATGAATTATCATCATCATCTTCATAATTTTCCTTCATCTTTGCAGTTTCTATTTCTCCTGTAATAATTATCAAGCATCATTCATTTTGTTCCACACTGATATATTTTTTGACCTCAACCTTGGCATGATTATGATTTTAAATTTTTTTAGGCTTGACTTCTTTGGATTCAAATCTTGTAGATAATTATTCTATGGTAAACCCCAAAAATGAATTACCTAAGGAATCATCATTTTTTACTATTTAGTCATTCGTTCTGATAGATAATGGATCATCTGCTTTGTTAAAAATTAGTTACATAATATCTCCTCTTTCATAAAGTATAACATCACACTTTGTATTATTTCTCCTTTTTATTTGTGTTTTATTTGTTGTTTTTTAGATAACCCATTTTATCCTAGGACCATGGGGTTTAAATAATGTGATGAAATAGGCAAATATTTCTTCTTATCACCAAGTGGGAATTCAAATTATTCATCTATTCTCTGATCAATCATTAGTTCTTCCAACTATTCACCTTCTTCCACAATTGTGAAATTAAAACAATCATATGTGATAGGTATTACCTTTTCTTTTCCTCTGTTAGAGTTCTGACATGTTTGATCAGGAGCTTGCCTTCAAACTCTATTTTTTGAATATTATAGACTCTTGATTGTATCGAGTTTCACTATTTATTTATCATCATTTTCAATATTTTTAGTACCTTTTGAAACATCTTTCTTTGACATTATAGACATGACCAAATCATCTTCAATATTATTGGCATCTTGTTGTGCAGCCATAAAGTCATTTAACTTGTTCCTCATCAAGATGAATTATATCTCTGGGTGAAGAGAACCAATGAAAATACAGATTTGATTTTTGAGACTTGGTTGATTTGCCTGAGGGATAAGTCTCAAAAATTTGTTAAAACATTCTATGAACTCTATCATCTACTCATCATCTCTATTTTGAATCTGGAATAAGTATGAAAAAAGTGTATATAAATTCATAGTTGATTTGAATATATCCATGAACCTATTCTTTAAAGAGTCCTAATCCATAACACATCCACATTCTAAGCACCAGAACCAATCGGTAGTAGGTCCAATGAAATTTTTAATGAAAAGTCTCATAGTAATATCCTCATAACTCCCAAAATTTTACATGACATTATGAGGGCATGAATATGTTTATCTATGTCTTGACCATTTTATCTAGAGAACTTTGGGAATCTCTTCCTTGATCTTGATGATAATTCATTGTATTGGGCCAAAGCTAATAGCCTAAAATGTTTTTCCCATAGGACATAGGTAACATTGGGGTTGGGTGAACCAATGTCATTTCTACAATCAGGAAGGTGTATGCACAAGGTAATTTTTCTCAATGGAATCGCCAACCTCCATTCTAGGGGAGGTTCCTTGAAATATCTAAAAATTATGTTCATAAAGCACCTTAATCCCTAGTAGAGTTGTCAAAAACTGTTGGCTCAAAAAAAAATTAGGGGGACAAATTGGTGACTTTGAGTTAATAATGTGGGAATCGAGTCCTTACATTAGTCAACAACATAAGACAAATTATTTATCCTATTAGTAGGCAGATCTACCTTTATTGAAATTCAAAATAAAAAAGTAGGGAAAAAGCATTCATATCTATTTATAGTAAAAATACTTTTTGTTGGGGGTTTCATACCTTTAACATGAAAGTATATAAAGGAGATAGAAAGGAAATGAGAGGAAAAAATGGAATAATGGAAAGAAGGGAAGAATAGAGAAAGGAAAGGAATAAGGGATAACATGGTTATTATAGTTTATTAAACACATAAGCTACTATTATAACCTTGGGAAAAATAAAAGACAACTCTAGGTATCTAAATATAGAAACTTGCCAGAATAGTTAAGGAAGGGAAAAACACTGTGTACATAGAAATCTCTCTCATTAAATGGGTGGTAAAGACATAATTACAATCTTAGGAGTGTAAAACATACATCGAGACAATTTTCTAATACCAATAGAAAATCAAAGACAACCATCCCATATTTACCTATAAAAGACAATCAAAATATTGTTTAAACCCTACTGAAATTTCACATTCATAGAAATAACACAAGAAGATTCTAAAATAAATAATTAATTTGAAATTCTCATTTTTTGACAATTTAGTAGTGGTTATAAAAATAATTTGAAAGTAAATATACAAAGATAGATGAATCATGCACAAAGTAATAACTCATGAAGAAATCCTGAACACAAAGTCTACAAAATCTCCATGTTCTAATCTTTATTGAGTCAAAAATACAATCTCATCCTTCAAAAGTTTATGTAGAGTTTCACTATCAAAAGTCTCTTTACAATGAGACTTACACTCGTATTTATAGCATGGGGAGGTGATTATAGTGCATAACCACCTTTTTTGTATTTTAAAATTTACAAAAATAAGTTTATAATGATGGACCACTTAAGTGGTGTAAAAGTATGTTGGTGCAATTGCACCACATGCAAAAGTGAAACTATAATTTATAAATCTGGCATGGTGCATTTTTATGACCTACATTTGTGAGTTTGCACTTGTATAATTTGCAACTAAAAATTACAAAACAAGATTCATTATTTACATGAAAGACTAGAAGCTTTTGATGGAGCCAACGATTCAATGGCCATTTTCTTTAATAACTTCTTTTATTATTACACATCACCCTATTTAAAAAAAAAGTTGAGTTGAAACACTAACAACTATAGATAACAGACCTTCTTGAAAACTGATAATAAATACTTTGTCATATTTTCTCTTAACAACAACTAGAAATTCAAGGTGTTCTAAATAAATATATCCATGATGAAGTCTCTTTTAATTTATTTTGTTGTCATGAGCCTCCATAGTTTGGACTTCTGCTTGCCTAGTGGTTTAGGTACCAATATGAACAATACTCTTTAACACAAAATCCTCACCCTTTATAATGTCACCAACCACATAAATATCATGTTAATTTTTATTACCCTCAATAAACATACAAAGTTCAAGTATAACACATGATCTATTATCATATTTCACTATTACATATGCATTTTCAAGGATAGTTCGCACCTTGACATTATATTCTTCATCCTTATGATTCACATCATGTGAACCTAAAGTTATCAATCATACATGACTCACTCTAATAATCAGATTCATAAAGTTGAAGAAGTAGCAACATTTCTCTACCAAGGTACCTCTTGTATTGACACTGAACCTATTTTAATTATGAACCTTGACAAAAAAAAGGAAATTGATGCTATCTGATTACAACCACCCAAACTCTCCCAAACACCCCACTCTCAACTTCTGTGATTAATTCAGCTACAACTGACATATACCTATATTTTAATCTAACTTGTAATAATATATCCAACCTTTCCATGGATTCTGCTATGACCTTTTTACAATACTCCACTTTAGAGCCGAGAGGATTTTCTGCAAGGATGTGATGAGGCTTTGGGTGAATTAGAATGTCCATGATTATTTTATAATGTATCATATTGGGTGTTGAAATCACCACTATGTTACATAACCCATTGTACAAAAGCTCATTATGACTTTAAATTACCCTCTAAAGTGTATAAACTATTGGAAAAATGTCAGTGCCTTTATCTAAGCGGATTTACAATTGCATCACATAATTGCCCAAGGATAGAATCAAGAAAATGAATGACATTTTATATGTAGGCTTAGGAAATGCTACCTCTTTATAAACTATTAATGAATGGTTATCGCATATATCAAAATATTATCTTAACACCTTGACATGATATTCTCCTCAAATGACCTTTGCTTTAGCTTTACATGTGACATGTGATCCATTTGACAAAATGTCTCATTGAAATTCTATATCCAATTTGCAAACTATTAACCCTTGGATGATGCCTAGAAATGTTGAGATTAGTCTTTAGTCTTGTCAATTGCATTTATATTATAAATATTGGTTTGGTGCTCAACTTTTTGACAAAATTCTTTGAATAAATTTTGTTTCCAATCACCATTATTGTTGATCCATCCATTAGAAGAGAAGTAATTCTTATTTATTCAGTTAATATGGATATGTGATTGTCCTTCTTACCAACCTCCTTATTTGTATACATAATCTCCACATCAATTTTGCAAATTCTAGAATTTTAATGTATTCATGCAAAAAATCATATGAAGTCATCTTGAAAACAAGCTCCAACCCACATAATTTGTATGGTCTCTACTATGTGTTTCTAATATTTCTACCTGCATCACTCTTTTATTAAAAATTATGCCATTTTAACATCTTCCTCCTCTGACATGATGTCCATTGGCGGTGCCATACATTTTTTCAAAATATATTTAACACAGTGAGATACCCACGACCTAATTATACTATAACAAATGGTGTTTACTTGTATCTCCACCTCCCTTAGCTGTGACACATGAATTATTTGATAAAATGATGTGAAATTTTTGATAGGTGTGATAATAAACTCTAGGATAGGTCTAGGATAAGATAGGGATAGGTGGTCTCAAATAGCAGTCTTAACACTTAAGTGCCACTTTTAAGTGATTGCAATATGTGTGTGAATAATAACGTAGAATGTTATATGCAAGTGGATGTAATGATCTATCTTATAGCTTGACATATATGGCTCATGGGTTTCTCTTTGAGTGATTTAGACTTGTATTATGACTAATTCTATTATTGATATGCAAATAGGAATGTATAGGGCATAATAGATTAGTTGTATACTTTAAAATATAGTAGTATGTATAAGTTTGAGAGGTGAATTTTTTGTGTCTTTCTAGATAGCTAATGAGTAACCTTTTACTTATATTTAGACTATTTATTTGAAATAATCTTCACAGAAGGATTAATGACATTCTTAGGCTGACCCATACACATTAAAATATTTAAAAAATAGAGTGTTTGTAGGGTAAGGACACTTACATTGGAGTAGGGACAATAGGTTTGGCATTAATGTCCTACCTTAAATGTAGCTATCCAGGATGGAGGAAAGTTGTTGAGGTTCTTTAATTTACAATGAAGGATATATATTAGATTTTATGTGTACTTTGGTTACAAGTTATATAGATAATCAGAATAATCAAGGTTAGACTAAGAAATAAGTAATTATGCCTAGTGAGGTAGAAAATGTTAGCCTTTTGGTTACAATAAATGTCAAACTAAAGGGTAGAGCCTTGAGATATATTTATCAAGTGTACAAGACTAATTTAACATATAAATCTAGATTTAAGCATCTACATTTCCCTCCACTTTAGTATAGTAATGCATAAGTATGAAATTACTATATTAAAATAAAAAAAGTGTACCATGGTGTATACAACACACCTTGTCTTTGCTTGAAACCCACTTGAATGTGTTGTATGTGTATAACCTATAACCAAGAGAATGTCACATGTGTAATTAATACGTATAATATGAAATTGAATAATTTGAAAATACTTGAAAGAAAGAGAGAAATGGAGTATACTAATTGTATACAACATATTTTTATAAGTTATCATTTATTGTGGCTTTCTCTCTTTTAGAAATTTATTGAGTTTTAATCTCTCTAAGTGCATGCCTTTAAGGGTGCATCACGAAAGGGGTGGGAAGATCATTGGTGTTCAAAAGATTTTTTGTTAGCTCTATCATACTAAATCCATTATAAAACCTGCTTATCCAACTCCATAAGAAAATAAACTCTATTAATCCAATGCCCTAAGTAATTATCCTTTCAAAATAACCCCCAACTAAGCAAATCTTTAGTTTTCCTACTAAGTCAGCCTAGTCAACCCTATTGAAATTTTTTATCACACGTTATAGAGCTAAGATCACATAGCCAACCTAGTTCAAGGCCTAATAATATTTTTTTCAAAATAGGGTCGTACAGGCCAACCTTATTGGCTAAAAAATTATAAGGGTTAAGACTTATCCATTGCTACAAATATGATCTTCATATCAATCCAATAGAGATGAACATTCAATTTCACATTATTACAACTTATAATTTTGCTATGTCTACATTTGAAATAGACATTGCTTAGGGTTTGCCTTGAAGGGAAGATAACTTGTATTATGGGAAGTATTGGATGAAAAGTAGGAGTATTTTATCTTAGAGCTAATTTTTATAACATGGTCCTTACAAAGCCAAAACAATCTCTTTTAAATCACCATTGGCCAAGGGGAAATTGAGACTCAATAGGTTCACTCAAATGTATCTCTAACCTTTGGTATTTCATTTGATATATAAATATTTCATAAAAAAATAGGTTTTAAATGTATAGTTCCTTGCTGAGATTACCTCTATACTTAAAATTAGTATATCTATAGGGTTTTCTTTGATTTCCATATTCCATTTTAGGGGATCTAGGCCCCCATTTTATTACCATGAATATTTGATTATTTTGTTTGTTTTTAACCATCCTCTTTTGTTTTATAAGCTTTTATAACACTAGATTTATTTTATTTTATGTATTCAACTTAGCTACGATTATTGCATAGCATTATTTTCTTAGAGATTTTGGAACCCTCTCCTTTAGTATTGTGTGGTAATTGGTATCTTAGTTAGGTTTAATGAATCTAATCTGGTCATGCTTTTGATATAAAAACTAATAAAAAATGTTAGTTGATTACATTATCTAATCTTGGATTTTCCAAGTAAGATAAGATATAGATCTATCTTAATTTTTTACATACATTCTAGTGAACCTGATGTGAATCTAGCCCTTGCATATCAAAAAAATTATTTACAATTAACTAGGTCATGCTGATCAAACTAGTATTATTCTCTATGTATAAATTTTGAATATACAGTTAACTAGGTTACACTAGTTGACCAAGTTTTGTTCTTTGTCTGTAGGTTTTCAATCCCAATCAAAAAGGTCATGCTTGTTGATCTTGTTCATTCTCTAAAAAATTTAATATTTAGTCCCATTCAATTAGGTCATGCTAGTCAATCTTGTTCATTTTATATAAATTTTCAATCTTCAATCCTACTCAACAACATCATGCTAGTCAACCCCAATCATTATTTTGAAAATTTTAGACTTTAGTCCTAGTCAACAATATCATTCTAGTTGACCATGTTTATTTACTATATATATTCACTTTTTAGAGTTCATACTCATCTAACTAAGTAACCTAGTTGACCTTGTTAAATTTATTTCTAACCAACTTAGTAATTCAATTTGTCAATTTTCTTATTCTTTTTTTAGTAAAATTACTAAGTAATTCAGATTCCTATTATGCGATTGTTAGTTTTTTAATTCTATCAAAACTATATCACATAGTAAACTAAGTCAACTTGAGTAACTTATTTTGTGTTTGATTGTCTTTCAAAAAAAACTAAGCCAACTTGGCTGACATTTTTTGTTTTTGACCTACTTTTACAACTAATTGTGTCATCCAATGTCATCTTTTTTCTATTCTACTTACCCAACTAGATCAGTCTGGTTAACCTTGTTTTATGTGTTTCATTTTTACCATAAGCAAGGAAATTAATTTTCCATTCATAGTAATTAATATAAATTTTACTTTGAAAATAATTGGCTACCTATTTACTTACTTTAAAAAATTGTAAATTAGTTCTTGTCACTTGATTTTTACCTTTCTTTTTACTCTATTTTTGTTAAGAATGGCAAAAATATTCCATGAGACTAAGATCAGAAGAGTTCATAACAATAACATCACAATCGCTGAAGACAACAGGAATAAAACACACAAGGCAAAACAAAATGCTTATTTAGAAGGTGAGAATAAGAGATATATTAATACAAATTTGAGAACGTGCTTATATAGGCAAGGTAAAATATTAATTTAACTATCCTAGCCAATGTGGGATATATCAAAACCCATTACAATATGAAATAGCTAGCAAGACACTAGAAAACATGAATAAATACATGAAATACTCTAACACCCCCCTCAAATGAAGTTAGGGGCTAACAAAAGCCAAAAAAATGGCATATCCATAGAATGAGTCCTAACAACTAGGCTTGATAAGGTACTCATGTACAATATGTATCCATGAAATGAAGATGAAAGATGTCCTCATCAACACCCCTCAAAGACAACTTTTGAAACCCTAAGCATGCCATGTAACTCAAGGAAATGAGGAGATGCAAAAAGATTCATGAAAATGTTTGCAACCTACTATTAAGTTGGAATATACTCCAAGCTAAGGACACTAATCTGAATGTGATAACGAATGAAGTGCATATGAACCTCAATGTGCTTGGTCTGTTGATACTCAATTAGGTTGTGAGATATGTGAATTACACTCTGGTTATCACACCAAAGTATAGTGGGTGAATCTTATATGAATCCAAACTCTATCAATAATTGACAAAGCTAAAGAACCAATTGACTTGCTATAACTATTTTCCTATACTCAGCCTCTATAGATGATAGTGTAATAACTTGATGATTCTTACACAACCAAGCAATGGGTGAAGAACCAAGACAAAATATGTATCCAAAATTGGAATGCCTGTCATCAAGAGAACCTACCCAATTTGAATCACTATATCCAACCAAGTAGAACCCTTGGTGTAATGTGATCCCAAATGATTAGTGCCTCACAGATATCTTAAAATCCTCTTGGCAGCTTGTCAATGACTATCATAAGGGTCATGTGCAAACCTAAATATAAGCCTAACTATAAATAAAATGTTAGGGTGAGTATGGTTCAAATACATAAGACTCCCAACTAACTGTCTATATAATGTAGGATCATAAAATAGAGTAGTACAAGAGGTAGTGGGAGTCTCTCCAGACTAAAAAAGAGTATGACTTGCCTTGCAATCAGCCATGCCAAAACATTGAAGAAGATCAAGGGTGTATTTTTGTTGACTCAATTAAATCCCTATATTTGACTATGAAATCTTTAAACCAAGGAAGAAATGTAGAAGGCTAAGATATATCATGTTGAACTATGTTGAAAGTGCCTACTAAATAGTCTGAATCTCTGATAAGAAGTTGCATGTGGGAAGTAGATCATCAACATACAAGACCAGAATAATGATGTCCTCCCTAATACACTAAATATACACTACGGGATTAGAGTGGAAGTGAATAAAGCTAGTAGAGAGAAGAAATGAATCCATCTTCTTATACCAATCCTGAGGGACTTATTTGAGACCGTAAAGAGACCTCCTATGTCAACAAATAAGAGAATAATCATGAACAAATATAACATGTTGCTCCATATATATTTTTTCATGCAAGTTTTCATGCAAAAAAACACTCTTCACATCCATCTGACTACTGACCAACCCTACGATATAGTAAGAAAAAGTACAAGGTGAATATAATCCATCTTGACAATAGGTGAAAAAGTCTTAGAGTAGTTAATACCTTCAACTTATGAGAATATCTTTGTAACAAGATGTGCCTTATACTTGTCAATAGACCCATCAACTACATATTTGGTGTGGTAAATCTATTTGCACCTGACCAACTTCCTTCCCTTAGGAAGAGTGACCAAATCCTAAGTGTGATTCTTCATCAATGAAGAATACTCATCTATCATCACATCATCCCACTCTTGTATCCCATGGGCCTATGAAAAAGACTGTGGATCCCTAGAGAATGTCTAACATAAAATTCTAGTACCTATAGAATGTGCATGATGATGTCAAGTAGATGGAATATCTTGTATGAATGGTGTTGCCTCATCAACTATAGTACAAGCCCACCTGGGCATAGTGGAAACATAAATGTGAACAATATGCTCATCCTCTATGACCTCTTTAGGAATCTCTTGAACTAGCTCCTCAAAGAATGAGTCCTTGAGAGGAGATGAATCAAGGAAAGAAGTAGGCATAGAAGAAGATGAAGAATCATGAGATGTGAAATGCTCATCAAAATATACATATATTCAAAAATGAACATCATGAGTATTAGGGTTTAAAAGATGATAAGCTCTCATGTTCTCGTAATAAAAGATAAAGACCAAAGGTTTGCTCTTCTTATCTAATGATTTCCTTTTCTTCTTTGGTATGAATGCCAAAGTAAGGCTCCCAAAGACTCAAAAAAATGAGACATCAATTTTGGATCCAGACCAAGCCTCCTCTGGAGTCATATGCTCAAGTGTTCAATGTGGTGTGTAGTTTTGAATGTAGTTTGCATAATTAATTGCCTCTACCCAATAAATAGGAGGTAAATCCCATGAATGTATCATGCAGTTAGCCATCTTCAAAGTTTGGTTCTTCCTCTCTACTAATCCATTATATTATGGATTATGTGCAACTGAATATTGGTGAATAATACCATAGACTACTAAAAAATTAGTGAATCATTGACTGAAGTACTCCCCCCATTATTTATATGAAACTTTTTGATGCAACTCGATGATTGTTTCTCGGCCAAAGCCTTAAAGACTTTGAAGTGAGCAAAGACATCACTCTTGTAATTGAGGACATTAACCTAAGTATGCCTCAAAAAATTGTCAATGAAGGTAAGTGCATACTTAACTCCATTTAAAGGATTAGGGAAGACCTTCAAATTGTTGGGGGATCAAACCAACAATAGATTACACTTGTGAAAGCAATAAATGCGAAAATAAATCAGATAGATAAGTAACTAAAATGATAAATAGCACAGAACAAGATATACAAGAAAACACCCTGAAAACTTGTATTGAAACTCTTTACAATAGGAATACAATGAAGAAGCTTCGTTCTTCCACACCTCTCTCAGATGCACACAAGATCTCTCACTAGATCTCTATTCCTCAAGAGCTCTCTCTCAAGTACACTCAAATCCAACAACTTGGATTGATGCAACTCTGTATTGTCCTTCAAACATTCACAATGTTCTACTCTTACAGTTTTACACACTTCTACAAAACTAAGTAAGAAGATCTTCCCTACATATAGAATTAGGAAACTTGAGCATGCTCTTACAACAAACAGTTAAGCCTCTTCAACAAGGGCTCTAAAAATAATATTGCTAATAATAGAGACGCAAGCTTGAGTCCACGACTCAAACTTATCATGCAAACACTCGCTGCTGTCCATGGAAATAGCTTTCTAGACACACAGGTAATCGACGTCGGTTCCTGCCTGTTCGCCTGTGACCGTCGCCGGCCGACCCTACCGCCGACGTCGGTGCCTCTACAACTGCTACTAACCGACGTCGGTCGCTCCTGACCGACGCCGGCGTCTGTGTAGACCCGAACCTGTTTTAGTATGCTCCTTGGTGAAGCTTTTAGCTCCACACCCTAACAATCTCCCACTTGGAGATAAACCAGCTGCACCAACCTGTACAGCAAAATCTTTTAGCTCCTCCATCTTCAACTCAATCATGAAGACCAATAGAAGTTGAATGAAGATTCAACTTCTCCTTCATAACCGGCTTTGTTAGCATATCAGAAGGATTCTTGTCTGTATGAATTTTCTCTAGCTTCAACTCACCATCTTCCAATACCTGCCGTATGAAGTGGTACCTTAGCTATATGTGCTTGGTTCTAGAGTGAAAGGCCGAGTTCTTGGCCAAATGGATTGCACTCTGACTGTCACTGTGCAATCTGCAACTCTCATGCTCCCTTCCAAGCTCTTCCATGAACCGTGTCATCCATATCATCTCCTTGCTAGCTTCTGTAGCTGCAATATATTCTGCTTCTGTAGTTGACAAGGCTACAACCTTCTGCAACTTAGATATCCAACTAACTGCTGTTCCACCTACAGTAAAAACATAACCTGTAGTGCTTCTTCTGCCATCCAAATCCCCTGCCATATCTGAATCTACATAGCCATGTAGAGAAGTATCTGAACCTCCATAGCGTAAGTGTCTACTGAGGATCCATTGAACCACTTTCCAATGTTCCTTACCTGGATTGGCCATATACTTGCTTACTACTCTCACTGCTTAGGCAATGTCTGGTCTAGTACACACCATTGCATACATCAAACTCCCTACTGCGGAAGAATATGGAACCTTACTCATGTACTCTACCTCATCATGTGAATTGGGACATTGTTCTTTGCTTAACTTAAAATGTCCAGCCATAGGTGTACTTACCGGTTTTGCATCCTGCATATTAAACCTCTCCAACACCTTATTCACATAATCTTCTTGAGACAATATCAACCTGTGATTTTTCTTGTCTCTCCTAATGCTCATGCCAAAGATCTTCTTCTCTGCTCCCAAATCTTTTATAGCAAACGTTTGAGCTAACTTCTCCTTAAGCTCAGAGATATCCTGCATGTGAGACCCTGCAACCAGCATGTCATTTACATACAACAATAGAATGATATATCTATCGTTATCAAATCTCTTGAAATATACACAATGGTCTGATTGACACCTACTGTAGACATGCTCAGTCATAAACCTGTCAAATTTCAAGTACCATTGCCTTGGAGCTTGCTTGAGGCCATACAAGCTTTTCTTTAACCTGCACACAAACTTCTCCTTACCCTTGACCTCAAATCCTTCTGGCTGTTCCATATAAATTTCCTCATCCAAATCTCCATGAAAAAACGTTGTCTTAACATCTAGCTGCTCGAGATGCAAGTCCTCAAAAGCAACCAAAGACAATACAACCCTTATTGAAGTCATTTTAACAACTAGAAAAAAAATTTCACCAAAGTCAATACCTGGCTTTTGTGCAAATCCTTTTACCACTAATCTGGCCTTATATCGCATCTGTCCATCCTCACTTTCCTTCAACCTGTAGGTCCATCTGTTCTTCAGTGTTCTCTTACCAGCTGGCAACTCAACCAAATCCCATGTTTGGTTCTCTCTTAAGGACTCCATCTCCTCAACCATGCCACGCTCCCACTTACTCCTGGACTCCACCTATAATGCTTCTTCAAAACTCTCTGGTTCTCCACCATCGGTTAGCAATAAATAATATAAGGAAGGAGAATATCTAATTGGAGGCTTACTTACCCTTTCAGACCTCCTGATGGGTGTCTTGGACTCGTTCTCAACACGCTGTCCACCCAAATTTTCTGACAGTGACCGACCTCGGCCACCTGCAGACCTATTACTGGCCGACGCCGGTTCTTCCTGGCCGACGTCGGTGCCTGGTCTGCCGACGTCGGTCTCTGTATGACCGACATCGATGTCTGTACTGCCGACGCCGGTTCTTACCCTGCCGACGTCGGTCTCTGCGTTTTCCTGCAAGTGATTATTTCTTTTTCCCGCGAGCTCATTTTGGACCATAACTTCATCCAATTCACTATTGCTCTGCCCAGATTGATCCAGCTTCCTTATCTGATCACTGTACATCACTCTTTCATTGAAAACAACATCACGACTCCTGATTACCTTGTTAGTTCCTAGATTCTAAAATCTGAAACCAAAATCATCTTAGCCATAGCCTATAAACGTGCACCTCATAGACTTAGGATCAAGCTTCTTTCTATTTTCCTTATCTATATGCACAAAGGCTTCACTACCAAAAACTTTGAGATATGAGAGATCTACCTTTTTACCTGTCCATGCCTCTTCTGGAATTCCACCATCCAGAGTCGTAGAGGGTCCTCTGTTAATCAGGTACATTGCGGTGTCAACTGCTTCTGCTCAAAACTCTAAGGGCAACCCTGCATGCAATCTCATACATCTTGCACGCTCCATGATAGTTCTGTTCATCCTTTCAGCAATACCATTCTGCTGAGGTGTCCTTAGAACCGTCCTTTGCCTACGGATTCCTTGTGTATAACAATACAATTTGAACTTAAGACTGCAGAACTCACCGCCATTATCAGATCTCAGGCACTTTAATTTTCTGTCTGTTTCATTCTCAACCATAGCCTTCCAAAACTTAAAAGTCTCAAAAACATCAGATTTCTTTTTAATACAGTAGATCCATACCTTTCTTGTGGCGTCATCTATGAATGTAACATAGTACCGTGATCCGCCAATAGAGGCTACCTGAGCTGGTCCCCACACGTCTGTGTGAACAAGCTACAACTTCTGCCTTTTCTTAGTAGACTCGATCTTGAGAAAACTAACCCTTTTCTGTTTTTCAAATACACAATGCTCACAAAATTATAGATCCATACTTTTCAAATCTGAAAGCATACCTTTAGACTTAAGTATTGACATCCCCTTCTCACTCATGTGGCCAAGCCTTGAGTGCCACAATTTACAATCCACACCTGAAGTAGATAAAACTGAAGGAGATTTGTTAGTAACATAATTACACAGATAGAGAGTACCTTCTCTCTTACCTCTGGCCATAACTAGTGCACCCTTGGTCACCTTCCAAGAATCTGCTGTGAGAGTTACTGTACAACCCTCATCACCTAGCTTACCTGCAGAAATCAAATTTCTCTTCAAACTAGGAACATGCATCACATCTCTCAACACCCATGTGTTGCCATTCTGCATCTTCAGCTGCACTTTACCTTTGCCAGTAATCTTACAATGTTCATCATCCCCTAAGTACACTATTCCAAAATCTACATGGATATAGTCACTGAAATACTCTCTGTTAGGGGTAGCATGGAAAGATGCACCAGAATCTAATACCCAAGATTCTATGTTATTATGCAAAGAGAAAATTAAAGCATCCTGTGCAATACCTGCAACCTTGGCTTCTTCCTTTCCTTCGTGCTGGTTGTCCTCCTTAGGCTTTGACCAATAATCTCTGCTTATGTGCCCCATCTTTCCACAATTCCAGCATTATGGCTTCCTGCCATTCCTGGATTTGGATCTTCCTCTCACCTTAGACTTAGATCTTGATCTCCTCTTGCTCTTTTCTTTTTGCCTTCCCCTGCTCTCAAAATTTAAAGCATTTCCAGATGTCTCTTCTGTGCTTTTCCTGCGTATTTCCTCATTCAAGATAACACTAACCACATCCTCTACTTTCAAAATATTTGATGCAGATGCAGTATTAGAAACTGTCATTACTAAGCCATGCCAGCTTTCAGGCAAAGAACATAATATCAAAAGAACTTTTATTTCATCTTCAAATACAATATTGACAGAACTTAACTGATTAACAATTCCATTGAAATCATTCAGATGAGTAGAAACAGATCCACCTTCATTCATATGCAAATTAAATAACTGCTTCATAAGATATACCTTATTTGAAACTGAGGGTTTTTCATACATATTTGCTAACGTAGTCATCAACTCTACCGTAGTTTTTGCCTGTGACAAATTAGATATCACAGTGGAGGCCAGACTCAGTCTTATAGACCCAAGAGCCTTTCTGTCAAGAACTTCTCATTCTTCATCCTCCATGTCCTTGGGCTTCTTTGCTATCCCACCTAACGGTAAGTAGAGATCCTTCTAATACAGATAGTCCTCTATCTACATTCTCCAATGTTGGTAGTTCTTGCCATTAAACTTTTCCATTCTCAGCTTACTTTCTTCTGCCATTGCTTCTCCCACTCAAACAGAAATTCCTGCAGAAACCCCTGTGAGCAACCTGTAATCTGTAACCTGTAACCTGTAACCAAGGCTCTGATACCACTTTTTGGGGGATCAAACCAACAATAGATTACACTTGTGAAAGTAATAAATGCAGAAATAAATCAGATAGATAAGTAACTGAAATGATAAATAGCACAGAACAAGATATACAAGAAAACACCCTGAAAACTTGTATTGAAACTCTTTACAATAGGAATACAATGAAGAAGCTTCGTTCTTCCACACCTCTCTCAGATGCACACAAGATCTCTCACTAGATCTCTATTCCTCAAGAGCTCTATCTCAAGTACACTCAAATCCAACAACCTGGATTGATGCAACTCTGTACTGTCCTTCAAACATTCACAATGTTCTACTCTTACAGTTCTACACACTTCTACAAAACTAAGCTAAGAAGATCTTCCCTACATATAGAATTAGGAAACTTGAGCATGCTCTTACAACAAACAGTTAAGCCTCTTCAACAAGGGCTCTAAAAATAATATTGCTAATAATAGAGACGTAAGCTTGAGTCCACGACTCAAACTTATCATGCAAACACTCGCTGCTGTCCACGGAAATAGCTTTCTGGACACACAGGTAACCGACGTTGGTTCCTGCCTGTTCCCCTGTGACCATCGCCAGCCGACCCTACCGCCGACGTCAGCGCCTCTGCAACTGCTACTAACTGACGTCGATCGCTCCTGACCGATGTCGGCGTCTGTGTAGACCCGAACCTGTTTTAGTATGCTCCTTGGTGAAGCTTTTAGCTCCACACCCTAACACAAATCACTATGCACAAGCTCAAGTAGTGAAGAAGCTCTCATGGACATCCCCTTAATAAATAGATATTGATGTTGTTTTCCCAATGCACAACTGGGGTAGACTCTATCAAGACATGAAACTATAGGAAGACCCTCTACCATAATATGAGTGCTCAACTCTTTCAAATATCTATATTTCAAGTGTCCAAATCTCTCATGCCAAAACTGACTCTCAAAATCTGTATGAGAAACTAAACACATCCATAAAAGAGTATCATCAAAACCCTCAAAATAGTAAAGTTGAGAACTATGATCAACAACATCTTATGCAATGAGTGTGTGTGGCTCTAACGAAGCTCAAACTTTAACACCCTATGGTGTGAAAGTCATTGTCTTGCTCTAACTAGAATGATAAATCTGATAAACTAAAAGCAAATTGGTGGTGATGTCTGTAACATATAATGCATCATTTATGATACCACCATCTATAGTTATGTCACCCTTATACTTAATAAAAATGAAGGAAGAATATCCAACCTCAATGTTGGAAGTGGAACTCAAACCAAGAGATACAAAGGACCCCTTAGAAGACGTATGATCTCTCAACAACATTAAGTGTTTTAACATGCTCATGATATGGAGGAGAGGAGATATAAATTGTGTTTCCTAATGGTATCTTCTAAGGCTTGTATTTTCTTAAAACACCTAGACTCTTCATGACCAATCCCCCCACAATAGGAGTAAGAATGGTTAGACTTATTATTGGATTTGGAAGATGGTTCGGGTTTAGATGTAGAAGTGTTGGTGGGCTTAGGTGTATTTTGAGGTAGAAGAGTGTTTTTCTTTTTACCCTTAGATTTTCCCTTACACTTAGGATGTGAGGCCACTAATGCTTTTTGAGAAGTGGAAGACTCAAGGTGAGATAATTTGGATTCCTCCCTAGTGAGTCTTTCACAAAACAACTCAAAGTCTAGCATTTTGAATGTGGTACCTAATGCATCCATACTAGATAAAAATTTAGAGGTAAAGATTTAGAATGGGCCACTCAACTTAGACAATATTAAGTAGACATACTCTTCATCCTCTTTATCTCAACCACTCCCCTTCAACTATGTTAACAAATGCTTGAATTTAGTGAGGTAGTATACTATAGAAGAAAAATCATCTGGATTAAGTGAAGTAAGTTCCATTTTAAGCTATTTTTGGCTATTTCTTTGCCCACATATGATTATTTTCCTAAGTATGAAAAGATAGATTTTCATGCAGGAAATGGTGAGTCTTTAAAAGACTTCAGACTTTCAATGGCCCATGACTTAGATGGCTTTATAAGTTGTAGAGTTACAAAACTTTGAATTAGTAAGTAACAAGGTTTTAAGGACCTGAAATGGTCTTAAACAAAAGTCTTTAGGTTATCTCATTGGGAAGTCTTTGGGTTTTCCAAAGGGGACAACTTTGGGTTTTTGGGTTAGCACAACTTTTTCACTTCATGAGTAATTAGTACTAAGAAACTCAAATCAAGAAGCTCCAAAATCCCTAAATTGGTCATGGGTAGTACAAATCAGGTTTTTGAAAGTGAGTGACTTCCTAAGTTGTAAGTAATGAGACATCAAAAGCCCAATTTGGTCTTTAAAGGTGATTCTCAAGTTCTTAAAAGGACAATTTCCAAAGAAAGAGGACTATTTAAAAATCTTTGAAGGATATCTTTCCCTTCTAGAGGACCATTTTCAAAGGCTGAAGGGCACTTTTCTCAATGGGAAGACCATTTGTGAAAGTCCAAAGGGACATATAGGAAGCTCGAAGGGTCTCTCACCCTTCAAGAAAATTATCCAAGAGAAACCAAGTAAATCACCTATGGGGGAAATGCCAAAGAACAAAGGATCCCACAAAAAAAAGTTTGAAGACTTCAAGTAGAAAAAGTTTGAAGACTTAGATCCTAAAGTCATCAAATTGAGAGAGTCTAAAGAGTAAGTAATCTTGGAAAACTCAAATTACTCTGCATAAAGTAAATTGGGATTCTCCAAGTACTTTACATAAAAAGCTTTATAAGCAAAGGAGTAGACAGAGTCTGAAGTTGCTAAGATCAGAAAGCCCAAGTTACTCTGCATAGAGTAAATCAAGATTCTTTAATGACTTAATAAACTTGATCTAATGGCATTTTCTAAGGATCTATATTACACATGAGTCATGATCATACAAATGAGAGGCTACTAAGTGGCACAAAAGCATGTAACTGGTAGGGAGATCGATGATTTATAGGCATCCATGAAAGAAAAATCCATGGTGTAGGTCAAGGATCCAAGGTAGCTTCTAACAACCAATCAATTCAAAGGGGAATCTTAGTAGCTAGGAATTTATGAAGGTTCTCATCCTTCAATATGGTTCACTCCCAAAAAATGATTGTCTAGTATAAAAGTGGCATGGTTCGACCAAATGTTTTCAACACATGGAGGCCTGCATCCCTTTTCAATAAGACATGTAAATGGGAAGGTCACCATGCCATATTTTATACACAGATCAATGTAGTCATGCCAAGAAGTGACATTTTAGCTACCCTTGACATGGCTTCTCAAAATCCACCAAGGGAACGACTTAAATATGGGAATGGCTCAAGGAGATTGTGTGGTGAACCTAGAATGGAGCATTTCATGGCAAAAGGAGGATGATGATGGTGGTTATAGGAATTTATGGTTTCTTTTCTAGTTCTCACGCATTCCCATCTTCTCTTCCCCCTTTTCTATTATAAATAGAGGCCTTAAAACTAATAAATTATCTCTGGATTGGTGATAAAGTTACTCTACCAAAATCTCTTTGTAAAAGACATTTTGAAGTAATAAAGATTTATTTTTACCTATCTCTTGTCTCAAAATTATGTTGAGCAAGCTTATGTATGATGGCTTTGTGTAGAAGTGTTCTTCCATGCCCATTGTCCTTATTTATTGCTTATTTTTATGTGTTTTCAAGTTAATTATAGGTCTAGAATTGAGCTCTTTCTATCATTAATGGATGCTTGGTGTGGATTTCAAAATTCCTCTTTACTTCATGTATGGTCTAGTGAGCCTAGTTTACAAAATACTTATGAAAATTAACTGGTTGTGAGGTTGTGTAAGCAAAATTTATCTTATGCTAAATTAGTGTTGATTCTCAAACTAAGTGGATCAATTTTTTTTGTAAATCACCTCCCTTAGCTTAGATTTTCTTTCATGTTATCCTCCTATCCCTTTTCCTTAGCCAACAATAGATATTAGTGTGGGAATCAAGAGCTAAAGTGAAGCATCTAAGGAACTAGCCTCATTAAAAATTCTAAAATTTCAACCTCAACATAGGATACCCACATCTTGAGGTTATTCCCACGCTTGTAGATGGAAGTGAGAGAGCCTAAAAAACTCTCTCACAAAGGGTGCAATTCCAATCTACAACAGTTATGGCATGCCTGATGGGACTCACTACCATTTTCATTTCTATTTTTATGAAAGATTGGTCAATTTTGATGTCGTTTTGATCAATTTGTAGTAGTGGTAGCTTTCATCTTCTAGCATCTGATGACTCCAAGGAACACCCAACATTCTGTTAGTAGAGTAATAGCCATTTCTCATGCCAAAAGTAACTACAAGATCATCAACTAGAGGTTTTCCTTTTAAATTCATTGAATTGCCTTTGAACTCAGTAAGGAGGTTAATGTTTGCCCATACTCATCCATACATAGGGCATCCTCTTCCTAAACTAGTCATAAGGCATACCTACACAAGAAGATCCCTGTTAGCCCCTCTTACTGCTATGATTCCCCAAAGAGCTTTTGTGGGTTTCAATAGCCAAAGTCTTTCAAAATTACCATAGTATGATCCTATGCTAGTAGCATCCCTCAAAAGTGTCTCATATTACATAGGAGACCAAGTTGTAACTCCTACTGAATACATAATAGACAGCCAATTTTTGCAACATCCATAATGTCACAATAGAAAATGTAGTTGTTAGGATATTGGTTGTATCCTTTAAGGGAAAGGCATAAGATTGATATAGGGGTCTAGCTCCTAACTCTATCCAATCATGGGACTAGTTGGAAATAACATTGTGTAAGAGGTTTGTAGATAAGAGTGATCATCTATCACTTATAAAACAGTTAACCACAATCAAGAGAGCTCTCCATGAAGTCATGCAAGACTTTAACACAAGGTTCCAAAAGGCTTGGGATAGAATTCCAATCGCTATTAGACCATACCCAAAATTTGCTTTCTTATATTATTTAAAGCCTCTAAACAATGATATAGTTGTAATGATCCAATCCATGGGAGGGGACATACTACAAAATGCATAAGAGGTGGCCATTAAAGCAAAAAAATTCCTAGTTCAGGTGGTTAAGCTTACTCCTACACCCCCAATGCCTCTTTTCCCTAAGATCAGACCACCCCCTATAGTCATTCATTCACTTGATGTTATATTTTCAACTCCAATGATTGTTGTTATGCCTTCACCAAAGCAAGAGGAGGCCTCCATTAGTGGATCCAGTGACTCCCAAGAGCAAAAGAATTACTTAGAACTGAAAAGCATGCTCCAATATTTAGGGAATGATGTGGTCAATGTCAAGAGGCATCAAGCTTACAGTAAGCCATATCAAACTCCATACCAGCCTCAGCAGTAGCCTTATCAAGTAAATAGGCCACCCTACAAAGAAAATTTCTAAGGATATGGGTGGCCTAACTATGCTAGACAGCATAATTATAATCCAAAAAATGTAGGCCCTTCCAATTATTTAGTTCTAGTTCAAAACAATATGGCTTAGGAGGTTGAAGGGACAATGCCTTGGAATCATTTTTTTGCGAAATCCATTGTCCCAACTAATGGCTCTAACCAAGCATTTAATGACCAATGACAACAAGTTGTTACTTATGGGTAGAACTAAGCTCTTATGTCCCAAGGCATAGAGGTTCTCATGAAGATAAAGCAAGAGTAGCCTCCATAAGAACAAGGCTCAGATCAGGTGTTAACCCAGTCAAAGGCCATAATGGTTATTAGTGAACAAGAGGAGTGTTATACATCTAATCAGTAGGCCATCCCCAGTCTGGCTCATGTCTTAGTCTCAGCAAACATAAGATTCAAGAGAAGGAATATGGATGACAACTAAGAAGCTTTCAAAGAACCTCTTGTCACCACTCCTTCAATAACAAAGTCAATAGTAGTAGCTCCCAAAACCTAGGCAAAGGTTGGTGGTATGCCAATCAACATTGTGAAGCAAATAAAGAAATCCAATGTAAACATACCAATGTGAGACATGCTTTATATACCTATCTAAGTGGACATCCTTTAAGAAGGTTTGTCCAATATGAGTGTTACGATAGTTGTAAGTAAATAACCAAGCAAGGAAGTTGAGGTCTTCACTAATGTAGCCAAGGGTCCTTTGGGATAAATTTCAAGTAGTGTGACTGCACCCCCTGCATTCTACATTTCATTAATTATTGATGATTTCTTGGTGTATAATTACTTGGTAGATAGTGGGGCTAGCACCTCAGTCATACCAAAGTCTATCATTGATCAGTTGCATATTAAATATGAGTCGCATACCAAGGGAGTCCTAAAGCTTGATGGATCTTCCACAAAGCCATCAGGTATCATCAAGGATTTGAGTTTAACCCTACATGCTTATCCTAGTGTTTCGGTGGTGTAGGACATTTTGATCCTTGATGTCACTCTCCACTTTGTGTTGTGTCTTTCTAGAGAATTCACAGCCAAATTTGGGGGTTATCTTACATTAAATTGGTCTTACATAGAATTTGGAACAAGGTATGCGACTAAATTCTCAATCAAGGTTGAACCCATGGCACAATTCCACATTCAACCCCATTAACCAGATAGCATAAACCTCAATTGTACTATCCTTGATGAGGATGAGTTTATAATTGGTTAGGCGCTGAACACTCATCCTGAAGAGGTTCTAGACTTGTTTTTAGATGAGCTATGGGGAGATAATCTATTCCTCAAACCTTTAGAAGTTGTTGAGTAAAGAGGCATGGGTGTTTATTTATTGCATGAAGATAATCAACTCATGCCTTCCCTCATTGGACCTAAATAAGACCCCAATGGTATGTGGAAGTGTTTCTTTGATGGCTCAAGGACCAAAAATGGCGTAGGTGTTAGGAAAATGTTGGTTTCCCCTTTAGGTAATAATCTTTTCTCTTCCTATAGATTCCATTTTAGTTGATCCTTAAATACAGTAGAATATAAAGGCTTGATTTTTGGCCTTCAATGGGCCAACAAAAGAGGAATCAAAATGCTACAAGCATATGGGGATATCAATCTCATAGTGAACCAAGTCAGAGGCTTGAATGTTACAAAGAATCATTTAATGAGGTCTTAAAAAAATAGAGTGTGGGACCTAATTAAAGATTTTGAAGCCTTTGACATTCAATCTATCCTAATAAAATAGAACTAGCATGCTGATAGGTTGTTAGTTGTGGGAGCTCAGTTTGACATTCCAAGTGAGCTAAAATAAGCCAAGGTTTAACTACACGTGAAGGTGGTGGTGAGGCCATCAATTCTGGATAATGAATCCCATTGATAGGTTTTTGAAAGTGACAAGAAAATTTCTTATCTCTTACAGTAGGAAGCCAAGTTCTCCTCTACCAATCAAGATAAATTACATCATCAATACAAGGATTAAATTGTTCAACTAAGGTCAAACAAACTTCCTAAGGGGATGGTTAAACTTGAAGGCTTTTTTCGTGAAGGGGACCATATGAGAAAAGAAAAGGCAGTAATGTCTACCAATGAAGAAAACTATGATAGAGTCCTCATCTTCAAAGATAAGCTTCTCAAGCTTGGGAAGGTAAGCAGCAAGGTTGAGAGGCACACTTGTATAACACTTTGCTAGGAATGCGTAGATATTTTATCTTGGGAGTACAGTGACCTAAAAGGTTTTGATCTAAAGTTAGCCCAACATACCATAGAATTGGAGGCCAATGCTTAGCATGTAAGGCAAAAGCAAAAGCCCATCAACCACAAGATAGAAGAGCTTATGAGGAAAGAGCTAACCAAGTTGATTGAATCTAGGATCATTTTTCCCATCAAACACTCATCATGGGTAGCCAACTTGGTGCCTATAAGGAAGAAGAGTGGGGAGATTAGGCTATGTGTTGACTTTAGAGATTTGAATAAATCTCCTTAAAGGATCACTACCCTCTACCATCCATGGAACAACTTCTCCAAGTAGTTGCGAGTTCAAAATGTTTTTCTTTATTGAATGGATATTTAAGCTACAACTAAGTATGGGTAAAAGAGGAGGATCAGTACAAGACTACCTTCACCACCAAATGGGGAACATATGTATATCCAAAGATGCCCTTTGATTCATCAAATGCTAACATAACTTTTCAAAGAGCCATGAACATGGATTTCTAAGGGCTGTTAAATCAAATGGTGTTGGTATACTTGGATGACATCACAGTTTTCTCCAGGAATGCCAGTGAACACATGGACCACCTGAGGCTTATTTTTTAGAGATGCAAGGAGTATGAGGTCTCATTGAATCCTAAGAAGTGCATGTTTACCATTCATGAAGGCAAGTTTTTGGACCACATCATTTCAAAGAAAGGGTTGTCCATTGATCTTGATAGAATAAGTGTCATCTTGTCCTTATCCTTACCTAAGCATAAGAAGGGACTCCAAAGTTTCCCTGGGAAAATAAACTTTGTGATGAGGTTTATACCTAGTTTTGCAAATTTGGTCAAGCCCATCACTGCTATACTGAAGAAGAACCAAGTGTTCACTTATTCAAATAAAGGTAAATCGGCATCAAGCAAACCATTGCTCAAGCACCCACACTCATGAATCCTGATTTCTCAACGGATTTCATATTGTATGCTTTTTCTAATATTGATAATATAGCAACTATACTAATGCAAAAGAATGGTAAAGGACTTGAGCATCCAATAGCATTTTCCAATTAGGGGCTTGAGGGCTATGAGGTGAAGTATACTTTTTTTTAAATCAAGTCCTTGAAGTAGTAAGAAGCCTCAAAAGGTTTATTCCAATGCTATCTAATAGTAAAATCTATCTTACGGTGTCTCTTCCTAGAGTGAAAGACTTCCTTCTTAACAAAGACTTGAATGAAAAGAGAGCTAGTTGGATTACCAAGGTCATGGAGTATGATGTGGAGATCAAGGTCACTAATCTAGTAAGCGGTAAAGGCTTGTGTGAGCATATGGTTGATGACCTTCATGAAGACAAAGAGGGCATCTTGGTAACACAAAACCCATAAATAGATGCACCTCCACCTCATATTAGTTGGCTCTATGATATGATGCATTTTATACTAATAGGTCAGTGCCCTCAAGGTATGGACAAATCAAAAAGATGGTATTTCAAACTTCAGTCCATACTTCATGCATTGGTTGATGGGATTTTATTTAGAAAGGACCTTAATGGAGTGTTCCTAACATGCATAGACAATGACCAAGTAGCCAAGCTTTTAGAGCATTTCCATGACAAACCTACAGGAGGTCATTTTTCACCTAAGACTACAGTAGAAAAGATAATTAGGGTTGGTTATTATTAGCCCAACCTCTTCAAAGATGCTTATGCATGGGTGAAGAAGTGTCAAAAATGTGCTCTCTTTAGGACCCAATTTCATTGGAGTGATCAACCCTCCATCAAGTGCAAGGCATAAGTGGGTGCTTACCACAACTGATTACTTCACCAAATAGGTGGAATCCAATGAAAGTGTAGTCTTAGTTTTCTATGACAGTATCGTGACCAGGTTTGGTGTTTCATCCACTATCATCTATGATAATGCATTAGCTTTTCTTGGTTTGAAAATAAGTGAATGGGACCTCAAGATGAGAATCTACCTCAACACTTCCTCCAATTATTATCCTTAAGGAAATAGGTTAGTTGAGTCCATAAATAAAAATTTGTTGAGGATATTCAATAAGATATGAAGGAAACCTAAAAAACATGGCACATTAATTTAAAGATAGCCCTGTGGGCTGATAGGGTAACTCCTAAAGCTACTATTGGAAATTATCCATATGTTCTAGTATATGGAAGGGAGGCCAAGTTACCTATTTCTCTTGAGTTGCTTGTATTAAAACTAGCCCATCAGTTGGAGCTATCGAAAGATGAACCCATGAATGTGAGATTGGAAGAACTCATAGAATTTGAGGAGATAAGAGACCTTGTAATGAAGATGCTAGAGTCACATCAGGTTCAAGTCAATAAATATTTTAATAAGAGATCCATGGTAATGGACTTCAAAGAGGGAGACCTGGTCCTCAAATGGGATTCAAATAGGGCCAAACTAGGCAACCATACCAAGTTTAACATCTTGTGAAGTGCCCCTTATTTGATCCATAAATGCAAACAACATAACGCCTTTCAGCTCACCCAATTATATGGAGAGTTATTACCCATCCCAGTCAATGGGATTCATCTTAAGCCCTGCTATCAAGAGTTTACAGCCATTGTATATGTTTCTATACAATTTGTTTAGTTTTTTTATGTTTTCTTCTAAGTGCCTTGTGCACATCCATTTCAGTTGAGTGTTTTCCCTTCCCTAAGT
This sequence comes from Torreya grandis, assembly GCA_037957365.1. Taxonomy (NCBI): domain Eukaryota; kingdom Viridiplantae; phylum Streptophyta; class Pinopsida; order Cupressales; family Taxaceae; genus Torreya; species Torreya grandis. The sequence goes on along the minus strand of JARHVA010003485.1, from coordinate 1,344,653 downwards.
GCCTTGGGCATAGTTTGTTTCATTTTAGTTGTTCTTGTGCTTAAAGGGAATTTTATAGATAAAGTTAGCCTTATACAAAAATAGTGACTCCATGCCCAATGGATCAGATGAATCAAATGAGTTGGGTTCTTCAAAGCATAGCAGGCATGCTTCCCTATGAATCACCAAAAATGTCAACCATTTCTTGGCCCACATACCATTATTTACCTAAGTATGAGAAGATAGACTTTCAATTAGGAAATGGTGAGTCTTTAAAAGACTTTGAACTTTCATCAACCCATGACTTAAATGGATTTATAAGTTGCAGAGTTACAAAAGTCTGAAGTAGTAAGTAACAAGGTGTTAAGGACTCAAAATGGTCTTGAATAGAAGGCTTTAGGTTATCTTATTGATAAGTCTTCAAGTTTTCCAAAAGGGACAACTTTGGGTTTTTGGTGCAGCATAACTTTTTCATTTCATGAGTAATTAGTAATGAGAAACTTAAAGTAAGAATCTCCAAAAGCCCTAAATGTTCATGGGTAGTACAAATCGCGTTTTTGAAAGTGAGTGACTTCTTAAGTTGCAAGTAATGAGACATCCAAAGCCCAATTTAGTCTTTAAAGTTGCTTCTCAAGTTCTCAAAAGGATAATTTCAAAAGAAAGAGAACTATTTCAAAATTCTTGAAGGTTATCTTTCCCTTTGAGAGGACCATTTTCAAAGGTTGAAGGACACTTTTCTCAATGGGAGGACCATTTATGAAATTCTGAAGGGATATACAGGAAGCTCAAAGGATCTCTCACCCTTCAAGAAAGTCTATTTTGAAAAATCTAAAAGGCAATCGAAAAAGTAAGATCCTTCAAGGGAAGGAACAAAAAGAATCCTGAAGGGAAAAATTCTAAAGGAATTCCTCCAAAGGAATTCCTTTGGGAAAATTGCTTGAGAAAAACCAAGAAAATCACCCAAGGGATAATTGTCGAAGAACAAAGGATCCCATAGAAAATGTCTGAAGACTTCAAGTAGCAAAAGTTTGAAGACTTAGAGCTCGAAGTCATCAAGCTAAGAGATTTTAAAGAGTAAGTATGCTTAGAGAACCTGAATTACTCTACATAAAGTAAATTAGGATTCTCTAAGTACTTTACTTAAAAAGATTTATAAGCAAAAGAGTAGACAAAGTCTAAATTTGGAGAGATCTAAAAGCTTGAGTTACTCTACATAAAGTAAATTAGGATTCTTCAATGACTTAATAAGCTGAATCCAATGGCATTTTCCAAGGATCTACAGTGCACAAATGTCATGATCAGATAAATGAGAGGCTACCAAGTGGCACAAGGGCATTCAATTGGTAGGGAGATCAATGATCCTTAGGCATCCATGACAAAAAAAATCCATAGTGCAAGTCAAGGATCTGAGGCAACTTCTAATGACCAATCAGCACAAAGAGGAGTCCAAGCGGCTAGTAGCTGGGAATTTATGAAGGTTCTCATCCTTTAATATGACTCATTCCTGATAAATGATTGTCCATCATAAAAGTGGCATGGTTCAGTCATATTTTTTCAACACATGGAGACCTACATCCCTTTTCAATAGGACACATAAAGGGGAAGGTCGCCATGCCATCTTTAATACAAAGATTAATGCAGTTATTCCAAGAAGTGACATTCCAGTTACCTATGACATGGCTTATCAAAATCCACCAAGGGAATGACTTGAATGTGGGAATGGCTCAAGAAGATTATGTAATGAACTTAAAACAATGTATTTCATGGAAAAAGGAGAACAGTGGTGATTACAAAAATTTATGGTTTCTTTCCTAGTTTCTCATGCATTCCCATCTTCTCTTCCCCCTTTTCTATTATAAATAGAGGTCTGGGAGCTAATAAATTATCTCTACACTGGCTATAAAGTTACTCTACCAAAATCGCTTTGTAAAAGACCTTTTAAAGCAATAAAGATTAATTTTTACCTATCTCTATCTAAAAATTATGTTAAGCAAGCGTGTGCATGATGGCATAGTGAAGAAGTGTTCTTTCATGCCCATTGTCCTTCTTTCTTGCCTATTTTTAACTGTCTTCAAGTTAATTTTAGGTTTTTACTTGAGCTCTTTCCACCATTAACAGATGCTTGGTGTGGATTTTGAAATTTTGCTTCACTTCATGTATAGTCCAGTGAACCTAATTTATGAAATACTTATGCAAATTAACTAGTTGTGAGGTTGTGTAAGCAAAATTAATCTTATACTAAATTAGTGTTGATTCCCAAACTATGTGGATCATTTCTTTTGGTGTATCACCTCTTTTATCTTAGATTTCCTTTCATGTTATCCTCCTCTCCCTTTTTTAAGTCAACAATAGATATTAGTGTGGAAATGAAGAGCTAAAGTGAAGCATCTGAGGAACTAGCCTCAATAAAAAGCTTAGAAGTTCAACCTCAATATAGGATACCCACATCTTGAGGTTGTTTCCATACTTGTAGCTGGAAGTGAGAGAACTTTAAAAACTCTCGCACAAAAGGTGTGATTCCAAGCTACAATAGCTATATTACTCTCAAGTGGTCTACTTTTCCAAACAACCCTTGTAACTTAGTCCACATTTAAAATGGAGTATCACACCCATCAAAGTGAAATAATATATTGTCACTCACATAACTCCTAATTAAGCCCATACATTCTTCAAACTTACATTGATGCTAATGTTTTTCAAATTCTCTTGTAAAATGTGGTTGTGTTTCATTCATTAGGGACCATAATCCTTTGCGCTTAATGATTGTATCTATTCTAGGTCTCCATATGTGGTAATTGTGTATAGTCAAATACTCACAATAATTAATGCCAAATATAGATGCCATGTTAACCAATCACTAAGAGCATAAAGAATGCAAAAGGTGTATAAAAATTGGCACCGAGATAACACCCCCTTAAAAGATTGTATTATAGGAACCCTCCAAATTTGGCACTTTATAAAAGTAGTGTATTTTTACAGTTTTATGACACCAATGGATAAAGAATAAAAAGACATGCACTTTAAAAAAAAATGAAACTCAAATCTGAGTTACGATTTAAAAGTTATAAGCATTTTGATTTCTCATAAAAATGGGTCAAAACAATTAAAACACACTACGATTTAATTTTTAGTGACCAAAATGAAAGAGAACATAGGTTTGCAACCACTCGTTGGAATCATAGTTTTTCCACAGACTTAGAAAAGTCAATGAAAGTGAAAAATAATTGTGTTGGTGATCTCAGTATGTTTGTAATGGATTTTGACTTCCTCTTTTCAAAAAAATACAACTCAATAAAGAAAAATAATTATTTTCTAGTTGTGTTTGAGAGGGAAAAAATATGAATGACTGTTAGAGATGTCTAACACAGCCAAATATTAGGTGCAGTATCCAAGATGTGTCTCTAATCCAGCAAATAAGACAAAAAGACAAAAAAGGAAGGTGGCATAATAGTCAAAAAGAGGTGCAATTATAACTTTGGACATTTTAAATTATTGCCACACTATCAAAATATAGATCTGAAATGATCTCAATGCCTCTTTTATTGGCAGATGCCCAATATTTCTCTTTGTAATGCTCTTTATCTCCTTCTAATGTTGTCCTTGGAAATACAATGTTTGCTTTAGCATAAAGCTTTTGAGAAAAGTGCCAAGCTCCAAAAACCAACACCTTGTAAATCTCAATCACCTTAGATCTGCAAACAAAATTAGAAATCTAGGATGTCTAGCTATAGGGAATGAGTCTTTCAGGAAGATAATGATGCTATAAAGTGTCAGCCAAAGAAAGGCACCCAACAGAAAAATTCAACAAAGGAAGCATTCTAAAAAAATTCAATGTAATATGATGATGCCACACTTCTCTCTAAAAATGCCAAGCTTTGAAAGATATCTCCTCTTAGCAATAGATCTGAGGATCTCTTGCAAATCCAACACCATGCCAATGAGAAATAAATACAACATCAAAAAAATGATGTCAAAGTTCCTCTTTTTGCTAGTCAAATCTCTTCCAAACTTCCACAACAAGATTTTTAGATCTGAAATCTCCAGAATAAGTGTAGATTTCTAACCAAAAAATACTTGCTACAAAGAATTTCAACACGTTTGTTTAATGATTTCAATTTTATCCTTCAAAATACAACTCAATTTTTTTAAAAAAATGAGAAAGATTAGCATAAATGATACATCAAAAGTGCTTCACTACCAAGTATGAGAAATCCAAACTAATGTTCTTGATCTCTTAGCTTAAGACATATGCAAGAAAAAATAGATCTTAGAACAAAAGAAAAAAGTGCTAATTTTAGATCTGAAGCAAATTAAGAAATAAATCTAATGCCTAGCAGATCTTCTCTCTAAATTGCAAGCTAAGAATGGGTATAACTTCTTCAAGGCTCTGGTACCATGTTAGAAATGGTAAAAACATTCTATGAGGCCAAGATCATAAGAGTTCACAACAAGAACATAATTGCTGAAGATAAATGGAATGCAACACACAAGGTAAAACTAAATGCTTATTCAGAATATGAGAATAAGAGATATTAATACAAAGTTGAAAACTTGCTTATATAGGTAAGACAAAATACTAATCTAGCTATCCTAACCAATGTGAGATATATCAAAACCCATTACAAGATGAAATATCTAGCAAGACACTAGCAAACATGAGTAAACACATGAAATACTCTAATAGTTTTAATTTCCATAGAAATTGTGTACCAATAATTTTAAAATTACTTAGCTACTATGATGAAGGGCTACATTATATTCTATTGACAGTCCTTGTTTAATTTTTATAGATATTGTGGTGTGAGGGGATTGACCCAATACTCATAGCCATAGTAAAAATTTAAACATGGTTTTTAGTTTCCATGTACCTCATAATATTTAGTAAATGCCTAGGATTTTCCTTTATATTAAACTTTAAGAATATAATCATTTATTTGACCTTATGGTGCATCGAATATCAGTTAGCATCAAGAAGTTATTTCAATCTTACCCTTAAAACCAAGTTTAGTGGGCTATGGGAAAAGTCTAATCCTCCATACTTAGCACTCTAAAACATTAGGTCATCATTATCTAATATTTAAGAAACTATTTTTGGAAGCCTAAATATCAATAAAATTCTTTTAGTACATCTTCTAGATCTTCTTTTTGAATATCTAGTTACATATTTAGTTTGTTATGCACTTTCATTTCTAATTATTACTTGCTTCTCTCTTTTATATTGTAGACTATGTTGACCAACATTGACACAATCTTCCTATCAAACTTAAAAAATTATGAGAACAATTTTAGAAATTAAGGAAAACAGAATGAAGATGGAGGAGGTTACTACTAGCATATGTGTCGCTGTTGCAAACATTGAAAAATGAGCTAATGAGAAAATAAAATCTTTGGAGGGGCCTAGTAAGAGGACCAGATAGAGCTCGAGGAAGAAAGTAATGCAAGAGGTTGCTATGTCGACTGCAATATCCATACAGGGCACTGTTGTGATTGAAAAGGAAGCAGTGAAGATGATCTTGAAATTAGAAAAATAGGGTCTTTCTGCTCTTACTATTCTGGTCCTTTTTATTGGATGTTATAACTGGTTCCATTTTTTGGTTCTTTGTTTTATTAACGTACTTGAGTTTCCAGGTCTCTATAAAACCTGGGGTCTTTCTTTTGATGATCTTGACTTGTGGTTTCAGGTCCCTATAAAACCTATTTTTGATACTGCTCAGCAGTAGGTGTTTGGTTTTTTTTACCTATGGGCATTATTGTTATATCCTTCTTCCTATGTATCAGGGTTTCGGGGTCCCTTCAAAACCTGTTTTTACCTTAATCTAAAACATTGACACAATTTTATTTTATGTGACTCAACAAGATTGACCAACATCAACCTAGTTAATTATGTTTGGACAAACTAATTTGACCAAGCTTGATTTAGTCTATTATATTATTCTTATTTGCCTTTGTTTTCAAACAAAACCATCTAGTTTACAATAGTTTTTTTATAGATCCAACTAGGTCAACTAGTTCAACCGAGTAGGTTTTTAGGTTTTTGATTTCTTCTTATCTATCCAACTAGGTTGACCATCTCAACCCAATAGGTTTATAGACTTTTAATTTTTCATGTTTATTTAAATAGGTCAACCAACTCAACCTTATAGTTTTTTAAACTAATTTTTCCCATTTCTCTAATTTTTTCAACCAGCTCAACCTAGTAGGCATCTACACTACTAATTCTCCATGCATGTTTGACTAGATGACTAACTCAATCTAGTAGGTTTCTAGACTTCTAATTTTTCCTGTCTATCTAACTAGGTTAATTGACTCAACTTTGTAGGTTTTTATACCACTAATTTTCCTTATCTGTCCAACTAGGTTGACCAACTTAACCCAATAGGTTTCCAAATTACCAATTCTACCTTTCTATCCAACTGAGTTGACTACCTTGATCCAGCAGGTTTCCAAATGATTGCATTTTACTATTTATCTAACTAGGTCAACCAACTCAACCCTGTAGGTTTTTAGACTACTATTTTACTTGTGTATCAAAATAGGCTGATAACCTTAATTATGTAGATTTTTAAACCAATATTTTCACTTATCTATCCAACTAGGTAAACCAAATCAACCCAATAAGTTTTACAGACTGCTCTGTGTACCTATATATCTAAATAAGTTGTCATCTTGACCCTATAGGTGGCCGATCATGTTCTATTTTGTTTTTTCTCTTAATTATTAACTAACATCATGAAATAACCTATTATGATCTTCCTTGATAGTCTCAACCCATTAAAATTTTACATGGGTGCTTCTTTCTTACCTACTTTAGCCACTTGAAAGGATAACCCCTCATGGTGCAACTACTCCTGACCATCATCTAGATCAATGGAATTCAACATGGTCCACATTACTCAAAATGAGGATATAAATGATTCTAACAAGAATGGTACCTTATCCAAACTTCCTTACTTTACCATTGGATCAATCAATACTAATAGAGGGAGTCTTATTATAGGAAACCCACCCATAATGAACCCTCCTATAGGGAGCCTTCCTATCTCTAATCTTGGGGATACTCCTCCTTAATAACACTAACATTTCACATCCTACCACTAACAATCAAAATCCACCCATCAATACAACTAAAATTATTTTTCAAATGGTTCAACAAATGAATATTATGCAAACAACTAACAATTCTCAAATGCTCTGAATGTATAATCATATATTATAAATGGAAAGTCAAACCCCTATTGTCATGCCTCAAAATAATCAAAATTTTATCCCCCCTCCTCTTATAGATAATCATCCCTCAACCTATAATGTATAAAAAATGCTCCAATATCTTCAAAATGGACCTTTATCTCTATTCATCATATCCATATATATTGGAAACATCTCTCCAAATATTAATAATGATGGAAATAAAGACCCTATTGTCTTCCTTAAATCATTTGGTAATATTTATAAGGAATGGGTTTAAACAAATTCTTTCACTTACACTAAAATTATTATCAAAATATTTATGCGAGATGCTTTAAAATGGTATAATAAACTCCCCCAACATTTCATATGGAAACTATAAGATAACATAAATACTCTACTTAAATAATTTCAACAAAATGATCTTCCTAAAAATTATCTTAGTCACTTCATCAATGGTAAGCAATTAACTACTAAATCTACTCATACTTTTATTATCAAAATATGGAATTCATTAACTTACAAGGTTGACCATAATATGAGTCATTATAATCTTTTCAAACTTTACATTAATTCCCTTAAAACATCTCTTCAATATAAATTATGAATATTTTCTCCTCAAAACTTATAAGAGGCTTTTGATCAAAATAAAAGACAAGATTTCCTTATCAAAAAATTTGAACCACCTCATAATTCAATCAAGGAATATTTCTAAACTTCAACTAATGGTATAACTAGTACAAAAAATCAATCTAAATCCTCTCCAAAAAATATGGGAGTATTCAAATTAGATAGTCAAACTCCCTCAAACCCACCCTTAATGGTCACATAAATGAATAAGTTATTATCTCCATATAAACCCTTCATTTATAACAATATTGATCCTCCATCATGGTAATATCCTAATAAATTTTGATGGTTCCATGTCTATATTGATCATTCTCATGAGACATGTCATGCTCTTGTATAATTTGTGGTTTATTTCATGTTAGGAGATGCCTTTGATCATGATGTTATGATAAAATTGTGTCATCCCTATTATATCAAATCTTCTCAAAAGAGAAAATTGGCCAAATCAACTACCCTAAAATCACAAAAACCTTATTTTGATCCTAGTACACAACATTCTAAAATGTTTGTGTTATTGATGCTAATTATGATTAATATTATACCAATTTTGAATATGTAAATACAACTACAAGTCAATTATCATCACAAACCTACTCACAAAGGACCTATTACCAAACCTAAGAAACCATCTACTGAAGATCAACTTCTTAAAGACACTACAAATTTTCATCCCTCATATTCATAACCAACCACTAGTGATCATCCATCTCCACTAGTGAAACCTAACACACTTCCAAGAAGTACCCTGCATAATCAACCTAAGCCTCATGCTTACTTTTCTTCTGAACCTCTATGTAATTTCTTATATGAACTTAATTTTATGCCTTGTAAATTTCTTCTCATGGAACTAATAAGAACTTTTACTTATCATCACAAGTTCCCTATGAAATAATTACAAGACATAAAAGAACCTTCATCTAAAGAATATTAATTACCTCATTATTTCCTCAACCTGGAATGGTTCATGCTATTGAAATAATTTCCTCTTTCAAACCCTTCATAGAATTTCCTTAAGATGATATGATAAATGATGATATTATTTTTTGAGTTGATGATCCACCACTTATTATCAAAATTGTCATAAATAATAATTTAATTTGAAAAGTATTAATTTTTAAAATATATAGTATCAATGTTAATTTTATATGGTTAATTACACAAATCAGATATTCCAAAAAAAATCTCAAACAAAACCGACTCACATGTCATGGATTTGATAAAACCAATCAAAAATCACTTTGTTCAATTTGTCTTTGTCTTACTATTGGACCTATTATCACCAAATCTTGCACCCTAGAGTATGTTGTTCAATCCTATCTAATATTTGGGCAACATTGAAATACCTCTAGGCCTGTGGGTTGCCTATAGCAAAGGTAGACCTCTAGGATTAAGGGCTAGCTCCCTAGATTGACCTTTAAGTGTTTGTCACCTACACTAACTAATTACTTGTGTGAAAAGTGATAGAAATATGCATGAAATTAAATTATTATAAGGGGTAGATACACCATAAATATATCCATAATATCATCATACTCTTTCACAAAGAGACAAGACCTACAACACTAGCTTTAAAGTCCTAGAATACTCTAACATTAATATTTCAAATATAAAGGTGATGTGCATGAGAATACTCAAGGTAAGTGGACCAAATTTTAGTTGTAGACATTAAGGCTAATTTCACACTTGAAGGGAGTCAAAACACACTAGTTACACTCCATATGATCTGTTAGAATGAGAACTTACACGAAACATGAAAGGATAAAGAGAAGCAAGGATAAATGCTTCTCACTAGACCTCACCATACATCACTTCATACACTTATAAAATATGTTTATGAAATAAATATCAGATTTAATGTATTATCAAAATAAAAATTATAACATCAAGCTAGTAGGGCTTCACCATACCAAGTGTGGAATTAGCATAAAAGATCCAAAATGGTTAGCATTTATAGAATGTGTGAGGAGAGAGAAGAATGAATCTCAAGATTTACAAGAATAAGTGTTAAGATGAAAGAAAGAGTTAAATTTTTATGATAATGGAGTATGAAATGGACCATGAAATGAATCTTTGTAAAAATGTCCCTTAGAAGCATCAAACTCCCCCAAACTAGTGTAGGATACTCTCGGCTAGATTCTTGAAACTACCTTCATCATTAGGCCTCTCTTGAATGCTCCAAAAGAGACTAGGAATAGTTGACACATGTGCAATATGAATGGGGGGTTATAAACAAGCTTCAACATTCATTAGATTTATCCCTAACCACTGGTCTTCTTCTGGACAAGTGTTATCACCCTCTGTAGTCACCATCATTAACTTTATAGGTCTGTCCCTACATTTGGCACCAAGATGATCTTCAATTTCTCAATATAATCCATGTAAATGTTGAAATGATAGCTTTAAAAAGTCCCCTTACCTCAAAATATATCAAATATACCTTAAAAGGCAACACAATTGGTCTTATCACTTTCTTAATTGGTGGTCAACCTCCATTCTCATTGTTTTCCATAGTTTGCTTAGAGTGAAAGAGATAATAGAGATTATTATGTGTTTTTATAAATAAATAAATGGATATAGGGAGTTATCTTAGGTCCTAATTAACCTTACCAATTGATTCTCATCTTTTAACTTTCCCTTGAACCTATGAAATACACAAAATATATCAAGAAAGCCTATTTTGTACCCTATCCATACAAGTAGGGTACCAACTAGCTAGATGGGATGGAGCTTGAGAGAGTATTCTTCAATCCCAAAACCATTTCCAAATCATACTATCCCTTTTGGATGCATCTATATCCATTTCTTTCTAATCAAGTTGAAAGCAAGGGTTTTAAAGGGTTTTAGATGGTTTTGAATCTTAAGGATTGTTCATACAATCTTGACATTGAAACCTAAGAAAAATTACAATAAAAGGATGTTTATGACCCTATTCAATCATTCTTATCTCCTTAGGTATCCATGCTAAGTGTTTGTACTGGTGTGAGCATCTAAAGATGGCCTCTTGAGCTTGGGACTGCATTTTGCATACCCTATCATAGGTTTGAGTCAATAATGACTTTCTTGTAATTTTTATTTTCAACTTAATTGATCCAAATAACCTTATATCTCCCCATGAAGTTGATTTAAAGCATTATTAGGTTCATCTAGTGCTATAAATGAGATTGGATCCCTTTAGTGCTTTAGACTAGTCAAGGCCTAATAGACCTAACTATACTTCTATGGGTTTAGGCCACCATTGGATGTAAATGTTTTTTGAAGGGCCATATACACCTTTTTTCACCTTAAATACAACTCTTCACACACTTATTGTAGTGTTCTAATAGATTCTAAATCATTTCTTCACTGTTTACTCACCCAACCTGTAGTTTTACTTCTCTAGGAGTGCCCTCTATCTAAGATAGAATAGAGGGCACTTCCCCTATATTCTTAGAAAATGTGAATATATAATAATCTCAAATAGGTATTTAGGATATGTTGTACCAGTTTATAGAGTTAGATCACACCACTAGATCTTTCAACTCTTTAATAACCTTCAAGATAGACTATGTAGCATTGATTGTGTGCAAGGTTTATATATCGATTGTAGGTTGAATGTTGAAAACCTCTTTATCTCTCTTTCTAATAATCTATGTGGAATTGTCCCTACCAATGTGAAGGTGTTCTATTCATGTCCAATATTTCATGCTTTTGTCAACTCTTCAAAATGCATTCTCCATAACTAGGCTTAGTCGGTAGACTTTGTGTCTGTGTTGTCCACTTAGAGAAAAGGCATTCTTGTAGGTGTCACTCAGTGTTCAACCTTGTACCTCATGCTTGGTTTCATATTATAATATTTGAGATCATCTCCCAACTCTTTAGACTCAAATCTCATGCCTAAGGATATATGCCAAAACCAAACTGTTGTGTTCTAGTACACTGTCACACCACAGTCAAACTTTAGGTGATCATTATGAGATCAAAAGGACACTTTTATATGATTTTTTACTCTTTAAACATGTGTTTCAAATCATAAGATCTACTTGAAGTCATTGGAATTATCTCCAGCGAGTAATTTATTATGTTTATTGGGTTTTTCATCTCTAACTTCTTATCATCAACCTATAGGTGCCTAAAGTCAAACTATAGGTTGCCTTTTTGAGGATAAAGGGACCCTTGTAGGTGATGTTTCACACCAAAACCCTGTATATTTACCTCTTCGGCTGCTATGGAGACCATGGTGTTCTCTCTATCGAAGTGGGGTCACTTGCTTGCAGGTTATGCCTCCATTAGGCCTCATATTATTTTAAAGTCATTTAAAACTCAAAACACTATAGATAATACTGTCATTCTATAGTGAATGAATGCTTGAGATGAAGGCCTTATTACATCACCCTCTTTTGGCCAAATAACCACTTTTATTTACAATGTAGTGCCCCTATTATTGGGAAACAATATGGAGGCACTTATATTTGTCTATACCTCATGTCACCTTACCATGAAAGGATCAAAATAAGGAAAAATCCCTATTTTAGAAAGTTTAAGGTAACATATTTCTTTAGCAATTTTCTTCACCTATGAGCATGGTTCTCAAGTCTGCCTTCCACCTTTGGACTCCACCATGGTTTTTATGACATCCTTCACATTCTTGGACCTAATGGAGTTTTCAAACAAGCTTAAAAACCTAAAATTTTAAGTCTCTCAGACCCCTGCATCTTGCATTTAGACCATGTGAAAATTGCCTGTAGGTGGATGTTTACAGGGAAGTCTAACTGCATACAATTCTTAGGCCTTGAATCTCATAAGGAATACTCTTAGGATAAGGACCGTCATGAATGGAAACTTGTAGCATTCTTGTGAGAGGTTTAAAATTAAATTTTATCTCTATCTAAAGCCATCTCCATGAAAATAACTCTACAAGAAGTGAAAATATTGGTCTGCAACTCCAATGGAGTTTTTAACTAACAAACCATGATGTTTTTATCATAAAATCACCTCCACAAATGAAATAAAGGATTAAAACCTTGATATAAGTATATCCACACTTTATATAAAAACTTTCATCAATTAGTTTGTACGTACCAATGCAAATAAAAGAGAAACTTAAACGGTATGGGAATGAACAAGCATAAAAGAACATCAAACTTCTTAGCATTGGTTCATATGGTAGAATCAGGCAATTCTTAAAATATCACATGAAATGGAAGTAGACTAAGATTAATATCTACCACCAAGTGCATTTGACCTGGTTCATCTCTTGCTGGCCATACCATTAGAAAATCATTTGATCATTCTTACATGCTAAGGAGAGCAATAGAGGATTAGAATAGTTTTTTTACCATTTTTAGCTATTTCAAAGCTGATCAAATGTGAGAGTGAGTTCAGGGGAGTTTAAGAGTCACTGTAAAATCCTACCACACATGTCACACTCTTGCATAAATCATACAACTGCCCAAACTTCCTCCTTTTTCAACTGTTTTCTTTATTTCAATGTATCATCTATAATTTTTTAGTTAGGACTGACATATCTGACAATAATTTGACATGAAATATGTTTAATAACATCTTGCAACATTTTTATACTATAGAAAACTGTACAAACCTCATAAATGACCCTAAAAGTGACCTTACATGACATGAAATGACATAAAGGATTAAAGGTGACTATGACAAAGCTAATAACACATTGAATGACATCACTAGGACCATGATGCACCCTATTACATCCTATAAGACCCCTATATATTACTTGTGGTCAAAATGGTCAACATTCTTGGTGATTTCATAGGGGTGGTATGCTAGCTATGCCAAAGACTAGTAACTTAATCGTATCCATTGGGATATGGAGTCACCTATGCACAAGTTTAGCACTCAATTACCTTTGAAACCACATCAAAAATAAGAGAAGACACATAAAATAAGACACCAAAGGAAACACACATGTTTTTTCAAGAACACTTATGGACCACACACACACAATAGAAACAAAGACACACACCTATCCTAATATTTACAAGTCCTCAAACTTGAGGTGAAATACAACTCACCCTACTTAAACTAGGGTCAAATATAGTTCCTCTTGCATCCTTACAGATCCATGAAATAGATATAGCATGTGAATCATGTTTTCTAATAAATACCTACACATGTGATGATCAAAAAGCTTGCCATCTTTTGATCTTCTTCTGTCTTCATGTGGACTTCTTTAGGCCTTCAATAATGTTCTATTTTTCCCTTCAAGAGCCTTGTTTGAAGCTACAACCTTCTCGAATTCTATCATATATGATTGGTGCTCTTGATTTTCTAGGCTAGGAGGCATGATAACTACCTCAACCTTACCTTTATCTTAAGCATGATGTTCTTGATTTATGAGATCATCAATCTCATACTCCTTTTGATCCAACACATATGAGAGTGGATCAACATCAGACTAAGGTGTTTGTTGCTCTTATAACACAAAATCTTATGCCTTATGTTCACTGGTCTCTCTCATGACAACATCTTCTATGATAATAGCTTTGAATTCAACCTCATTATTAACAAGACACTCAACTTCATGCTTGGTAAGACACACAAACATCTAATTTCTATGTTCATCAACAACCTCATGATCAGATATGTACTTCTTAAGAGGATGAATAGTCTTACCTAGCTGCTCAAACTCTTGACTTATGGTGTTGAACCTTTGCCATAAATCATCTTCTTCCTCAAGAATGTCATCTTCAAGGGCTCCCTCATCAAGTGAAGATATAATTACATTATTATTCTCACCATATTTATCTATCATGCTCTTCAAACTATCATCATCATATACATGAATCAAGTACATGCCTTCATCATCTTGTGAGAAAGAATGTTCAATGTTTACCTCAGATTGTTCAAATGCTCCCTCATGGATGATATAGGTGCTAAGGTTAGTTTGATCAAAGTAGGTGTATGGATAATGTCCATAGGTGTATGCATCATACTCATCTAGAAACAAATCAAAAATTCTCTTAAGCTTAGAATATGTCCCATCATCTACAATAGACTCATTTTTATCATTGATAACATAATTCAAATTGGAGCTTGCCTCAACATAGGGTTCAATGTGAAATTTAATAAGTGGTTGAGTTATAACAGTTACCTTTGCTCCATATCTTGTCCTGAAGGCTAAGAAGGACCAATGAGATGAGAAATATCCTCCTATTTTGGCTTTGAAATCTTTTGAGAGGTAGATAGTAAAGTGGGTAGGCAAGTCAACAACCACAATGTCTTGAAAGATGGGGAAACTAGGACAATGATGCACAAAAACCTTCAACCCTTTGATAAATCCCACTAACTTTTTAGGTGTACCATCTAATTGAAGCACCACTTTACTATGTGGTTCATAATTTAGACCCAATTTGTTAACTACAACCTTGGGCATCATTGATATGCTAGCTCAACTATCAACTATGTAGTTATGAATAAGATTATCCCCCATAATGAGAGTGAGGTAGAAGGGTAGAGGATTCTCAGATTTGGTATAGGGTTCCAAAATTTTATTAGGATCATTATTAAGAGTAACATTACCATGACCACGGCTTGATGATAGAGGGATAACATGAATTGTGGATAGCTGCTTTTGCAAGAATTTTTTTTGCTAGGCATATGAAGGACATCCCAAAGATAAATTGATGCCTTAACATTCTTTAAATAATACACAATGTTTAGAGTAAGAGTGTTTACCTTTTATTGAGTCCTTGAAGGCAATAAAGTGTTTATAATTTGAGGTATTGAAGTGCTTGAATTCACTCTCCCAACATTCTAACTTGAAGAAGGTGCAGGAGTAGCAGGAACTGCCATGATTGTAGTCATGCTTTGTTGCCTTGTAGGAGGACTACTTGCACTTGTAAGTACACCATTAGCATCTCCTAGTGCCTTTATTTTAGCTCTATTATTGTCTACAACTTAATTCTATTGGTTAAGAACATAAGTATCTTCAATTAGGAAGTTAGTGAAACTTACTCCTTCAGGCTACCACCCTTCGCTTGCTTACATGAAAACTTCATCTTCTATTGATAGTTGAGGAGTTACTTCTCCTTGAGAAACTAAATCTTTCTTTCCACCTTCATTAGAATCCATGAATTAACCTTGTTTCTATTCTTCCCCTTGGATTAGATTTTTATGCACCAACACCATTGCTATTGTGTTGGGTTGAAGTAGCATTGTATGCATTAGTAGGCCCATTGAAGTTGGGCTTCCCTTGACCTCTCCCTTGCCCATATTATTGACCATATTTCTAATGATAGGGGTATGGGTTTTGATGAGCACTTTGATATAGATTAGGTTGCCTAGTTTGAGCCTCTAAGGCTTGATATCTTACCTTCCAATCAATTATCTCTTCTACCTTCTTTGGAGTAGTCCTTGACTTGGCATTTGCATTAAGAACTTGAGCAACACTTGGAGTATAAATAGACATATTTAGAGGCATGGACACTTTTAGGGGTAACTTCCCAGCTTGTATGAGGCCATTCTTAGCTATAATGACAAGGGTGTATGCCTCAAGTAAGGTGAACTCACCCATAGATTGTATCATGATGGCTATGTTAGTGCCAATGGGCCTTAGGTTTGTAGGAAACACAAAGATAGTAAGTGGTCTCATGGGAAGAGGTAACCTATGCCAAGTCCTTTAGAATTTCTCATTAAAATCATGCATTGTATCCTTGGGGGCTCTTTTAATTACATTGAGTTGGTGAATGAGTGAAGTGTGATCACTCTTGTCTTCAAACCTTAAAGTTAATAGCTTTCTAAAATCATCCCAAGTCATGATACATCCACTGGGAAAATTCCTATACCAATTAAGTGCTTTCCTTCTAAGGGAAATGGCAAGGAGTCTAATAGCAATATTGATGTCAGTGACATTGTGAAAACTATACAAGTTTTATATATCCTTAATGTGCTTACTAGGAGTGACCTGGCATTCACCATTGATTGTAAGGACACTCTTTATAACATTAAGGGACTGTCATCATATGCATTAAGATAGATAGGATTTTTAGTGTTAAAGGCTGGGAAGGTATGCTACCTAGACATTTTTTATTCAAGTTATCCTTCACTCTCTTGATCTTCTTGGATAGAAAAGTCTTCTTGCTCTTCAAAGGGAAGAATAAACTAATGATTTTGAACTTTAAAAGGAAAGAGGTGGATTGATGGGATTTAAGAATTGACTAGAATATGACCTGGTAAGGACCATGAAGTATGACCATAAAGATATGACAAAACAATGGTCTACAACCATATTTTACCTTGAATAGAGTCACCAAATGTTGAGTAGAACACCATAAGCAGTTGTGATGTTGTCAAGACTAGCATTCACCTTGATAAGTATTTAGGATATTATTTCCACTAGGAATGTGAGAATAATTATCACCAAATATTTCACCCTAGAGGAGGTTATTTAAGCCTACTCTAAGATTTGGGCAACATTGGAATACCGTTAGGCCTATGGGTTGCCTATAGTAGAGGTAGACCTCTAGGTTTAAGGGTTAGTTCCCTAGATTGACCTTTAAGTGATCATCACCTACACTAACTAATTGATTATGAGAAAAGGGATAGAAATATGCATGAAATTAAACTATTATAATGGGGTGATACAACATAAACCTACAATACTAGCTTCAAAGTCCTAGAATACTCTAACATTAGTATTTCAAATATGGAGGTGATATGCATGATATTATTCAAGGTAAGTGGACTAGAGGTTAGTTTTAGACACTAAGGCTACTTATACACTTTAAGGGATTAAAAACACACTATCTACACTCCATATGACCTTTTATTATGAGAAATTGTTACAGCAAACATGAAAGGATAAAGAGAAGCAAGGATAAATGCTTATCACTAGACCTCACCATACATCATTTGACACACATAGACAAGATGTTTATGAACTCAAAAATAGATTACATGTATTATTCAAAGACAAATTATAACATCAAACTAGTAGGAATTTATCATACCAAGTGTGGAGTTAACATATACGAGCCAAAATGGCTAGCATTTATAGAATGTGTGAGAGGAGAGAGAAGAATGAATCTCAAGAGTCACAAGAACAAGTGTCAAGCTAATAAAGAGAGTTAAATTTTCATGAGAATGGAGTGTGAAATATACCATGAAATTTTTCTTTGGACAAATGTCCCTCAGATGCATCAAACTCCCCAAAACTAGCATAAGATACTCTTAACTGGCTTCTTGAAATTGACTTCATCATTAGGCCTCTCTTGAATGATCCAAAATAGACTAAGAATAATTGACACATATGCACTATGAAGTGTGGGTTATAAACAAGCTTCAACATACATTAAATGTGTCCCTAATTATTGGTTTTCTTATGGACAAGTGTTCTCACCCTCTATAGTCACCATCACTAGCTTTATAGGTATGTCCCTACATTTGGCACCAAGATTATCTTCAGTTTCTCAATCCAATCCATGCATGGGGTGATATGACACCTATCAAAAGTCCCATTACCTCCAAATCCATTAGGTAGACATTAAAATGCATCTCAATTGGTCTTATCACTTTTTCACTTGGTGGCCACCCTCCATTCTCATTGTCTTCCATAGACTGCTTGAAGTGAAAGAGATAATAGAGATGCTTGTGTGTTTTTTTGAAGCAATAAATGGATATAAGGAGTTAGATTAGGTCCCAATTCATCCTTTAACTCTTCCCTAAACCTACAAAACACACAAAATCTATCAAGAAATCCTATTTTTTACCATGTTCATATAATTAGGGTATCAACCAACTAGATGGGATTGATATTGATAGAGTCTTCTTCAATACCAAAACCATTTCTAGGTCATACTATCCTTCTTATATGCATCGACAACCATTTCTTTCCAATCAAGTTAAAAGCAAGGGTTTTTTAGGGTTTTAGGTGGTTTTGACTCTTAAGGAGTGTTCATACAATCTTGACATTGAAACCTCAAAAAAATTACACTAAATTCATGTTTAGGACCTCCTTCAATCATGATTATATCTTCACATCTCCATGCTAACTATCCATACTGGTGTGAGCATCTAAAGATGGCCTTTTAAGCTTGCGAGTGCATTTTGCATACCCTTTCATAAGTTTTATCCAATAATGACTTTCTTGTAATTGTTATTTTCAATTTAATGGATCCAACTCACCTTTTATCTCCCTATGAAGGTGATCCAATGCATTTTAAGGTTCATCTATTGTTATAAATGAGATTGGACCCCTTTAGGGATTTAGGCCTAGTAAAGGCCTAGTAGGCCTGACTATACTTCTATAGGTTTGGGCCACCATTTGATTTCAATATTTTTTTCAGGGCCCTATACACCTTTTTCCACCTTAAATACAACTTTTCACACCCTCCTTGCAGTGTTCTAAAAACTTCCAACTCATTCCTTCATTGTTCACTCACCCAACCTACAGTCTTGCTTCTCTAGGAATGCCCTCTATATGAGATATAAAAAAGGTAACTTCCCCTATATTATCAACAAATGTGAATCTATAAGGAGATCAAATAGGCCTTGAGTATATTCTATATCAGGTTTTAGAGTTAGATCACACCACTAGTTCTTTCAACTCTTCAAAAACCTTCAAGGTAAACTATGTAGAATTAACTATGTGTAGGATTTATATATTGGTTGTAGTTTGAAGGTTTAAAAACTATTCTTCTCTCTTTAAAATCATATATATATAATTTGACATACCAATTTGAATGTTTTCTAATCATGTCCAAAATTCTATGCTTCTATTGACTCCTCAAAATGCATTCTCCAAAACTAGGCTTAGTTGGTAGACTATGTGGCTATGTTATCCACTCATAGAAAAGGCATGCCTATAGGTGTCACTCATTGTTAGACTTTGTGTCTCACTCTTGGTTTCATCTTATAATCTTTGAGATCATCTCCCAACTCTTTGGACTCAAATCTCATACCTAAGGATGTGTGCCGAAACTAAACTACTATGTTCTAGTACACTATCACACCATAATCAAATAGTAGGTGATCATTCTAAGAGAAAATAGACACTTTTAGATTATTTTCAACTCTTTAACCCTATTTTTCACATCCTTATATCTCTTTTAATTCCTTGGAGTCATCTCCAATTGGTTAGTGTTTATGTTTGTAGGGTTTCTCATCTCTAGCTTCTTATCATCAACCTGTAGGTGCCTATAATTAGATTGTACGTAGCATTTTTTAGGATAAAATGACCCATTTAGGTGATGTTTCACACCAAAACCTTTTATGTTTACCTCTTTATCTGATATGGATGCCATGGTGTTCTCTCTATCTAAGCAGGGTCACTTGTTTGCAGGTTATACCTCCATTAGGTCTCATATTATTGTAAAGTCATTTGAAACTCAAAACTCTATAGAGAATACTATCATTCTATAGTGAATAAATGCTTGATATGAATGCCTTCTTACATCATCCTCGTATGGCCAAACAACCACTTTTATTTACAAGGTAGTGCCCCTATGATTGGGCAACAAGATGGAGAATTACACTTGACCTAGAAGCCAATAATCTAAGAAATCTTTTATATTCAATATATTTTTTATATTCAAGAAATATTTTATAGGAATATTTTATATTTAATAAATATTTTATATAAATATTTTATATTTAATAAATCTTTTATATTGAAGGTCTTAATCAATTTATTTTACACATAACCTAGAAGCCAATAATCTTGATGAACCAGACATTTCAATTTCTAAATTGAATTCCAAAGACATCATTGAAAAAGTACCTAAAGTTACAATTTATTTTAATGAAGGTTCTTGGACACTTAATTTTTATGGAGCTAAATGTATTAAAGGATTTGAGGCAAGATGTGTCTTAGTTGATCTTAATGGAAAAATCACACCTCTTTCTTTCCAATTAAACTTTGACATTACTAAAAACACGTATGAGTATGAATCTCTCATTTTAGGCATGCATGCTACCATCAATATAAATATTCCTTACCTACATGATTTAGGTGACTCACCACTCATTTTTTGTCAATTCAATGGTGATTATCAATATAAAAGTGAAAATCCTACCTTATATCATTAAATTGCAACCATTGTTGCTAAAGAATTCAAATCCTTCACTATATAACAAATTTGATGAGAGTATAATGCCATAGCCAATTTAAGTGCTTCATCTAATTCTATGTTTCAACCTCATCAGGACCTTCATGATTCATAATTTATCATCAATTTACACAAATTACCATCTTTGTTACCAACCACAAATGATTCTATTATATGCCACATTGAGGCTTACACTACTCAATAAATCCCATGGTACACGAATATTGTTCATTTTATTGAGCACCATACTTATTCTCTTGACATTTACTCTCATGAAAAGACTAGAATTTACAATCAAGCTTGTAAGTTATCTTATGATATGACATCATATATTATTGTAATGCCAAGGTACCTTGATTTTTTATGTTACTCAAGATAAAGTTCTTACTATTTTATAATAATCACATGGGGGAATTTTTGGTGGTCACTATAGTGGACATGCTACAACCCAAAAATTATTACGCATGAGATACTTTTGTCCCACTCTCAAAAATTATTCTATCACATTCACTAAAAATTGTAATCCTTGTCAACTACATGATGAGCTTTTTTACTCTCATTTGATTGAGCTTCAAACATTTGAATCTCCTTGGATTTTTTCCATGTGGGTATTAGATCTCATTGGTAAATTACCTCACTCTCAAGATGCTCATGTATTCATCATCATGTCCATTAAATATTTCACTAATTGGGTTGAAGTTATTCCCCTTATTAATGTTATGGGTATCACTATATCCAAATTCATACTTAATCAAATCATTTGTCACCTTGGAATTCCCCACACTGTTATTTTTTATAACGGTGGGAATTTTAAAAATAAGGATGTGAAATCATTATATGTTATATTCAAAATCACTAAAAAATTATCCACACCTTATCATCCTCAATGCAATGTCCAAGTAGCGGCCACTAAAAAATTCTTAATAAAATATTGCAAAAGATAATTCAAGATTCTCATTTGGACTGCATCTCAAGATTTATCATATACTTCGATCTTATCACACTAACATTTACACTGTTATTGAGATAACCCTTTTTTACTTAGTACACAACTATAAAATTTGTCTTACCTTTATAAGTTGATCTACCTTACACATTTATCTTCACAATATCACCCCAGATGAAGAACTTTATGAAACCCGTATTCATTCTTTAGACCTTTTTTATGAGCATCATATGGGTGCTTTGCAACACAACTACCAATATAAATATCAAATTTACAGAAAACAAAACACAATGGTAAAAGTATATACCTTTAATTTTGGTGATTTATTCATTAAATTATATTACATCCATGATAAAGATGGTAAGTATGCTTAAAATGGTGGGGTCTTTACCTAGTTAAAGACATTATTGGTCTTAGTACCTATAGATTATAAACTAACAAATGATATATTTTCAAATAACCAACTAACACTTCATTTTAATATAAATGTTTTTCTCAAATTTCTAATACTATTGTTATCTGACATGTCTTACATATATTTATATATACTACGGTGCCAACACTTCTTGTAGGTTTCTCATTTCAAAGCCTCTTATTGTGCAGCATTAAATCAATTTTGGCAGCCTTAGTTCCTATCTTTGGTACTTTATTCTATCTACATTACTTTACATATATTATTTAGTTCATGAGTTTGCATCATAAGACTATGGATAGGATCTGACTATTACTCATGAATATTTTTTTGTATCTATTTCATTTTGATAGTCAACCTTCAAGTCTCTTTCAAATCATTGGTTTCTTGATTTAAAAAATTCACCACTTTTTACACCTCATCAATTTTATTTTGTGAGTTACAGTGTAAGACCTTGGATAAGACTAGGCATTCCTCATAAAATAACATTATTTACTATAAACACCCTCCTTTCTAAAACCTCTTTGTTTGTATTTTTTGAGTTACACTATAAGACATTGGCTAGGACCAGGTCTTTCTCACAAATATTCTTTTCATAAATTGATGTATGCAATCTTAGCTAAGTATCTTCCCCAAAACATAAGGTGATGGTTGAGAATTGTGACTTCATACTCTTAAATTTAGTCATATTCCTTTGTTGTAACAACTCTAAAAATAAATCCTCATGTCTCCACTCACATACTCTATTCCTTATGATGATGATTCATACTTACCTATCATTTTACTATATTAAAATTAAACCTATTTTTTTCTAGTTTAAGGTACCTCAATCATTCCATGTTTATTTACATCCTCTTCCCTATTCCATCTCACTAAGGGCACACCAAAGTCAATCTGGAGTTTTAAATTTTCTTTAATGAGCAATTATAAGAATCTGAGACATCATGCTCTCTAATTTATTTTATCTAACAATCAATTGTAATTTTTAATAATAGTCATTTTTAGCTCCTGTGTTTGGTTCTTTTGAATCCGTATGGAGGAGGAATAGAAAAAAATCCATCAAAATTAAAAACTAAATCATTAAAACAAAAAGAAGTGATTAAAAGACAAAAAAAAATACTCAAAGTCAAAATCACACCAAAAGATGTGACTATTATCATACACATATCCTATCCTAGTTGAAGCTCAAAATCTATATTTGGCCTCATAATAGAGTTGAGGTATATTGGGGTGTGGTAGGTAATAGACTAGGATAAGAGGTCTTGTATTTTTAAATACACACACACATACATGTAGTGTTACCTACTTATTCATGCAAACACCCAAACTTTATAGTAACTGATAGCTCTTTAAGGGTATTGAAGATCGAGGAACACATTTTGGGAAGGTAGGTCCATTTTAGTTAATTATATATATATATATATATATATATATATATATATATATATATATATATATATATATATATATATATATATATCATGTGATTATATTTATACTTCATAATTTAACCCAGATTTGTGTGGTTAGGGTGTGTTCTCTAGGGTCCTTAATGCCAAAATTATCTTTGTATTGCTAACTTGAGTTGAGTGTCTTATTTCCATTAAATATTATATTTTCACCTTAGTATCACCTTAATTTACTCCATTTCCTTTATTTACACTACCACCCATTTCATACCCCGCTTGATAGGCAAGTTTATTTATGAATCTTTTCCTAATCTCTGTATTTCCTATTCTTCATCTATTTTAGACATGCTCAAAATATGATTATTTTAATTCATCTATCATTAGAATAAAAAATTTATCTTTGAGTGCTTATGAGATACTTTTTTATACTCTTATCAAATTACCTTTAGTTATGTGTGAGCCCTTGTTATGCCCTTAACCTATTGTGCATCTAGGGATATGTGTGGCTGACTTGCGGCTTACACATATTCATATTAGATTGTTACATTTATCGATGTTATTAGTATGGATGGCTTATGGAATAACCATAGCTAAGTAGAATATATAGGAGGTAGTGGTTAGTCTTTTATCATCATATCATGAATTCTAATCTTATTTTATTATTGTGGAGGTTGATTAAAGTGGCTCAATCATAATATTCAAGTATTTTGCTCGTTAGCCAATTATTTTTGTAGATCTACTTATTTTTTTATTAATGATGGCATAAATAATTTTATTGTTGAAAATAATCTAATTAATTTTCTTACAAGTGGTATTAGAGCTTCAATTTGAACAAGTTTCTACGGTGGATTGTTTTTTCTTCAGATCTAGCATCTTGAGCATTAGAAGACCAAAAAACATAACTTATGATCTAGGAGGAATTGATTTTTTTCATCACCATAATTTTGTTCATGAAGTTTTTTTACAAAAAAAGAAAAAATATTTTTTGGGTAAAAAACTCTAAAAAATTTTTACCTTATGCAAATTAGCAGTCATTGGATTTGTCTTTATGAGATGATCATAATGGCATATTCTATTGGTATACTTTTTTAGGTCAAAAATTTTCACCCTTGTGCATAATAGCAGTAGTGAATTCATATCGAAGAGATTATTGTAATAGTGTATTCCATTGGTACTTTTATTTTGGGGTAAAACCCTCCTAGGGTTTGTGTATAGCTAGTCCACACTCACAAATGTGGGAAAGGGCAAGAAAATCCAAAAAATCTTGACAAGGATGACATAGAATCTGAAACTTTTGATCCATTTATTTTAGAGGTAATTCAGAAAATTAAGTTAGAACTATAGGGAATGGTTAAAAAATATGATTTTGATGTGGTTAAAGGGGACATTACAGGTTTGATGGGGGACTTAGATAGTGTGAAAGATTAATTAAAACAAATATCTGGGCAATTGACCAACTTGTCAGCTCAGCCACTACAAAATAATCCTCTACCACTTCAGTTTGGTTCTCCTATTCCAAACAATACCAACACCAATTTTGGCCCTAAATTGATGTTGCCAAAAGTGGAACTATAAAATTTTGATGGTAATGATACACTCACTTGGCTCACTCAAATTGAAATTTTATTTGATCTACATCAGACTCCATGTTCACAAAAGTGGTTATGGCCTCTCTCTATTTGAAACTTGAGTCATTCATTTGGTATCATTGATTGTGTGCTCAAAATAAAAATAAGGGTGTCCTAGTTTCATAGTTGATATTTTATGAGGAGTTTCAGCTTCACTATCATAACAATGTCTTTAAAAATTACTTCAATCATCTAGCCAAGTTGTACCAAATCAGGACTATTAAGGACTACATTTAGTAATTTCAAAATCTCTCCTTACATGTAGTAGATATCACTGAGAAAATTTTGACTGCCCTATTTTTGAGTGGCCTCAAAGATAGAATCTAATTAGAGTTTCACATGTTTCATCATAGTAATATATCTAAGGCCATACCAAAGGCATGCATAATTGAAGAAAAAGAGTTGATCAGATAAAGACCTTTCACCAATATTCATGAATGCCCTTTCGCAGCACCATCATTTCATTAGCCTACCATATTGACTCCTTAGCAAGTGGGTGAAAAGTATGCAAAAGGTTTGTGTTTTATTTGGGATAAAAAATGGATTAAAGGGCATCAATGTGTTGAAAAGAAGTTTTTTTACATTGATGGTGCCAATGATGAGGAAGAAGATGAGGAGGATTCAGGGGAAGGGTTAGAATAACTTGAAGATAAATCTAGAGATTCTCAACATACTATTTCTCATCATGCACTTTCAATCATTAGTACTACTCAAACTCTTAAGGTGGTGGGTTTTTTGAAGAAATAGAAGGTGACTATGTTCATTGACTCTGGGAGTACATATAACTTTATCAATAGTAATTTGGATTCTTATTTGAATTGTTTCATTTACCTAGCTCCAAAATTTTATGTCATAATTGTAGATGGTGGTACGATCAACTATTCTAGAAAATTCCATAGTATTAAGCTTGCTATGGGAGACTATTTATTACATTCTCCTATGTTTTCTATTCTCATAGGAGGAGCTAACATTATTTTGGGAGTGTAGTGGATCACCACTTTGGGAACTATTGAAATGAATTTTCAAGAATTATTCATGAGGTTCCATTCTAAAGGAAGGAATTTTAAACTATATGGATTATAGTCTAAATATCCACAACTAGTTAATTCCTGCCAGATGACAAGGATTTTCATAAAAGGTGCAGAAAGTTTTATAGTGGACTTATTTTTCATGGAGGTTCAACCAACCAAGGAGTCTATACATCCTGATTTGTAAAAAGGTGTTGGATGGCCATTCTATTATTTTTGGTGACATGACAAAAGGACTTTATCCAATTTGTGCACATGATCATACCATCAAACTCATTCTAAGAAGTACACCACCCAATATCAAACCCTAAGGTATCCCTATGCCTAAAAGAGTGAAATTGAAAATATGATATAAGATATGTTAGAGGCAGGAATCATTTGACATGATCAAAGTGAATATTTGTCTTGAGTGGTCATTATGTGTAATAAGGATGACAGTTGGAGGATGTGCTTAGTCTAAAATAACTCAACAAATACACCATCAAAGATAAATTTATTATTCTAGTAATTGATGATTTGCTAGATGAATTGCATAGTGTTATTTATTTTACCAAGTTAGATCTTCACTTTGGATATCATTAGATTCGTATTCACAATGAATACATACCTAAAATAACTTTTATAACCCATGAAGTCAATTATGAATTTATGGTCATGCCTTTTAGCCTCACAAATGCACCATCTACATTTTAGAGTTTGATGAATACTATTTTTAGGCCATTTTTGAGAAAGTTTGCATTAGTGTTTTTGATGATATCCTCATTTACAGTGAAAATTGGGAGGACCATTTGAAACATGTGAAATAGGTGATTTCAATTATGGAACAACATTAGCTTTATGCCAAAATTTTCAAAAATGCTTTTGGTGTCGAAGAGGTGGATTAATTGGGTCATATTGTTTCACATGGAGTGAAAGTTGATCTTAACAAAATCCAAGCAATGATGGAGTGGTATGTTCCCAAAACCCTCAAGAACCTCCATATATTTCTAAGGCTAGCTGGTTATTATTACAAGTTTATCAAAAATTATGGTAGAATTACAACCCCACTCACCTCTTTAATAAAGGAATACTCCTTCCAATAGACTGATTCAGCTACCAAGGTATTTGAATAGTTAAAAATGGTTATGTGCATAACTCTAGTTTTGGCTACTCCTAATTTTTTTAAACTTTTGTTATGGAGTGTAAAGCATCAGGATATGACATGGGGTATGTACTCATGCAAGAAGGTAGACCACTAAAATTTGAAACTCACAAAATTAAGGGGGAAACTAAGTTCAAACTAATATATGATAAAGATATGATGGATATTCTACATGTAGTGAAGCAATGGATACCTTATCTCATGGGTCATCACTTTTAGTTAAATACTGATCATGATAGTTTCAAATATTTTTTGGAACAATGCTTGTCATTTGAAGAACAAGGAAAATGGTTGACTAAAATGTTAGGCTAGGATTTTGAAATAGTATATAAGAAAATAAAATTGAATATGGTGGCAGATTCCCTCTCTCAATGGGATGAATTAGTTGAGGCATTAGTATGTGCCATGACCATGTGGCAGGTAGATTGGTTAGAGGAAGAAAGATCAAAATGGAAGAATGATAGTGCTACCAAGGATTTGATTCACAATCTTCAACAGGGTTCTAATGAATTTGAAAATTTTAAATGGAAGGGGAACACATTATGGTATGAATATAGATTATACCTTTGTAAGCATTCTCTCCTCAAACATAAAATTCTTTAGGAACTTCAAGCCTCTCCACTTGAAGGACACCCAGGATTTTTAAAAACATATCATAGAATCAAGAAAGATTTTTTTTGGGAAAGAATCAAAGGGGATGTTCAAAAATATGTTGTTGAATTAATGGTATGCCAATAAAATAAAGGTGAAACCATTAAGACTCCAAGTCTTTTTCAGCTTTTATCCATCCCTATCTAGTGTTGGGAAAATGTTTCCATAGATTTCATTATGGGGTTACCAAGGTTTGAGGGTAAAAATGTTATCATGGTAGTTGTGGATTGAATCACTAAGTATGCTCATTTTTATCTCAATCAAAACCATTTGTTGTTAGTACAATAGCTTTTTCTTTTCTCAATATAGTTCAAAATTTTCATGACACTCCAAAGATCATTGTAAGTGATCAAGATCCTATATTTACTAGTAATTTTTGGATTGAATTATTTGCATGTCCGGGTACCTAATTGGATCATATCTCATCCTATTATCTTCAATATTATGGA
Source organism: Torreya grandis (assembly GCA_037957365.1). NCBI lineage: Eukaryota > Viridiplantae > Streptophyta > Pinopsida > Cupressales > Taxaceae > Torreya > Torreya grandis. The sequence goes on along the minus strand of JARHVA010003485.1, from coordinate 1,316,140 downwards.
CAAACAAAGGTAGTCAAAAAAATTATCAAAGGGTATCTTTATTATTTTGTTTTTGACAAACAAGATAAATGGGTTCATTGACTACCACTTGATGAATGGTGGTATAAACTTATTTTCACAGTTCTTTCAAAATGTCTCCCTTTGTGGCATTATATGGGTATCACCCCCCATCCATCAATTCAGTTTTGACATTGCATCCTAAGGTTTGAGATATTGAGGAATACATTCACCATTAATAGGAGGTGTTAGTTTGTGAGAGAATTTAGCAATGGCACAAAATCAAATGAAGTAGCAAGTAGATCAACACTGCAGTGAATGGCATTTTGACATAGGTGATTAGGTATTTGTGCATTTGTATCCATATAAGCATATGCCTCTAAAAAAACAAAAAAATGATAACAAGCTATCACGTAAGTATTATGGCCCTTACCATATCTTGTATAAAATTAGTAGTGTGGCTTACAAGTTATAATTACCTCCAGCCACTCACATACATCTATTATTCCATGTATCTTGCCTGAAGAAAGTAATTAAACATATAGTTTTCACTAAAAATAATTAAATGAATTAGATGAAGAAGGCATAGTCATTTTAGAGTCTGAGGATATCCTTCACATGCATACTAAGCAAATGTGGACTATAGCCATTAAGCAATATTTGATCAAATGGAATAACCTGCATTCTAAAGATACAACATGAGAGGATGAAGTATTCCTCCATAAACATCCTAGTTTGATTCAATGTTGAGGAAAATATTGTTTTTAATGAAAAATGCATGCTATACCCTTAACCTATAGTGCATCTAGGGATATGTGTGGCTGACTTATGGCTTACACGTCTTCATATTAGCTTATTGCATTTCTCGATGTTTTTAGTATGGTCAGCCTATGAAATAACCATGGCTAAGTAGAGCATATATAAGAGGTACTATTTAGTATTTTATAATCATATCATAAATTATATTCTTATTACATTATTTTGAAGGTTGGCCCCTCAAAGTAGCTTAGTTATAATATTCAATAATTCTACTCTTTCACCAATTATTGTTGTGGATCTACTTATTTTGCTATTAGTTCTGATATATAATTCTATTATTTCAAATTCATAATAAGAATTATAATAATTCTAATAAACCTCCATACCAAGTAAGGCATATATAATTTTGGCATTTTTTTTTAATTATGTAATCATCTAAAATGTCACTTGAGTGTAATGATTGTTACTTAAAACCACCCATCCCTAGCTTAGCCCTAGACCTATCTTAGGGATTATTAATACACTTATATAGCCTTTGTGCAAGATTTACACATCCTTAGAACTCTCAAAATCATTCTCAGACCCTTCGTTATATATTTAGAACCCTAGTGCCTTAGGTTTTACCACCTAGATATTAGCACCATACTTTGGACCCTGGTGCCTCGTGCTACTGTCCTAGCTTGGAACTATTATCATTTTCTCTCTCTTTATCCCTAACAGATATATTTTCAATCCAAAATACACCTAGGGTTGGCATAAACCTATTTAAAACCTTGTACAAGCACCAAATAAATATATACATGAATTTTAGCCCTTTATTCACTAGATGAAAACCAAATGCAAGTACACACAAACAAGCTCAAAACAAGTTGTGCACAATAAAGCTTATTAATCCTTATTCCACCCTAATTATACATAAAACCATATAAATCCATCTTAATCTTAGAATACACATATTTCTAATCTCAAGACTCACTCAAAATACTCAAACTAACATTCATACTAGCTTCACTTGTACTTGTACCATCACTTAAGTGGGGAGAACTACATCGGTCTTGATCCTTATTTGAAGTGCTCATATGTAGGAAAATCTCATCATATTAGGGTGTTGAGGATGTCCAACCATCCCACCTAACGTCACACTTTTGGTACTTATGCCAATTGAATACCCTAACCACATGGAAGTCTAAGGGTTGCATACAAAATTAGTCCAAATAGGTAATAAATAGTGAGGTAGGGTTTATCCACGTAAGAATAGGCTTAACAGACTCAGACATAGGTGATCCTAGAAGTATAGATCAATTCTTTCACATGGGACATTAGTTCCAAAAGTAGACACTATCACCATAACACTACTATCCATGGTACAAATTTATTGCATAAGAGGGTTTTTGATACTTGGATCCTATTTGTGACACTTAATCCAGTTCTTATACCATTTTTAGCTTTTATATCCTTCATGTCAATTAGTTTCTAGATAAGTAATTATTTGTGTTATTCATTTATATTATTATAAATATTAGATTAGATTAGTTTTTTCACAAATTAGTGGCTATATTTATTTCATATTATATACCCTAGTTTATTATACTCAGACCCTTTAACAACTTGGAGATTAAAACTATATAACCCTTAAAAGTTAAATCATTTGGTGAGCCTGACTTACTTTGAATACTGCCCAAACCCTAGACCTAGATGCTCTTAGGGTTTGTATCCATTTGTTTTTTATGCTCAAAATTTATTTCTAAAATTTTATATCTAATTTGTTATTTTATTTTGGCAATTTTTAATAGATTAAATTTCTTAAAAAGTAAAAAATATACAACATTTTATTTTCCTAATTTCAAACTTACAATGACATAATTCAATAATCAATTTGATGAGACCGATAAGAGATAATTTCAAGATTTCATCTCTAAACTTTTAGATATGCAAGATGACCTTATCAATATTGTTTATGAAGAGCTTCATAAATTCAATAATAGTCAATCTTCTACTCCCTAGATAACAATATCATTACACCTAATTTGGGGGAAACTCAACTTATATCATAGCTTATTTTAACATAAAAACCTTTAACAACACCAACACCTCTTATGGCTAGTTCCTCCTATCCAAACGTATAATCCCTTATGCATGAGATCAATGATCTATAGACCGAGGCATTACATATTCAACAGGGTGCTACTAGGCCATATTATGCCTTGGATTCTAACATTATTTTACATACACCTTTGGCATAACATATAACAATAACTCCTTTACCATTTGGATTTATGGCACCCAAACTTACCTTATTGATAGTAAGTGTGACCCATAGCAACATATAAGAGATTTCTATGTAGTATGTTTAAACTATGTGTCCAATGATTAGCTACTTACTAAGTTGTTTCCTTATAGTCTAAATGATTATGCACTATAGTGGTTCTATAATATTCTAAATCATTATATCATAACATTAAATCCATTGGCAAATATGTTTTTAACACACTTTTCAATAAATAACAATGATAAGGTTTCATATGCTTAAGTGGTTCAACTTAATCAAAATTCCAATGAACCTATAACAGAATATGTCTTGTGATAAAAACTATATTGGCAAAGATAACTAGCCCCATGGTAGATAGGGAACTCCAAGACATATTAAAACAAATTTTAATACCATCATTGCATGAAGCTATATTATTTAATAAGTTTACAACATTCATAGATTTATGTCATATAGTGAAATAAATGGAAATCAAACTTCTCTCTATGGGAAAATTAAAGTACACAACTATATCAAATTAAACTAATAAGAGTTATCATAATTCTCCATACAAATTAAGACCCACTAAAAATAAGAATGATCAAAAGGACACAATTAATAAAACTTCAATCAATATCAATGATAAGGTATCATATGCTCAAGTGGATCAACTTAGGAAAAAATTCAATGAGCCTATAGAAGAATGTCTTGCAATAAAAAACTATATTAACAAAGATGACTAACCCCATGGTAGATAAAGAACTCCATGACATATCCAAATAAATTTTACTATCAAAATTACATGAAGCTATATTATTCAATAAGTTTTCAACATTTATAGATTTATGCCATACAATAAAAGAAAGGGAAGTGAAACTTATTTCTATGGGTAAATTAAAGTACACAACTAGATCAAATTCAACCAACAAGATTTTTAACAAGCCTCCATATAAGCTAAGGCCCACTAAAATTAAGAATGATCAAAAGGCCATAGTTAACATAGATTTAGAATCACCTGCTCTCATGGTTTAATCAACTCCTCCACATATAGTTTTCACAAATCTTTTACAATCACCAGCACATGTCTTAAAATAGCTCTTATAATGCAATGTCATGTCTCCCCATCCCATAAAATGGGTTGATATGATTAGGCATCTTCTAAATAACTATGATTCCAATGTATTATGTGACTATCATAGGGCACCAAAACATACTACAAATAGATGCACCAGTTTGAGACATAAGATACATGATTTGATAGAGGCCAATATCATTGATGTGGGTAAACATATAGAGGAACCTAAATATCAAGAAATAGAATCTAAAATAATGAAAATATATTCATATATATTTTCAAAACATATAGCTAATAAGGCGGGAGGAACTTTATGTATCCACTATACATATCCTGCACATCCACCATCAATATCCTATCATACTACTACAATGGGCACACACCCTAAACATAATATCATTGGTGTATATCATACTACATTTCTAGCTAGACCTCTCATCACTTTCTAAGAGTAGGAGATTATAGATGATGGTTCATATTTATATGCACTCTTTATACAATACTACATTGATCATCATCCTATTTAGAGTGTCATGGTTGATAATGGGTTGAGTGTTAACATGTGTACCATTACACTTATACAACATTTGAGTTATTCAGAGTAAGACATTTCTCCAATAAATATAGTTATTTATGGTTTTAGTGGCCATGTTCAAATCTCTATTAGGGATATTTTACTCCCATTATAGGTTGGGTTAGCACAGATGGCCACTAGGCTCTTAGTCATACCTAGTGTAGGCATATTTGGCATGTTATTAGGTAGACCATGGATACAACAAATTTAAGCCATTACATCTACCATACACAAATGCCTCAAGTATATACATGTTAATCAAGTGGTTACAGTTGAGGGCCTTTTATATGAGTATCCTTTAGTTATCCCACATGCAGTTACACAACAACTACCAGTTACAATTCTAAGTATGATTTCTATTATCACATCACAGATTTTAGTTGAGCCACCATTGTAAGTGAGGTCTACTTAGACAATGTTACCACATACACATACTCTCACATGAAGATCCTTATTAGAGAGATCCCTACCTTAGAGACATGTTATAGATTGTATAGATCCTCTCTTTATCCCTTTCCTTTGGAGTTCAATGTTATTAAGTTCCAAGAATTCTCATTATAGACAATCCACATCAACTACAACATATTCTACCATATGGGTCCTTAAGAACCCTATAATTCATAGGATAATTAAGTCAACTTCACATATTCCTAACTCTAATCCATAGGCAGTGCTAATTATAGATCACTTAGTACAACTAGTTATTAGACCTCAGGTACCATTTTGTACAACATGCATGATTACTTTTCCTCTATTTGATACAAGACACCTTGATAATGAGTCTCTCGTGAGACTCATCGGTTAGTATCATCCTCCATATTTTTACATAGTTTCCTTTATCTTTCTCCTTTTACCTATTTTAATTTTCATGTTATTTGTACATATCTTATATCCATACAGTATAAAAATAATATAATATGTCAAAAACACAAAAACATTCAAATACTTTCTCATAAAATACAAATTTTAGATTGTATACATTTCCATGTTTATATTTATTATACTTGTTAGGTACTACATATGTTATATTTATTAATATAGTCATTTTTATCATACATACATTCTTCACTTGTTCTTTTTAAGTGTTTGTACATGCTTACATGACCAAGGTCTACCACATAGATCCATATTTTATACTATCTACCCACTATGAGCACATACACAAGTTCCTCATTTGATACATTCACCCATTTAGGGGCATATTATACATAGCTCTAATTCATAGGTTACATCTTTATATACTCTATAACATAGATTTACCATTGTTTATATCTTGATATTGATCATCCTACACTACATAGATTTTTTACCAACTACTACTACTTTATCCTCAGTCTATGTGCATCTTTGTTCTTATACAGATTTGTAGCACATGGTCATGCATACTTTCATTTCTAGATTTACTAGTTTAGACTTGATTGTATCTTTATGCTTCTATATCTATTATATGGCATTTGAATATGCCATTATTCTATGGCTCTGTGCCACTTCCTTTCATTATATGTATGCTTTAGACATGTGCCCATGTCCTTGTGTGCACCTTATTAATTATGTATGAAAAAATTTAAAAATGTCTTTCTATATGGATTTATGCCAACTTGATTATTATTTATGTATGTGGACATTTGAACATGTCCTTATATGTCTTGATTTCTTAGATTTAGTGACATGTACCCATGTCCCTTGTATTATGGCCCCTTAGCCTACTTTGCATTGCTTATGTGTGTTGTATGTATGCTTTCATGTATATGTCATAGTCATTACACTTATCTATTGATTTTTACACAATCCAATTTTAGATGCCATGAGAGACCTCATGAATCTCCCCTTCTTCCTTGGGTGACTTGATGGACATCATGCCCCATCCTCTTAGGTAGTTACTCAGTTTATTACTCAGATTTGTTGTTCATACACATGATTACATTGTTATATCTATCTTTATAGCCTTGTGAATGTTAAATCTAACATATATTGTACATTATTAACTTATGCTCAGATATCTTACATTATGATGTCATGTATACACATTATATTGGTTTATTACATAGATATCATATATGCTCAGGCTAACACGTTTCTAGCGAAGATAATTATTTGGTGGATAATTATTACACAAGTTAAACAACTCTCCTTAAAAGAGGGGGAATTCATAGAGGTTTGTCATAGAGATTAGGCCATCTAAATACACTTAGATTATAATTTTTAACATGTAGGTACATAATACAAAACTTAGAATCAGGAAAACATAGTGAAAATTAGTTAGACATAAATTAGGTTTAGTTTGGAAGAGAAAAAGATAGAGAACACTAGTGCCAAAAGTAGACACTAGCACCACAATGCTACTATCCAAGGTATGGTGCTAATGTACAGTAGCCCTATAAATATGAAAATCTAGATTTGCCAAAACATTATAGTAGGTATAGTCTAGGTTTGCATAGATTCAATTATAGATTATCAATTTTTGCTCAATTTTACACAAAATCATACCAATTTACTTAGATTGGGAGGCATCATGCATGACATGATCACTCCCATTTCAGTTTTAGATACTCATATATAGCTTGTTACAACTCAATTCAGAATCCATATGCTTAGATATCAGATTTGAGGGCATATGCATGGCACATTGTTTCTGTATGCTCACTTTTTCACTAGTTGATTAGATGGAATGGAAAACTCCATGTCATTCTCTACATTCTTAATCTAGACACTATTTTTACCAGTTTATAATATATTTAATTCCTTACTCCATATGTAGTGGTTAACATTATTGAGTAGTCCCTGAGTTACATACTTGAGTGCTTGAGAGGCCACTGAATTGATTTTTATTCCATATTTTCCAAGTGGATGTAAAACTATTATATATAGTTATAGTTACAAACATATAGCTTCAATTACATTACACAATATAGTTTTAGAAGCATCTACTACACATAGGTAGGTAATGATGGAATCATGGTCTATTTGAGTTATTGATCCACCTAATTAAGACGTTTGTACAAGCCATCAATCCAATATAAGATATTCACAGATCATAATCTGCCAAACATGGTTGGTAAATGATGGAGTCAATGTTAGATTGATTTATTAAGCCACACACACATGGGGATTGAGCAAGCCATGTAGCTTAGTCTAAGTTTTTCACAGATTGATCATCAGCTACATGCACACACAAGATGTCACCAAGTGTATGCATTAGTTTAGTCTACCTAGTGAGGTGTATTTGTTCATTTCCTCTCTTTTATATCTTTGCTCAATTTTGTCTTTGATTTTGATATCCCTTAAAGTAAGGACTAATATATGCATGTTTCATTTTCAATACACATAATGAATCATGCTTCACCTCATAGGTATATCCAATAACACTTCATTTTCCTTTATCTTATTCATTTTACTTTGCTACATTTATTTAATAAAGGGGAGGCAAATGTATTCATCTTAAATGTCACTTGAGTGCAATGAGTGTTAATTGAAACCACCCATTCCTAGTTTATCCCTAGACCTATATTAAGGCCTATTAACTTTCACATGAGCCTTACATATGCCTATAACTCTCAAAATTAGTCTTAAACCCTCCCTTAGGCATCCAAACCCCTAGTGCCTCAAGTTCTACCACTTGGATAGTAGCACCATATTTTAGACACTAGCACCCCACACTAGTGTCCTAGTTTGGTGATATTATCCTTTTCCATCTTTTTATACCTAAAATATATCTTTTCAATCCCAAAGACACGTAGGGTAACCCTAGGCATATTTTAAAACCTACAAAAGCACCATATGAGTATATATACATGAATTTTAGCCCTTTATTCATTAGATGGAAATCACATGTAAATACAAATAAACAAGCAAGTTTTACAAAATCAAGGTTATTAATCCTTATTCCCCCCTACTTCTATATACAGTCATCTACATCCCTTTCAAGTTTAGAATATATAAATTTTTAGTCTCAAGCCTCACTCAAAGCACTTAAACCAAAATTATACTAGCTTCACTTGAACTTTTACAAACACTTAGGTGGGGAGAACTACATCGATCTTGATCCCTCCTCGAAGTATTGGTATGTAGTCAACTCTCATCATAATGGGGTGTTGATGATGTCTAACTTACCTAGATAACATCACACTTTTACTACTAGTGCCAATTAAATACTCTAAACACATGGAGGTATAGGGTTTGAATACAAAATTAGTCAAAATAGGTCACAGACATTGAGACAAGGTTTGTTTGCATAGGAATAGGCTTAGTAGACTCAAACATAGGTGCTCCCAAAAGTAAAAATTAGTTCTTGAATAGAAGACATTAACACCAAAAATGGAAACTAACACCAAAATTCTACTATCCAAGGTACAATTCTATTATCTAAGAGGTTTTTCACACTTAGATCTTGTTTGTGACACTCATACCAACTCTTATACCAATTTTCAACTTCCAGATCCTTCATCTCTATTAATTTATAACAAATTACTTATTTATGTCATTATTTTCTCTTATTAGAAATATCATATTAGTTTTTTCACAAATCAATGGCTATATTTATTAAATATTTTATACCCTAATTTACTGTACTCAAACCCTTTTAAAACCTAGGGCTTAAACTCCATAACCCTTAAAATTTAAATCAAATTGATTTCAATTTTTTCATTATTGATTATGCATTATTACTTCTCTTTCATCAATTTTTTTTACATTTTTTCTCTTTTTCCATCTTTGTTTGAGTATGGATTGTTACTTCTCTTACATTGATGTTGATTCCATTATTTGAATTTCATGTGTTCTTGATTGATTTGGATTGTTACTTTTATTAGTTAGGATACATTTGTTGGGTATTTATGTCCTTTAATAGCCTTAGAATTTTAGTTACTCTATTTATTCTCTTTTGAATCATTTTCCTTGGTATTTAGGTTCTAATTTAGCATCTGGCATCCTAGCTTTCTAATTTATCCAAATGACTCATTCAGTTATGAAATTTTTCATTTGCTTTGATTTTCCTATGATTATTTATTTTCACTTGTTAGCCTTGCATTCTTAGGTTTTGTACAAAGTATTTATTATGCCCTCCATAATCAAGACTATGAATCCAACATATAACCATTCAATAATGAAGTTAAGTCAATGTATGTATATGATATTTTTAATTGTTTACAAAACTTCTTTATTGTCATCTATTTTATACTTTCTATTACAATTTTTTAGCTCAATGTTGTGTGTTGCTATTCTCTTTCTCGAATCACCATCCCATGTTCCACCTATGTGACACATGATAAGCTTAGATTGGGGCATATGTATACACAAAATATTTTTAAAAGTTTGTCATTTATTAATGCTTTCTCTCTTGTAGGAACCTATCAAGTTTCAATCTCTTTGATTGCATGCCTTAAAAGGTGCATTGAGAAAGGGTGGGCATACCATTAGTGCTTCATAAGATTATTGGTTAACTCTATCATACCTAAACTCATTAAAAATTCCACTTATCCAAATATATAATTAAATAACCCATATTTATACGACTCTCTAATAAATTATCCTTTCAAAATAGCCCCTAAGTAAATACCCACTTTTTTTACTAAGTTAGCATGGTTTATCCTATTGTAAAAGTTTTGACATGTATTACAAAACTAAGTCAGCTTGGTCAACCTATTTCAAGACCTAATGATAATGTTTTCCAAAACATGGTTGTGTAATCCAAACTTGTTGGCAAAAAATTTGGAATGATTAGGACTTATCCATTTCTATATATATAACCTTCATATCAATCCAATAGAGAGGAATATTCATTTTCACTTTATTACAACTAGAAATTTTACTACATCTATATTTGAAAGAGCCACTGTTTAAGGTTTTCCTTTGAGGGAAGATATATTATCTTGTGGGAACTATTAGATCCAAATTAGGATTATTATAGCCTAAAGTTGATTTTTATAATATGATTTTCACAAATCCACAACAATCTCTTGAAAAGCACCATTCACCAAGGGGGAGATTGAGACTTGACAAGTTTGCTCAAAGGTATCTCTTTATTTTTTATTTTTTATTATAGATATATATTGCATATAATAATAGGTTTGTAATTTATAACTCCTTGATTATATTACGTCTATACTTAAACTTAGTATAGCTATATGGTTTTATTTGTTTTCTATATTCCATTTTAGGTGATCCAAGCCCCCATTTGCCTACCATGATCCCTTGATTATTTTATTTGTTTTTAACCATCCCCCTTTGTGTAATAATCTTTGATAACACTAGAATAGTTTTATTTCATGTATTCATACTTAGTTAGGGTTATTTCATAGTATTACTTTCTTAGAGGCCTTGGAACCATCTCTTTTAGTATTTTGTTGTAAGTGTTTCCTTAGATCGATTTAGTAGATCCAATTTGGTCATGATATTAATATAAAAATTATTGAAATAGATGTTAGTTGTTTACTACCTATTCTTAAATTTACTAAGTAAAATAAGCTATAGATCTATCTTTATTTTTTTCATATACCTATGTGTCGATGTAGCCATGTTGCCCCTTGATAGCTTGTTTTGGTAGAGATGCTTCATAGCTAAAGCATTGGAGAGGTTCACATTTGAACCTTGACGATATGAAGAGGGGAATTAGAGGGTGATCATTACCATAATCTAATATAAGGATGAATTGTCCCAAGTCTATTGAGAGGACATAGTCTCAATTTCACAACTCATGTATAATCAATCTATCTAATCTAAACAATTTATCCAATCTCACTCGAGTCAAATGGTGTAACCATATTATCTTAAAATAATATAATCATAGTGACAATTACATAGAGGGCATAAAATCTTGATCACACTAATAACAAAGATTCAATTGTTGCAGTAGATAAAATTTTAAACATTGCATCTTGGTAATGTTGATGCATAAATGTGTGTATAATTTGAAAGTGTATATGTATTTAGGTGCTTATACACCTAAAATATGTATCAAGCTAAAATATTTTTCAAAATATAACCTATGTTTTATAACATATATATAATATGTATCATAAATCTAAAAATGTTTGTCCCAAATATGTGCCCAATGCATAGAATTTTATCCCAAAATATACATCTGATCCTGTAAACTATGTAAACTGAATTAAAAATTCCCAATTATATAAACTATATGTATGTGGATTAATGTATTATATTCCATTCCAAAACTAATATAACCCCCTTTTATAGGTGATGGGATATAGAAAGTTATGATTACCTTATGTCAAAAGGATAAGGGAACTATGTTGTACCTATGTGAATCATGTAATAAAATAAGCTCATATATTACTGTCATGTCAAATTAGATATCAATGAAGATTGTGATATGCATAAATAACAAGACATAAGATGCATAATATGAATTAAGGAAACATATATAAAGTAACAATCTCAATAAAAAATCAAGCACACATGCAAGAGTACTCAAATGTCATATAAAAAAGGATCAAAGAAGATCATAAACAAGGGGCATGTTTAAATATTGCACACTTAAGTGAAGGACATGTGTAACTATCCACACACCTAATAAGAAAGAAACATACAGGGAATTATGTCCAAAAAATAATGAACATGTTCAAATGTTCCACAAAAATGATAAAGAAGCAAATAATTACACTCAAGTAAGCTAATGTAAATAAATGAAATAGTGAGACACAAGAAAGTAACATAAGCATGTCATATTAGTCCCTGCATACATATGTTAACAAAAGGTCATGTAGAATAATATATAAATTATATTGTGCAATATAAAAACATGAGTATAAGCATGTGTAAGATATATAAGCTTAGTAATATAATAAAAAATGATCATAAAATAATAGAACCTGTGTTAATCATGATCATATAGAAACAAGATGCCCCCAACGTAGTATATCACATTCAAGTAAGAAAGGTCCAACATTTGCATGCTTAAGTATCAAGTGTCTAATTTATGCTTGTATCACACTGAAGTATCCATGAAACATATGTGTGTATATAAATTATATGATATATACTTACATAAATTAAAAAACATATATAAAAGCTATAAATAATGTGAAATGTTAAATATTTTTTGTGTTTTTGAATTATTTAAATATTTTTGTATTTTATTAAATATTTCTTTTTTTATTTTTACCATGATAATATCATTATAAAAAGAGATATGTACAATGGAAAAGTGCTAATAAATGCTAGGAATCTCATCAAGGAGATACTTTTATGGAGGCCCTGTATCATGTGTCTCATATTCATATGCTACATAATTAGTATTATAATGATTGTACCAATATTATATATTATTAAGTCCATAATCATCAATAAAATCATTAGTATAGGAAAGATGTAACTTTGTAGGTTGTTATTTAACCTATGATATACCATTTTGAGGATCTATGTATGAAAAATTTACTGCACCATATATTGGATTTTCCTTGAAAATTTGTTTTTCTAGACTATGTTCATCATTGTCAAAATGTTTCATCTCATTATGGACTATATAAGAGTCATGCATATTTGATTGAACACTAGGAAAATATGTAATTTGTCCTTAACTTATTTATTTGAAGATGAAAGCATTGACTTTGTAGTGTTACCCTTAACTTTTTTTTCCTTTATGCATGAAATATATATGATGTTTGGATCCTTAGCAACCATATTTGTATCATTTGATTTTATAGGCATGTTTTTCTTTGAAAAATACTTTATTATAAAACCTATTTTTAGAATGCTTATTTTCTCATCTTGAGTTTGATTTTGTAACTTTTGTTCTTGTTTTTTTTGTAACATTTCCTTTTATAGTTATTCCTTCTCATTTTGATATTTTTATAATATTGTTTACTCTAGCTTTACCTTTTAAATCTTCTCTTTCTCTGATTTATGAATTTGCATCTATTTTTTCTCTAAATTATCATTTTGTATCCATATTTATTATTTTTCACTTGTGTTTTAGGAGAGGTACTCATAATTCGAATGGGTTTATTGATTGATATATCTATTATAGGATCACCACTATGAAATGTATTATGTATTTTCTCTTCAAAGTAAAACAAAAATATATATAATCTTTATGCATTCTATGATATGCATAATCATATTTTGATCTTCTAATAAGATGTATATGAGGTAATTTGTTTACATCATTTCAAAACATTTCTCTTAAAATTTCACTTGAACTCTTAGTAGTATTTTTTTCACTTTTTGAATCATTGGTTGTAGATGAATTCACTTTTATGTCCTTATTTTGATATGAAACCTTGTAGGGTATAACATTGCTAGATTAGGATACAAACACATGATTAATTCTAGAATATTTTGTATTATGTAGATACGTAATCTAATATAACAATAATGTGATCTTATAACTAAATTTATTTTACAACTCTTGGATGAACTTGATCATAGTGATGATTTGATCTTTTAGGGATTCACAAGCACAAACCCTTAGTACTTCAGATTGAATATGCATACACAAATCATGTATAGGGTATGTGGGTGTTTGAGGGGTTTTATGAAGGATATATTGATTACCTTTATTTCAAACCATAGTATGGGCCGCCTTACCCCTTGGAGTAGTGATAACATGGCCTTGGTTAGATGAAAAGTAGCCATCACCCTCCTTAGGGTTAGGAGGAGGAAGAGGCTCTTTTTTATCCATTTTAAATATTTCAAAGACTGATATGGGAATAAGATAATAAATACATACAAATGATAGGTAAAAAACCAACATGATAGGAAAATTAGAACTGAATAATTAATGCAAGTAAATACCTTGGAAGGCTAAAAACCCTAAAACAAGGTAAGATTTGCATAGGAAGACTAAGAGGTTAGGTTCACCAAATATTTAACCATTATTAGGATTAAGGGTTAAGAGGAATAGTCTACTCAATCATGGAGTAAAATATTCTTAAAAATTAGGCTAATTAAATAATTTAGTTTTTCATATTCAATTTTAGTGATAAATTATAAAAAATATTAAATATGGAAAGTACATTATTAGAGATTATTTTTATTACACAATCACAAAGAAGAAATAATACTTATATTATGTAATTATGCATAGACATATTTTAGATGTAATGGTGTGGAAATAGGTTGTCTTATGTTGAGGAACTAGTTATCTAACTCTAAAAATATTTTTTCTAGCTAACTAAACATTTGCATCAACCTGTGGACACTTGTATCAAAGCTACTATATGAATCACTATGTAACTATCCTATATGGAGTGTTCACTGTATCAAAATTCAACCACTTGGGTCTTCATAGATTTTATGACATATTTCATTTGATGTATATAGATGTCACACATAGGATTTATATCATTATTTATAACTTAAACCCTTATCTCTCTAACTTAGGTTAGGTTACCTTGCCAAAAATGGGTTAGTGGGCTCACGGTGTCGAGCTAAACTCAAAAATACATTTTTTAATGAGCACTAACTACATATAAAATACTCTAAGGAGGACCTTAGACTTATGTTTTTCTCCCCTATGTGTTAGCATCTGTGTGATACAGAATGTTATATGCAAGTGCATGTAATATAACTTGTAACTTAAAAAATATGACTCATAGGCTACTCTTTGAGTGATTCAGACCTATAATATGACTACTCATATGATTTATATAAAAATATGAATGTATAGGGTAGAATAACTTAGTTATTCACTTTTAAATTTAGTAGTATGTCAAAGCTTGAGAGGTGATTGTCTGATGTCTTGATAAATAGATAATGGGTAGTCTTTTACTTGTATGTATACTAGTTATTTTAAAATAATCCTCTTATAAGGGTTAATGACAAAGTATTTATTATGCTCTCCATAATCAAGACTATGAATCCAACATATAACCATTCAATAATAAAGGTAAGTCAATGTATGTATATGATATTTTTAATTGTTTACAAAACTTCCTTATTGTCATCTATTTTATACTTTCTATTACAATTTTTTATCTCAATTTTGTGTGTTGTTATTCTGTTTCTCAAATCACCATCTCATGTTCCACCTATGTGACACATGATAAGCTTGGATTGGGGCATATGTATACACAAAATATTTTTAAAATTTTATCATTTACTAATGTCTTTCTCTCTTGTAGGAACTTATCAAGTTTCAATCTCTCTAATTGCATGCCTTAAAAGGTGCATTGAGAAAGGGTGGGCATACCATTAGTGCTTCACAAGATTATTGGTTAACTCTATCATACATAAACTCATTAAAAATATCACTTATCCAAATCTATAATTAAATAAACCCTATTTATATAAATCCTAATCAATTATCCTTTCAAAATATCCCCTAACTAAGTAAATACCCACTTTTTTTACTGAATTAGCATGGTTGATCCTATTGTAAAAGTTTTGACATGTATTACAAAACTAAGTCAGCTTGGTCAACCTATTTCAAGACCTAATGATAATGTTTTCCAAAACATGGTTGTGTAATCCAAACTTGTTGGCAAAAAATTTGGAATGATTAGGACTTATCCATTTCTATATATACAACCTTCATATCAATCCAATAGAGAGGAATATTCATTTTCACTTTATTACAACTAGAAATTTTACTACATCTAAATTTGAAAAATCCATTGTTTAAGGTTTTCCTTTGAGGGAAGATATATTATCTTATGGGAAGTATTAGATGCAAAGTAGAAGTATTTTAGCCTAGAGTTGATTTTTATAGTATGATCTTAACAAATCCACAACAATCTCTTGCAAAGCACCATTCACCAAGAGGGAAATTGAGACTTGACAAGTTTGCTCAAAGGTATCTCTTTATTTTTTTATTTTATATTATAGATATATATTGCATAGAATAATAGGTTTTTAATGTATAACTCTTTGCTTAGATTATGTCTATACTTAAACTTAGTATATTTATATTATTTTATTGTTTTTCTATATTCCATTTTAGGTGATCCAGGCCCCCATTTGCCTACCATGATTCCTTGATTATTTTATTTGTTTTTAACCATCCCCCTTTGTTTTATAATCTTTGACGACAATAGAATATTTTTATTTCATGTATTCATATTTAGTTAGGTTTATTTCATAGTATTATTTTCTTAGAGGCCTTGGAACCATCTCTTTTAGTATTTTGTTGTAAGTGGTTCCTAGTTAGATTTAGTAGATCCAATTTGGTCATGATATTAATATAAAAAGTATTGAAATAGATGTTAGTTGTTTACTACCTGTTCTTAAATTTACTAAGTAAGATAAGCTATAGATATATCTTAATTTTTTGCATATACCTATGTGTCGATGTAGTCATGTTGCCCCTTGATAACTTGTTTTGGTAGAGATGCTTCCTAGCTGAAGCATTGGAGAGAGGTTCACAATTGAACCTTGAAGATATGAAGAGGGGAATTATAGGGTGATCATTCCCCTAATCTGACATATGGATGAATTATGCCAAGTCTATTGAGAGGACATAGTCTCAATTTCACAACTCATGTATAATCAATCTATCTAATCTAAACAATTAATCCAATCTCACTCAAGTCAAATATCTATCTAATCTAAACAATTTATCCAATCTCACTCGAGTCAAATGGTGTAACCATATTATCTTTAAAAAAATATAATCATAGTAACAATTACATAGAGGGCATAAAATCTTGATCACACTAATAACAAAGATTCAATTGTTGTAGTAGATAAAAGTTTAAACATTGCATCTTGGTAATGTTGATGCATAAATGTGTGTATAATTTGAAAGTGTATATGTATTTAGATGATTATACACCTCAAATATGTATCAAGCTAAAGTATTTTTCAAAATATAACCTATGTTTTGTAACATATATATAATATGTATCATAAATCTAAAAATGTTTGTCCCAAATATGTGCCCAATGCATAGAATTTTATCCCAAAATATACATCTGAATCATGTAAACTATGTAAACTAAATTAAAAAAATTCAATTATATAAACTATATGTATGTGGAGTAATGTATTATATTCCATTCCCCCACTAATATAACCCCCTTTTAGAGGTGATTGGATTTTAAAATTTATAATTACCTTATGTCAAAAGGATAAGGGAACTATGTTGTACCTATGTGAATCATGTAATAAAATAAGCTCATATATTAGTTTCATGTCAAATTATATATCAATGAATATTATGATATGCATAAATAACAAGACATAAGATGCATAATATGAATTAAGGAAACATATATAAAGTAACAATCTCAATAAACAATCAAGCACACATGCAAGAGTACTCAAATGTCATATAAAAAAAAGGTCAAAGCAGATCATAAACAAGGGGCATGTTTAAATGTTGCACACTTAAGTGAAGGACATGTGTAATTATCCACACACCTAATAAGAAAGAAACATATAGGGAATTATGTCCAAAAAATAAGGAACATGTTCAAACGTTTCACAAAAAAGATAAAGAAGCAAATAATAAGTACACTCAAGTAAGCTAATGTAAATAAATGAAATAATAGAACCTGTGTTAATCATGATCATATAGAAACAAGATGCCCCCAACGTAGTATATCACATTCAAGTAAGAAAGGTCCAACATTTACATGCTTAAGTATCATGTGTCTAATTTATGCTTGTATTAAACTGAAGTACCCATGAAACATATGTGTGTATATAAATTATATTATATATACTTACATAAAGTAAAAAAACATATATAAAATCTAGAAATAATGTGAAACGTTAAATATTTTTTATGTTTTTGAATTATTTAAATATTTTTATATTTTATTAAATATTTCTTTTTTGATTTTTACCATGATAATATGATTATAAAAAGAGATATGTACAATGGAAAAGTGCTAATAAATTCTAGGAATCTCATTAAGGAGATGCTTTTATGGAGGCCATGTATCATGTGTCTCATATTCATATGCTACATAATTAGTATTATCATGATTATACCAATATTATATATTATTAAGTCCATAATCATCAATACAATCATTAGTATAGGAAAGATGTAACTTCATAGGTTGTTCTTTAACCTATGATATACCATTTTGAGGATCTATGTATGAAAAATTTACTGCACCATATATTGGATTTTCTTTGAAAATTTGTTTTTCTAGACTATGTTTATCATTTTCAAAAATTTTAATCTCATTATGGGCTATATAAGAGTCATGCATATTTGATTGAACACTAGGAAAATATGTAATTTATCCTCGACTTTTTTATTTGAATATGAAAGCATTGAATTTGTAGTGTTACCCTTAACTTTTTGTTCCTTTATGCATGAAATATATATGATGTTTGGATCCTTAGCAACCATATTTGTATCATTTGATTTTATAGGCATGTTTTTCTTTGCAAAATACTTTATTATAAAACCTATTTTTAGAATGCTTGTTTTCTCATCTTGAGTTTGATTTTGTAACTTTTATTCTTGTTTTTTTTATAAAATTGCCTTTTATAGTTATTCCTTCTCATTTTGATCTTTTATAATATTGTTTACTCTAGATTTACCTTTTAAATCTTCTCTTTGTTTGATTTTTGCATTTGCATCTATTTTTCCTCTAAATTATCCTTTTGTATCCATATTTATTATTTTTCACTTGTGTTTTAGGAGAGGTACTCATAATTCCAATTGGTTTATTGATTGATGTATCTTTTATAGGGTCACCACTATGAAATATATTATGTATTTTGTCTTCAAAATAAAACAAAAATCTATATAATCTTCATGCATTCTATGATATGCATAATAATATTTTGATCTTGTAATAGGATGTATATAGGGTACCACTATGTAATTTGTTTTTCTCTTCACAAAAATCTATATAATCTTCATGCATTCTATGATATGCGTAATAATATTTTGATCTTGTAATAGGATGTATATAATGTAATTTGTTTACATCATTTCAAAACATATAATTTCACTTGAAATCTTAGTAGTATTTTGTTCACTTTTTGAATCATTGGTTGTAGATGAATTCACTTTTATGTCCTTATTTTGATTGAAACCTTGTAGGGTATAACATTGCTAGATTAGGATATAAACACATGATTAATGCTAGAATATTTTTTATTATGTAGATACGTAATCTAATTTAACAATAATGTAATCTTATAACTAAATTTATTTCACAACTATTTGATGAACTTGATCATAGTGATGATTTGATCTTTTAGGGATTCACAAGCACAAACCCTTAGTACTTCAGATTGAATATGCATACACAAATCATGTAGAGGGTATGTGGGTGTTTTAGGGGTTTTATGAAGGATATATTGATTAACTTTATTTGAAACCATAGTATGGGCCACCTTACCCCTTGGATTAGTGATAACATGGCCTTGATTAGATGAAAAGTAGCCATCACCCTCCTTAGGGTTAGGAGGAGGAAGAGGCTCTTTTTTATCCATTTTAAATATTTCAAAGACTGATATGGGAATAAGATAATAAATACATATAAATGATAGGTAACAATCCAACATGATAGGAAAATTAAAACTAAATAATTATTGCAAGCAAATACCTTGGAAGGCTAAAAACCCTAAAACAAGCTAAGATTTGCATAGGAAGACTAAGGGGTTAGGTTCACCAAATATTTAACCATTATTAGGATTAAGGGTTAATATGAATAGTATAATCAATCATGGAGTAAAATATTCTTAAAAATTATGCCAATTAAATAATTTAGTTTGTCATATTCAATTTCAGTGCTAAATTATAAAAAATATTAAATATGGAAAGTACATTGTTAGAGATTATTTTTATTACACAATCACAAAGAATAAATAATAATTATATTATGTAATTATGCATAGACATATCTTAGATGTAATGGTGTGTAAATAGGTTGTCTTATTTTTAGTAACTAGTTATCTAATTCTTAAAATATTTTCTCTAGCTACCTAAACATTTGCATCAATCTGTGGACACTTGTATCAATGTTACTATCTGAATGACAATGTAACTATCCTATATGGAATGTTCACTGTATAAAAATTCAACCACTTGGGTATTTTTATATTTTATGACATATTTCATTTTATGTATAGAGATGTCACACATGATTTATATCATTATTTATAACTTAAACCTTATCTCTCTAACTTAGGTTAGGTTACCTTACCAAAAAATGGGTTAGTGGGCTCACGGTGTCGAGCTAATGATGAGAACTAAATACATTTCAAATACTCTAATAAGGGCCTTAGACTTATGTATTTCTCCCCTATGTGTTAATATGTGTGTGAATAATAGTGTAGAATGCTATATGCAAGTGCATGTAATCTAGCTTGTAACTTAAAAAATATGACTCATAGGCTACTCTTTGAGTGATTCAGACCTATAATATGAATACTCATATGATTTATATAAAAACATGAATTTATAGGGTAGAATAACATAGTTATTCACTTTGAAATTTAGTAGTATGTCAAAGTTTGAGAGGTGATTCTTTGATGTCTTGATAAATAGATAATGGGTAGTCTTTTACTTGTATTTATACTAGTTATTTTTAAATAATCCTCTTATAAGGGTTAATGATATTCTTAGTCCAACCCATACACATAATGTTTTTATAAATTTGAGTGTTTTTGGGCTAAGGAAACTTATTTTGGAGTAGGAATAATTATCCTACCTTAAATGCAACTGTCAAAAATGGAATAAAGTTGTTGAGGTTTTGTAATCGATAGTGAAGGATATACATCAAATTTTAAGAATTGTGTGGTTAAAAGTAATATAAATATTTAGAGTAATCAAAGTATAACTAATAAATAAGTAATTAGACCTAATGAGGTGGTGAATTCAAGCCTTTTGGTTGTAAGGAAAGTCAGATTTAAGGTTAGATTCTTGAGATATATTTTTCAAGTGTACAAGACTAGTTTAGCATATAAATATAGATTTTAAGCATATACATAATGAAAAATGAAATAGAAAAATAAATAAATAAATAAGAATACATAGAAAAAGTGTATGATATAGATCATGACACCACTCAATGTCAATAAGCTCAACAAATGCAACAATCTCAGTTGTTAGTGTCGCACACAAGTCCAAGAGATGCTATAAGGGACATAAATATGTCACAACAAACAAATAAAATGAGCACATGCAAGGGGAAATAAATATTTTATAAATAAGGGACATAAAATATGTCACATTAAACTAGGACAAATTCCATACTCAAGTAACATAAAGATTTCAGAGACATGGGACATCAAGGATGTCACATAAAATAAGGCCAATAGCGATACTTAAAGGATATAAATATGTCACAATCAAGGATAAATGGCTACACATAATAAACAAGCACAAATTAGCATATCATGTAAGAGAGTAATAACATCAATGGAGCATAGAACAAGTAAATAATAGCCTAGACCATACATATGTATTAATGTCACATGATAGTAAAATAAAGTATCCTAGTAACACCATATAAGATATGAGTAACTAGCAAGACATGTGTAAGCACCCTGAGTAGCTTAACATGGTGGAAGGTCATATAGAGATATAAAATGTAGTAACAACACATATGGAATAATATTCCCTTAGTATTAGTATGGCCAATAATTATAGAAAATTCTAACATCTATATGTCTATCTATAATCTACATCTTTTGCATCACACTCATATACAATAAAATGAATGTGTGTATGAAAAGAATATGTTATCTACCAAATATGTGATAAATTAAATATGTAAATAGTATAATATAGTTATTATGTCATGCTCAGGTCTTGATTTTTTATTTATTTAAAAAAATTAAATGTTTTCATATATTTTTAGTTATTTGATTTATCTATAATTTTGAAATATTTAAAATTTGAAATAGTGAGGCCAAGTGGAAATGGTTTAGAAAATAGAATAATGAGAAGGATATGAGAAATCCACAACATGTATTAATGCATAGTGTGTACTAAATGTGATATCATAGCTATGTGGATAAAATAAAATCAAGGAATATGATGCCACTGTATATGTGAATTGTAACAATGTATATCAATAATGTATGTGGAGATAAAGATCATCATTACAATGGGAAAGAATCA
Organism: Torreya grandis; assembly: GCA_037957365.1. Lineage (NCBI taxonomy): Eukaryota > Viridiplantae > Streptophyta > Pinopsida > Cupressales > Taxaceae > Torreya > Torreya grandis. Next base: position 1,293,495 of record JARHVA010003485.1, on the reverse strand, counting down.
ATGTGTGATCATGTGATATGATCACATAATCTTAGTAGAATCCATGATGGATGTGCACTAAAATCATTGTAGGACAAGTTTCATGAATGTTTAGATCAAGGTAAAAAGTAAAAGACAAGGGCCAAGTGAAAAAAATCTAAGGGCTATAAGAATGGTTAAAGATAGGTCGTAAATACAAGATAAAAAGATAACCAAGGATGTCAAACCAAATAATTATGAAAAAGTAATGTATTGTGATATGTGTTATACCAACTAAAAGATCTCGGGTGGATGTCATATATTTGGTGGTATAAGTGTCTCATTGCATTAATGCAATATATCATATATCTATGATGCATAGATATATGAATCTGAATCTGAATTTGAGTTTGGATCTATACATCATGTGTTATGTGATACTCATTGTTATTATCATACTTAATTTTCTCATATGTATTTTGAGTTTATGTAGTGATCATGATATTTATGAATTTTATTATCATTCATTTGTACCTTCATTATTTTGAAGGTGTGTCACTCTGAATAGTATTATTAACAATAAGATCCTTTATCTTATGTCTCATTTTGAAGCATATGTTCATTGAATGTCCTGTAATGTGATGTTAATCATAATATGAATTGTCATCATAGTTATTTGGTGTAGGCCTATATGGATCAATATATTATGTAAGAAGAAGTGTGATAAAGTTTTAATCAAGTAACTTCCATAATATATATGGAGGTAAAGGTAATTTAGAAAAATGCATATTTAGTAGAGTTAATGCATTGAGCTGATTGATAGGTTGTGATACTACATGGATTGTAATTTTGTATTTTTTTCATGTAAGGCCTAATGTCCTCACCCACAAGTTTTTATCCCATTTTACCTATGATGTAATTATGGTATTTGTCAGTGATCAATACCATTGAACATAAATAATAATGTTTAGTTTTTTAAGATGGTTGTCATCAGCTCATAACCAATTATGCTCATTGAAATGTAAAGAATAAGTTCTCATTAAGTAGAGTTGATTAAGCCTTATTTTAGAACAAATTAGGCTCATGGGGAGAGGCAAAGGTTCTTGAATATCCTTAGGATTGGGATTATTTATTTTATTTACTATAACAACCACATTAGTAGTTTTGGTGTTTGTTATGCATAGTTTAATACATGAAGCTTGTCCATTGATGTTATTGACAAGAACCATGAGTGGTATTGAGGATTGTGGGAGGAATTTTTGAAATGTGTATAAGGATATATTTTCATTATATCTTCTTAGATGATTTCAATAAAATATTAAATTCAATGTACCTAGAAAGAGCCAAATATGGCAATGTCAATCATGAACATAGATTAACACTTTAGAAAGAAAGGAACATTGGATGGCATAAGAATTAGATTATAAATTAATTTTTATTAATATGAAGGTTGTTTTGAAAGTCCCCATAGGAAGTTTAATGAATAATAGGGTTATGATAAAATGTCAAAAGCTTGCCTTATAAGATAAGTTAAGTTTATATGTGGCATTTTAGGCCTACAATTTTAAAAAATAAAAGTCATTATATTTTGGTAAAATCAAAATAAATATCTTTATGCTTGGCCATTATAAGTCTACCCTAGGTTTTGGAGAGTAAAAATATAGTTGTTTTGATCATGGCATCGTAGTATGGGGAGATGAGGCAATTGAGTAATTGAATGGGCGATAACCATGAAGGCAATAAAGCTAAAATTTAGCCATTTAAAAGGAAAGATAGGAGGGCACCATGAGTAAGAAAAGATAATCTAATATATAGTTCACTCTTAATATGAACATTTATATTCCCTTAAAATTCTAAGCATTAATTTATGTATTATGGAAGGCATGTTCTAGAGGATACAATACTTGGTTTGGGAATGAACCCGTATACACACACCTGGTATGTGTATAAGATCCTATGTCCTGGCTAGTGATGGAATATCTATCTATTATTTTTTCTACAAAATCCCCTAAAAATTAACTAATGTGCATGAATAAAGGGATATTAATATTATGCATTGATTAATGTATTCATTGGTCTTTATTTAGTTGAAACTCCTTTGTTGTGGACTGTTGTACATGATTTTATGATTTTTGGTTTTGTGTATTTGATAATATATAATTGGGTTTACATAAGAGAAAATGATTTTTTTACCTTAATAAGGAACTATTATGCTTCTTTGGTTTCTAATTACTTGGAAAAATGTATCAATAGCATGTTTGGAAATTGTTTATGCAAATACCTCAAGATGTTGTTTGTTAATTGCTTGACAAAATGTCTCAATGACATGGCTAGAATTTATTTGTGTAAATACCTCAAGATATTATTTAATAATTACTTGACAAAATGTATCAATAGCATAGTTTTAAATTATTTATGTAAATACCTTAATACATTATTTGTGAATTATTTGATAAAATATATCAATATCTAAAGATGTATGCTAATTGACAAGGACTATCATGCAATATTTAGGTGTTGGTTATGACTCATCAGAATAAATCTGGGTACTAGGTAAATAAAGATATTTTAATGAATTTATTGAGGATTATTGCTTACCTATAATTGGCTTGTAATTAGTGACATTGCCTTATACTCCTATTATTGTTTGGTTGAGAAAATATTTTGTGGGTTTAACATTTCATAGTTGTATGGATGTATAAAGACTCTTGCTTCATTTCCCTTATTGAGTGCATGAGGTATATGAAATAGGAAATGGAAAATGCATGGATTTAGTGTTTTAAATTGTTTGTTCAAGTTGATTAGTCATGGGTGTATCTCTACCCAAATATATGTATAAAATATTTATTAGTTATAGCTAACTATAACTTGGTTGTACTTTTTATATTTTATGGTATTGTGGGATAAATAGCCAAGCTCTCTATGAATTTATTCCTATGACCATACTAAACTATTACATATCTTGAGATAATCATTTAATTAACATATTAGACAAAAAAAAATTATCATGGAATTCATTATTTTGATTCCTATAATTTATTGATAGATGAGGGTTATTTACAAACAAAATAAGGTTGGATGATTTAATTGTATTAGTGATTTTCTTAGTATGAGGGATGAATAATTAGTGAAAAAGTTGGTTTATTTTAACTATTTAAATGGATGTCTGACTAAAATCATATAACATGTGGAATTACTGTGTTGATAAATCTATGATTTTATGGGATGTGTGTAAGTATGTATTTTATGCATGAAATTAATAGTTTTATTTTGATTTTTTAATTCATTAGTAATTAGATATAGTCACTTTGACAATAGTGGTTTAATGAGTACTTGGATGAGTAAATTTATTCGAGTGAATGAACAATTATTTTCTATGTGTTGTATGATTTACTCACTAGATTATAACATACAGTTATCTATAAGAAACTTGACCAAATGATTTGGTTACATGATGGAACAAATTGTTTAGATATAGCATTTGATTTAATATTTGAGGAGATGTGTTATTTGGAATATATTAATTTTTATGCATTGCAAACTTGAATCTTATACATTTTTCTTGAATCTATTAAGTCATTGATTGACTATAGCTCAATGGAAACTATACATATAAAGTTATACTTGGTTACTTGGAGATCTCTTTATTTAAATTAAATGTTTGCGAAGTTGATTATTATTTTGATGTATAATTATGTGGTTAAATATGATGATTATGAGACCAAAATCAACAATAGTTGGACTAAAGATATCTTTATTAATGGTTTGATAATATTTTATTTGAGATTAAGTTGTCTAATATTTGTGTTTATATGAGGAAGTATTTTGATTCTAGTTTAGTTGTGAAATTAAAAACCAAACAAGCTTTATTATTTATTGGACATCTTCTAAATGTGATTTGATTATTAAATAATGTAGTGTTTAGTCACTTACCTTTTTAGGGTAGAACATGCCAGCATTAACAAACCCATTTTACTATCACTACAAAATATAGGTAATAAATTCATGAGTTCCCCTCTGTTGAGAACTTCCTCTTAATGTAGTCTTGACTATGTTTGCTTCTTAGCATTAGCTGGATGTTTTAAAATTGGAAATACCAGTTGTAAATTACTTCCATGTTCATTGAATTTATGAATGGACAAATCTTGTGCATATCATTAGTTATATCATAAACTCTAATTGTTTGTTCTTAAAATAATATATTATTGTCTTGTATTTACTAGATATACTATAAGAGGTATGGAAAATTGATGTCATGTGTTGAAGTCTCTTAATGTTATCATAAAAGATATCCAGGCTATTAATACTCATTATAACTCTGTGTAAACTATTTGACCATTACTATATATGTTAGAATGGTTATCATTACTTTTTTAATTCTTATAATTGGCTGTAAATATATTATGTTAATATGAATAAAATGATCATATATAATTGTATGGTTTTACTCCATGTCCAATTGCCAATTTGCATAGTGTTAATTTTAATTAATTACCAAAATAAATCTAATTATCCCCTATTGAGGAAGTCTTATTCCAGTCCCTATTTAAGTGACTAAATAAATTATTCTTGTATTTGGATTGTTGAGGTAGCTTAGCTGTAATAAAAATTAGGAGATACTTGTATAAATATATGTGCAAAATAAACATTTCCTACCACTTATTAGTGGGAAGCACTACTATAGTAGTTGTGTTACTTTGATTTTAGTTGTAGATATACTTATGATTTTATTTGTTCATATATAATAACATGATCTTGGAATCTATCTATTGTACTATAGTATGAATGGTTAAGTAAGGTACTATAACCTAATTTAAACATTGATAATTGAGTGCATAACTCAGATATTAAACTTTTTGCAATTTGTATCTTGAGTAGGGCCATTCCATGATGCATGGATGGAAATATACACATAAAAAACCTAAATTTGTTTTTTTGCATTGGTAAATTTTACCTATATTAAACAATTGAAATTGTATGCACACTTTATCAAAAGGATTTTGGTATGATAGTACGGGGCCTTGGTCTACTTTGTGAATTGGCTATTATTATACTATTAATGGTTAGAGTTGGAGTTAATATAATATTGTGGTGAATCTATTCTATCTAGAGGTTGGATAATAAAAATGATTCAAGAATGTGTTGTTAAATAATAGGTAAATTATTCACCCAATATTATAATCCTATCTATATGGTATTTGGTGTTTATTAAATTAGTGGTTCTTGCATGCATTTGGTCAAATAATCTATAGTCATAGATATTCCTTGTAGCAGTTAGATAGTGAGAGTGTTTAATTGTATCACATTTTATAAGAAGTTTCATCTATTTTTTATATGATTTTAAAGTTAAATAAATTTGGAAAATGCTTGAAACTATTATATATCTATTCAGGATCATAAAACCAGGTCTCATCAATGTAGTTCTTCTTTATGAATGGAATATCAATAAAATTTTATCCCATTGATTGATGATGGGTTACTACCTTCTTGAGACTTATTTGGATAGTCAAATTAAATCAATTTCAAGGCCTTTCTTAATCAATATTGAATTATTATTATCTTATCAAGTATCATAAAAGTGGGAGGAGTGATATGATTTTATATTAAGTTATTTTTTTTTTTTAATTATAATGATTTGAGCTATAATCTAACTTGTATGATTGATATGGCTCTCTATATGGATGTATCCAATACTCAATATGGTTTTATTCAAAAAATGAAAGTCATCATAACAAGTATTATTTTTCTAGTATTCTAAATATTAACCATAGTCATGGGCTAAGTTATAGATAAGTTGTTGGTTTAATTATTTTTGTTTCCATACTCACTTGAAGAGTGTGATATGTGTTTTATTTCTAAATCATAAAAATTCTAAGATTAAAATTAGACCTAAAATCTAGTTGGGTTGTATCAGTGTTGACTAATTTGACCACATGTCATATTAGGTCAACCCCTTATATAGTCAAACTTGTCATAGGGTCCCCTAGGGTGTAAAGTGTGTCCCATGGTATTAAAAGGAGTAATATAATATTTCAACTCTTATCACATTTGTATAGTTAGTCTTATGTCATCTAAGGGTCACATTTTGAGTCATTTATGGACTTGTATGGTTTTCATAGAAGGATAAATGTTTCAAAATCATATCTAATATCCTACATGTTAGTTTAATGTCATAGATGGTAGTCTTAGACTTAAAACTATAGGTGCAATGTTGAAAGCAAGAAGATCAGGTAGTTTAGGTAGTTTTAAGTGATTTTAGGTAGTTGTATAGCCTATGTACTAGTTTGGGCACATGTGTGTACTTTACTAGTGTCCTTTTAACTTAACACAACTATTTTCATTATTGGGAAGATTTAAAATAATTAAAAATGTCAAAACATTATTCTATCTTTCCATCACTCTCCTTTGCAAGGCTAAAAAGGTCAATCAGTTTCTGCATGGTATGGCCAGGAGGAGTTGAGTCATGAAAAGTAGACTACATGGGTGGTAGTAATATTTTCTACTTAAAATCCATGGTAATAGTCAGAGGATTGGTTTCTTATTCTCTATGAACTATTGATAAAAAGGTTTACTCCTCTTTTCTACCTACACATCCCAATGGCCTTCAAAGTTCCTCTCTACTTGGATTGATCTTTGTAAATCAATTGTTATAAGGAGAATGAGAATATTTATCAATAGGTTTTAGTTTAGTTGGCACATGTGGAGGTTAAGGAATGGGAATAAACATCTATTTCTTGCTAAAAAAGACTCCACTGCTAGTCTATAGATAGTTTTCATTAGTTACAAAGGCATCTCCCTATTTTGATCTTCATAACAATGGTAATTCAAGGTGATATATTGTTACCAATCCATTATAGCATGGTGATTAGTTTGTTCTTTGAAGGTTTAGTTTCAAGTCTAAAACATGAACATAGAGTCAATAAACTTTGTGACTGTCACCAACAGTCAGATAGAACCAGTCTGAGTAGTCATGTTTAGGGAGCATGGAGATTTCAAGGATTGTGATAGGTTTTCTAAGTGAAAACAATAAAATTGAGCCCATCCAAGTGACCAGTGACTGGTTCTAAGAACCAACTTAGTATACACAATCAAAGAACATATTCACCTACAAATAGTCTATAGAGATGTCTATAGTAACTCCAATAGAGGCCTAAAAGATTTGAAATTAAGGTGTTGGAACTTATTTGAAACCTCATTGAGGTCTAAGATCGGTAAGAGTATCATTATGATAGTGGTAAAGTCACAAGATAGAAAATAGACCTAGGTCCATGTCTACACATTTAGAAAGTTGTATTGGGACAACTTACCTTAATTTCTCTAGATCAAGGTTTTGTCCATATTCAATGCCATCTTATGATGATAAATTTAAGGTTTATGCCAGTCTAAACATCTTTTATCATGTATTACAAGCCTATAGTGATGTATTTACAAGATAAATTGGTTGTTTGGTCAAGAGAAGGTGATGTAAGAAGGTTACCAATTCAAGAAAAATCTCACTATAGACTTTCAATGAAATCTATAGTGCATTAAGCCAAAAAGACCTTGCAACACAACACTGACCTATAGTGGAATGGATACATGGTTTCTATGAATGATAAGAGATCACATAGGTACAGAATGGCACTAGTGACCCAAGGAGCAATTGAGGGAGTTGAGGTACCATGGTTTGACATAAGTAATCACTTGTAGGGGTCCCCTTTACTCTTAAAATGTTGTCAGGAGACCCCTTATCCAATGGAAGCACAATTGATTACTTTCTTATAAGCAATTAAACACAGAATTATACCAGAATGATAAAGTAACTAGAAACTTGAGACAGCAAAGAATTTGAGAGACAATACACACTCTTGTATTAAATATTACTAAAAAAAAATACAATAAGAAAGATGCCACTTCTTCCTCCACCTCAAAGGCTTGCCACACCTCAAGACCTTCTTCCCTCTCTCTCTTGCTCAACACAAACCAACTCTATAGCCTGAGTTATTATCCCACCTTGAATGCTTTAGTTGATCTCTTTAACCTTACACCTGTAGATCTTCTTGACCTTGCTTGCTTCAATGCTTTTACTTGCCTTCTTGATAATTACAATACAAGCCTCATGGGTCTTTAAATAGAATCCCATGGTTACAAAAATAAAAATCTAACTACAATAATTAAACATGCAGCTCGTGACTATAAATAGTCATTTGACATGCAAACACTCACTTCACTTAACTGACTGTTCATCAACAGCAGTTCTGGAATACACAGGTGACCGACGCCGATCCCTGCTTGCTTGGTGCTACCGACGTCGGCCGACTAGCTGTCATCACCGATTGCCTTCTGCACTGCATCTGACCGATGTCAGTCATGCTACCAATGTCGGTGCTTATGGTTCTTTAGCATCCTCTTCTTTGTGTCTACAAACAGTTGAAGCTTTTAGCTCCACACCCTAACAATCTCCCACTTAGAGATAAATAGCTGCTACTGTACCTGTACCTGTACACCATCGATTTTGTTCCTTTGGCTCTGTATCCCTCTTCAAAGTCACTCTTGAAGACCAACCACCACTAAAACCTGTGATGCTGAACCTGTCACTTATGTCAAAAGAATTTTGCTGCTCCCAAATTCTTCATGACATACTTCTGAACCAACTCTACCTTTAGCTCAAAAAACTCCCTGTATATGAAACCATGCAACAAGTAACACAATACAGTAACAGGATAATGTAGCTAATATTATCCAACCTGGTAAAGATAAAACACAATGGTCAAACCTCCATTGCTCTGTAGCCTAATCAAGACCATATACCATAGCCTTCTGTCTCATGTGTCCATCCACTCTCTTCTCTAATATGGGAATCCATCCCTCTATCTAGTGCTTTCTTCCAGCTGACAACTCTACTAACAAATACCTATTTGGTTCTTCTCCAAGGACTCACACTCCTCATCCATGCCAAGCTCCCACTGTTTCTGGATTCTACCTGCATTGCTTCTTCCATCTTCCTAGTTCTTGACTATCAGTAAGCAATATAAAGAAGGTGAACAATGAATATGAGGTTTACTTACCATTTTTGACCTCCATATGGGTGTTTGAGACTCCTTGACAGCTAATTATCCACCCATCATCCGTTCCAGTGACCGATCTCGGCCATCTCCCAGTCTGCTCCTGATCGATGTTGGTTCCCTGCACTGACCCTGACTGCCGACGTCATTTCCCTAGCCAATGCCGGTGTCTCCCTATCGACGTCGGTCCTGATGACCGACATTGGACTTCTCCTACCTGACCTACCAACCCTGCTGGTCTGCACATGATCGATGTCGGTATCTGGCTGATTGATGTCGGTCCCATGTGATCGACATCGGCGTCTGTGTGTTCTTGTAAGTGATGAAATTTTCATCTGCGAGCTCTTTTTGGATCAAACCTCTGTCCATGCTACCTTGCTCAGATTTATTCAGCCCCTATGACTGATCTCTATCCTTCATCTCCTCCAAAAACACCAAGGCTTCTTTGTTCCTGTCAAAAACATCAAATTTCTTTTTTCTGCAATGAACTCTATCTATGCTTTCCGAATTTGAACACATACCTTTTGAATCAAGAACGTCCATTTCCTTCTTATTCATGTGACCAAGCCTATTAGAGTACATCTTTGAATCTACACCAAAAGTAGAATCAGTAATATAAATAGATAGATAAAGAGTATCTACTTTTTTACCTCTTGCTAGAACAAGTGCACCCTTGGTAACCTTTCAAGAGTCTACTGTGAGGGTTATTGTGCATCCCTCATCACCCAACCTTTCTACAAAAATCAAACTCTGCTTCAGAATTGGAACATGCATGACCTCCTTCAACACCCATGTGTTGTCAATCTGCAATCTCAACTATACTTTCCCTTTGCCAACTATCTGACAAGGCGTACCATCCCCTAAATAAAGCACTCCAAAGTCTCTATGTTCATACTCATGGAACAAATCTTTGTTTGGGGATGCATGAAAAGATAAACTAGAATCTAAAATCCATGATTCTATCTGACTATCCAAAAAAAGTATGAGAGCATCCTGTACCACAATATTTGCATCATTTGCTTCTTCAATACTTGCATGTTGATTCTCTTTATCTCTCAACCAACACTCCTTTGTATGTCCTTTCTTTCCATAAAACTAGCAGGTAACACCTTTGGACTCGAATCTCCTTCCCGACCTTGATTTCCCTTGCTCAACCTTCTCCCTTTGCCTTCCCCTATTTTTTGCACTTAGAACATTCCCTGATGATTTACCTGTGCTTTTCTTACGTATTTCCTCATTAAAGATCACACTCACAACATCATCAACTTTTAAGATTTTAGAAGTAGATACAGAATTACTTACTGCCATAACCAAACTATCCCAACTTTTAGGCAAAGAACATAAAATCAAGAGAGCCTTTACCTCATCATCAAAAACAATATTGACTGAAGCTAATTGATTTACCAAACCATAGAAATCACTGAGATGAGTATGTACCGATCCACCTTCCTACATTTGCAAAGTAAATAGCTACTTCATAAGATATACCTTATTAGAAGCCGAGGGCTTTTCGTATAAATTTGCCAAGGACTTTATCAACTCTTTCATTATCTTGCACTGTGATAAGCTGAAAATCACAGACGATGCAAGGCTCAACCTTATGGAACCGAGAGCCTTCCAATCAAGAACACTCCATTCTTCATCCTTCATATCTATGGGCTTGCATGCAACCCCACCCAATGGTAAGTACATATCCTTCTGATACAGATAATCCTCAATTTGCATCCTTTAGTGTTGATAATTCTTGCCGTTAAACTTCTCTATTTGTAGCTTACTTTCTTCTACCATTGCTGAACTCCCACTCAATCAGAAAACCCTGTAAATGACCTCTAATCAAAAAATTAACCTGCTTCCTGCAAACCGTAGCTCTGATACCAACTTGTCAGGAGACCCCTTATCCAATAAAAGCACAATTGATTACTTTCTTATAAGTAATTAAACACGAAATTATACCAGAATGATAAAGTAACTAGAAACTTGAGACAGCAAAGAATTTGAGAGACAATACACACTCTTGTATTAAATATTACTAGAAGAAAATATAATAAGGAAGATGCCACTTCTTCCTCCACCTCAAAGGCTTGCCACACCTCAAGACCTTCTTCCCTCTCTCTCTTGCTTAACACAAACCAACTCTATAGCCTGAGTTATTATCCCACCTTAAATGCTTCAGCTGATCTCCTTGACCTTACACCTGTAGATCTCCTTGACCTTGCTTACTTCAATGCTTTTACTTGTCTTTTTGATAATTACAATACAAGCCTCATGGGTCTTTAAATAGAATCCCATGGTTACAAAAATAGAAATCTAACTACAATAATTAGACACGCAGCTCGTGACTATAAATAGTCATTTGACATGCAAACACTCACTTCACTTAACTGACTGTTTGTCAACAGCAGTTCTGGAACACACAGGCGACCGATGCCGGTCCCTGCTTGCCTGGTGCTGCCGACGTCGGCCGACTAGCTGCCATCGCCGGTTACCTTCTACACTGCATCTAACCGACATCGATCATGCTGCCGACGCTGATGCTTATGGTTCTTCAGCATCCTCTTCTTTGTGTCTGCAAATAGTTGAAACTTTTAGCTCCACACCCTAACAAATGTCACCTATAGTTTAACTGTAGACTGACAATATATTAGGAGTAGGAAATTTGGATGTTATCATGACCTATGGGTAGAGATGTGGTGTCCCTAGAATTTGACACTTGGAAATTTTAGGTTACCCCTATTGAAATTTTTATCTTTTATCTTATGTGAGTTAGTTATCCTTGTCAAAACTCAATCCCTTGAATAAGACTTAGACTTTAGTAGTTTTCACTATAATTGCTTTCATTACCAAAATTGTTTCAAATTACTCTAGAAGGTTAGAAAATGTCTACCTCAGTCATTATCATAAAACCCATTGGCCCATCTTTCCAAGAATTTCAAAAAACTAAGTGTTTGGGCTCATTTCTAGGATAACTTGGGTTCTCTAAGTTACTTTACTTATTACCTTTGAAGCAAATTGTCATTGCAAACCCAAGTTACACTATCTAGATTAAGTTAGAATTGTGAAATGACTTTGCTTCTCAAAATCATAAATGCTGAGTAAAGTAGATTCATAAACAAATGAAACACTACTTAGAGCAAATTGCATTACTTCACTTGCTTAAATCATAAGTAAAATCAATAAAGGTTCGCAAGTCCAAAGTCTTCATAAGCTTAGACAAAATCGGGGTTATGAAGTTACTTGACTTTGTAGACCAAATCAAGTAAAGTAATTCATGAAACCCAACAATTGTCAAAATGCTTATGTGGCTTTCCTCACATGTGTCACTTAGTTGTCATTAATGCATAGGTTAATATAAATATTAAAAAATACACCTCATTTTCCACCTGGATTTTGAGTTGTTTAACCTAGTTATGGACCCTATGAATCTTGAGCGATATTATCTAAGCTTCTGGAGTGATTTTGGTGAAAAATATTCACAACCCATTTGTAATAGAGGTATTTAGATTATTTCCCCTTTGGTTTTATGAACTCATTATTGATGTATATCTCCTTTTTCTTTGGTAAAATTTCATGTGTCATTTTGTAAACTTTTATATCATTTCTTATCTTACTTAAAATTATTTGTCATTTTTACATGTATGATATTGTTACAATATTTATAAATTCTCCAGAAACACTTTGCACATGAAAATCTCAAACAAAATTTGAAAATATAGTATTTTCCACAAATCCCTAGTAATTGACCTAGATTATCTACCCAGATTCTTCATGACTCATTACTTACTCAAAATCCTAAACCTAAATAATTGATTTCATGTTACATGGAGTTCCCAAGGGGCATTGCTTACTTGGATTTTTGACTATCTATTGCTTATGCTTCATTAGGTTTTCCAACTCTAGTAACTTGCCCAAAGAAACCCAGAGTTGTAAATGTCTATCACTTACTCAGAGTTTTCAACCTTGAAGACTTAAGAAATACCCTAACCTTCTTAGGACTGTAACACCCTATTACTTAGAGTGAGTTCCTAGAGTTTTCAAGGTTTACTACTACTCAAATTTCTTGATGCCTAAATCTTGTTTAGAATTTTTATATAAGACAATAACTTATCTCAGTTGTTCAACCTTTTCTAAAACCAATAGGAATAATTACTAAGCTTTCAAGAGCATTTACTAAGTCTTTCTAGTGTAAGTTCATAGAAAATGTCAAGAGTAGAAGAAGAAGCAACTCTGATTAAGGAAGTTCCTAAGCTTACACTCAAAGAATTTCTAGGGCTAAGAAGGAAAGGAAAGACAAAAGCAAAGAGAGTTAAGAAGTCAAAAGAAGAAGGGATGAAGTATGAATACAATGGATATCCCATTGAGTGTTACATTACATCCAAAGTATTAAAAATCAATGACACTAACATGGGACATGTTTCCATAACTGAGTTGTTGGAAAGATATAAATCCATAATCAAAACACCGCTCATGCAAGCAATGACAAATAGTGGAATCCTGCAAGCTACAACTTTTCAAAACTCTACACAACTACCTAAATTTAATCTAGAATGTGTTAAGTATTATGATTCTCTTACTAGAATAGTAAAAGACACTACAGGTAATGTGGTGGTCAGATTAAATGTTTATTATTTTGACTACTACTTGAATATCCTAGCAAGACCTAAAGTGATGGAAGTATCAATGGAAAAAGCTAAAGATATCTGTAAAAATAAAATAGTAGAGTGCATCAAGATAATTAATATTACTTATCTAAAGAAACCAAATCAGCCCTCAAGGTTTCCAAGGCAAATAATGAGATCTGACTTGGTCCAAGAAGTTGATGACATCAACCAATTATTGTATATAACAAGAGAAAAATGCCAAGAACTTTTCCACCTAGATGTATGCTTACATAAGGGCTATTGATGTTAATTAGAGTTTTGCTCAGATTGAATGGTCTACAATGATAGGTGATAAAATTGATCAGTTGAGTAATGTATTGAAAACTCTTTATTTCAAAATGACTTCATATTTAGTATATGTCTATAACATCTAATGGATTATTTTCTAGACTAACTACAAAAGGGATGATGGCAACAGATCCCATCTATGAATACTACCCTCAATTGACTTTGTCTGAATACTTTAAGCACTATAAAATGGTAAATTATGTATTCTTATATAAATTTGTTTATAAATTAAATGTTGCTTTGAAGGCCAAGAGAGTATCTGATGTAGCTTGGGAAGTAGTTTCCCATTTTGGGTGTATTTTTATTCAATTCTTGAATTTTACATATATCAGAGATGGTGGTTTCATGGGGACACCAGTAAAATTGCCAAGGTACCCTAGTGATAAATGTATTCTAATGGAATTATATAGATAACTAGTAGAATTAAATGATCTTCAATCAAAATTACATCATTCTTTAGTTAGTTTTCATATTCTTATTGGCCAATATCATTGTGCAAACATTTATAATGCCAAATAAATATAAATAGAGATGTATCATAACTATAATTAGTCACATGTTGAGGCTAGAGAAAATTTTGATTGTAAAAGCATAACACAAAGCATATTTTCTCTTGAATACATGTATATCCCTACTCTAGAAGACTTTTGGATTGATTATAGAGATGAATTTGAAGTAAGAAGAAGAGATAATAGTAGGATGATTATTCAATAAAATTGCTCATTTGATTTGGATATAATTCTTGAAGACATGGAGGATGATGGACAAGTAATTATTGATACTAATCATGTAATAGGAGGAGATCATGCTCCACTCCCAAAAATTAACCATAAGAAGAGTCAGGTAAATACTATTGTTGAGAGAACTTTAATGGTTCTCTCTATGACTTCAACATGGATTCTTAGTAAGGGCTACTACATGAAGGAGTTAATAATGATATAAATTGGCCAAGTAAGTCATAAAAATAAAGTGATGAAAATAAAAGGAAGTCAAGAACCAAGCAAAAAGTTGAAGTTAAAGAAGAATGTTGATGAAACATATTCTTTAGCTAAAGAAAAGGTGTTAATTCAGTTTGCATCTCCTCTGGTTTCTTCCACAGACACTCTTCCTCTTATCACTTTTATTTCTACTTCACCTCCCACATCTTCATATTCATTACTTATGGGGAATATACATCTAGTAGTGAAATATGTAGACCCATCCACACTCATGCTACCTCCAAAGTCTCCTAGAATCAAACCTCCAGAGAAATCTACTTAGAAGGAGACTGATCTTCCTCCTCTTCCCCTATCTTCTCCACTTACTGCTCCACCTCCACCTCCTTCTGAGGATCAACCCACCATTTATTCTATTCCTACTTAAAAATATATAGAGTAGATAACTACCAGAGAGGTTATCTCATATTAGGAGATGTCACAATAAAAGATAATAGTTGAACCTGAGAACAAAGCCACTGGAGAAGAAAAAGAACATGAAACTTTTGGCAAGCAAGAAAAGAAAGAGAAAGGTAAACAAATAGATTCCAATGTTGTTCATATATAATATATTATGGGTATAAAAAAATTTCTTACTTAGGGGATAGAGGTGAAATATAATCATCAATAAATGGTGATACATTTAGCTACTCCCACTAGTACAAATTCTCCTCATGGTTGGCATTACAAACAGCTCCTGAGTCAAAAGAATAAATAAATTTGGAAGAGATAGACTTGTAATTCCTAAAAAGTCTTGATCATAAGGGTAAAAATCCTAAGATTTCTAGAGTGACTTCAAAACTGATAATTGAGCCTTCAGGTCAAAAATTTATAGAAATATCAGTTCCTCCATGGGGTAAGCAAAAGAGTAAAATCACTAAAGAAGACTTGGCAATTACAAATGTATCCCTAGGGGAAGTCACTATAGAGGGTCTAAAACAAGACACATAAACTCTTATCAATACCCTTTTTTACAAGATTGATGAAGAAAAGGTTGATAAAGCCAAATTGAAAGAACAAATTTCTAAGTTGTGTGAAATAATTACCAAAGTGGTAAGATCTGCTCCCCAGTAGTCATTACTTTTAAGAGATGTAATTGATCATCAAATAATAACTTTGGTAGAAGAAACTAGTGATAAGGCTAAATAAGTTCAGGAATGGATAGAGAGGATGATATAAACTACATATAAATGGTTTCCTGAGGTTTTAAGTAATTTATCTAACATAGATAATAAATTGGTGAAAATAAAAATGATGATAAAAGAGATTAAAAATGAAAATAGAATATTTGAATTGAAACATGATAGAATTCGATAGATAAATGCTTTAAGTGAAAATATTTTAATTGAAGAAAATATTGTTTTAGAGGGATCAGTGATGAAATCAAAACAAGAACATATCATATCTTTTTGCATGCATATTTTTGGAGCAATGTTTGAAGAAATGAAGACTCTGGAAGAAGATGCTCACAACGTGAAAATAGATATAGAAGATTGTATCTTCTATATCATAAATCTTTGGTTAGAACAACCACCAAGAACACATGAATAATTAATTTAAGAATTCAAGCAAGTAATTAAAGAGACCATGACTTCATTCATAGTGAAATCAATAAAGGAGTTAATGAAAAGTTATCAACAAGTCAAAAGGTTGGAATGCAATCTTGAGAGAGTAAAAGGTTATTATACGAAGCTAGAAAATGAGATACTAAGATTTGAAACATAAAGGCAATCAGTTGCCAAGTCAGATGATGTAACCATTTATTTTATGTTATCATAGCACTTCAGTTATAGGGAAAAGTGTAGAAAAGAAGTTCATGAGTTAGAGTGATTTCTTTTACTTCTCTTCTCAATTTCTTCTATTTTCTTTGAAAGACTTGAGAAATGTATTTGAAGTAATTTTTTTTAAGTAGTTATTTTATAAGTAGTGTCACTTAGAGAAATTACTTGTAAAAATAAAGATGTCATTATTTGAAGTTGTTTTGTAAAAACAAATTACTTGAGTGAGTTTAATGCAACATACAAAGAAATTGTATTTTATCCCAATAGTGAAACTGAGAAGAGCTACATGTCATCAACCATTGCATTACACACATGAGAAATTCAAGGAATATGTCTCCCAACAGTTTTCAAAATTTAACGCAGTACATGGGGAATTCAAGGATTTGTCTCCTAATTGTATTTGATATTTGAAACTAGTATAAATATGAGAAAAAACCTATGTATAAGGGATGGTAATTTTAAAAAAAGAAATTGTAACTGTTATGAAAAATAGATTGAGCAATTTGAAACTGTGTTTAGATTTCTATATGTTTTTGTATGAACTTGGTTCAAAGTGAATAAGAAGAAAGTTGGTTTCTGAGAAACTTTGTGTCTAAGGAGATCTTTGGCTGCATTTTGTGAAGAATAAAATGGTAAACTTTGTGTTATCATTTAATCTAAATATTAATTCAAACTTTTCTTAATCATTTACTAAAATAATTATCACAACTTGTATGATTATCTGTTTGTATGGATATAATAAACTCTAAAAAATTACTTATTATGAATCATAATTTGTTTCTCTTTTAATAATTCTAGTTTCCTTTAATTCTCCACTTTCAAAGAACTTCCTTACATAATCTCTGAATCAGCTACTTACTTAATGCAAAATCACTCTTTCATGGTTCATGAATTTTATGATTAAAGTAATACTCAGTTTTAAGATAACTTGTGTATATCCTATGCAAATTTTGTATAAATTATAAAAAATTGAAAATGTGAATAGTAAGAGTAGATAAACATAAGCATATATGATATTCACCAGTAAATGAAGGGGATTTAATCCCATGATTTTCTAGGTATCTTTGTTAGCCTAAAAAATATCTAGCCAATAGTTTTTGGTGACTCCACTAAAGAATGAAACACTTTTTTTATCTTAAGTTGTTGCATGCAAAATAAATTCATACTTGATCAGAAACACATGTTTTGTGAAGATAGCTTTACTTGTCTAAAAAAATGATTTGTTTTTATTTATTTGATGCATGTCAAGTAATTGATTACCAATTCTTTGTTTATAAACCCAAGGTAACTTAAACAAATCCTTAGAGAAGCATAATTACCTTAATAATCACTTAAATCTTTCCAAAAAAATGATACAATTACCTCTCCCACATATGCTTCCACATCTAAAAGAATAGAGCCATTCTATGTATCTCTCTTAATCAACGGGTTCAAGTTGAGCAATTATATCCTGAATTTTGGAGCCTCTAATAATGTCATGCTAGCTAAAGTAGTTGATGCCCTTGGCCTCACTCTAACTAAGGCAATAGAAATATGTTACTCAATGGAAAGACAAGTTCTCTTGATTAGACAAATCAAAGATGCTTAAGTTGTTCTAGCAGCTTTTATAGATAAAAGATTTTTTATGATAATTTTGGTAGTAGATATTCTTGTTTCCTATGGAATGTTGTTGAGTAGAAACTTTTGTAAAGAACTAGGAGGAAAAATCAAGATGAATTGGTCTTGTGCTCATATTCCAATCAAAGGTATAAATATAAAAATTAAACTTGAAAATAAATCTAAGTATATAGTTTCAAAATTAGATGATCCAAGATCACAGAGTTTTTTTCAAGAATAAGATCATGGATTCTATTACCTTGAATTGGGCAAGGACATACGAGAACCAAAGACACAAAAAGAAGAAAAGAATATATGGATACTAGAATTTGATGGTAGCTATACTTCCCTTAGTTTGGATGCTAGAGTTATATTGATATCACCTAATGGTAAGGTATATCCTTATTCTTACAAACTAATGTTTAAAAATACTAACAACACAATAGAGTATGAAGCATTGTTGTTAATACTAGAGCAAGTAAAACAAAAGGAGTGGGACTTTTAAAATCATAAAGATATATTGAGTTGATTGTAAGACAAATTCATGGCCACTACCAAGTAAATAAGGATAAGCTAAGGCACTAATGTGGTCAATTTTTGAGTGAAACACTTGATTTTGCAATATTTTCAATCAAATTCATTCTTTGTGATCAGAACTCTAGAGTTGATTATCTTACGATTACTGCAGCACTGCTCATTTCAAATTAGTAGCCTACACTTTTTCAAGAAGGTGAATATAGAGTAGAGATGGTTTTCCATCCAAATATTCCAAACAATGTCAATCAGTGGCATGTCTTTAATGATGACAAATAGATAATTATTTTCCTTGAGCAATAAGATAATTTTGAAGAATTGTATTTTGAAGGAAGTAATTTACTTCTATGCTAGACAAAAATAGGTAATACTAACCCTGAGCATGATGATAGTGAAGATGTAATTTAATTGAAGGGAAACAAAATCCCTAAAGGGTTAGTTTATTTAGAAGAAATTTTTGATAAATATGATCAGCTTTTAAAGAAAAAGAAAGAGTATGGTGAGAGTTCTTTTCCATAAGTAGAATTGGTTAATTTGGGTACTGAAGAAGAGCCCAAGATGGTTAACATTGGAAAATATTGTTTTGAAGAGGAAAAATGAGCATGCATTAAGTTTATCAAGAAATATATTGATGTGTTTACTTTGTCCTACAAAAAATTAAAGACCTTTCAACCAAAAGAAGTAAAAAATTATATGCCACTTCAGCCAGAAGTAAAACCTTTCAAGTAAAAACTTTGCCATCATAACCCAAAAATCATAGGTACTATCTTTGTTGAAATATATAAGCTACTTGATGTTAAGATGATTTATCCCATTCATCATTCAACATGGTTAGATAACATTGTTCTAGTAAGAAATAAGAATAGATAAATACGTTTGTGTGTTGATTTATATAATCTCAATCAAGCTTCTTTGAAAGATAATTATCTATTACCTATTATGGATCATATTTTACAAGTAGTTACGAGCTCAAAAATGTTGTCCATGTTATATGTATTTTTAGGATATAATCAGATAAAAGTGGTATAAAAAGATCAATATGAGATGGCTTTCACAACACCGTGGAAGACATTTGCCTATCAAAAGATGCCCTTTAGACTTGTTAATGTTGGAGAAACTTTTCATTGAGCTATGGATATATAATTTGCACATCTAAAGAACAAGAATATAGTTGTATACCTTGATGACTTGACAATATTTTCCAACAAAAGAGGTAATCATTTAGCTAATTTAGAAGAGATTCTCATCCAGTGCAAAAAATATGGAATCTCTTTGAATCCTAAGAAATCAATATTTTTTGTGACTAAGGGGAAATTTCTTGGTCACATCATCTCAAAGGAAAGAATGAAGATTGATCTAGAAAGGGTGAAATCCATTCAAATTCTATCTATGCCTGCATCTAAGAAGGGGGTACATTCTTTCTTTCATAAGGTTAAATTCCTTAGAAGGTTCATTCTTGACTTTGTTGAGTTAACTCGCCACATTACTGACATGATGAAGGAGAAGCAAGAATTCAAGTGGAATATTGAAGGAAAGATGGCAATTTAAAAGATTAATGTAGCTATAACTCAAGCTCCAGTGTTGGTTTCTCCATATTTTAATAAGGAATTCATTCTCTATTATTATTCTTTTGAACATACCATGTCAGTGATACTTATACAAAAGAATGATAAAGATATTGAATCTCCCATAGCTTTCAAGAGCTTTCCATTGAAAATTTGTGAACTAAAGTATACACAAATAAAAAACCATGTCTTTGTTGTAGTCAAAGCATGTAAAGCCTTTAGGTAATATATTTTGTCTTCACATACTAAAGTATATGTACCTAACACTACAGTTAAATTTATTCTAACATAGCAAGAGTAGGGATTACTAAGAGCCAACTGGGTAGCTAAGGTTCAAGAGTTTGATCTTGATATCAAACCAACAAAGCAAGTGAGAGGAAGAGGCTTGTGCTAATTAATGAGAGAAAGTAAACTAGATGACACAGATACAATGGTATCTTTACTTCAAGATGAATCAGATGAAAATTTGCCCATAGTTCTTTTTATTGATCTTATTAATGAATGGTACAACAATATTACTTTCTTCCTAACTTATAAATAATGTCTAGCTCATATTACACATAAGAAAAAATGTACCATCAAGCTAAAGTCAAAGTATTTTGTCCTTTGGGACAATGGATTATATAAAAGAGAAATTGACGGTGTCTTCTTCCATTTTGTAGACAAATAACAACAAAAGAGACTACTAGAATAGTTACATGATAAAGCATGTGGAGGTCACTTTATAGCACAAGTTATAATATATAAAATCTTATGAGCAAGGTACTATTGGCCCGCTTTTTTCTAAGATACTTTGGGTTGGGTTTCTAGATCTCAAGCATGTCAACATTTTGTAAGACATCTAAAGTTACCAACATTACCTTTAAAACTAGTCATAATCAATAAACTATTCCACCAATGGGGCATAGATTTTTTTAACATGTTGAATCCCTCTTTAAGTGCCAAATATTCTTATGTCTTAACTACCACTTATCACTTTAGCAAGTGGGTAGAAGCCATTCCTGTCAAGCAAGCCACATTTGAAGTTGTATGTGATTTTATCAAGGCAAACATCATAGTGAGGTTTGGTGTTCCTCACAAGATAGTAATAGATAATGTAGCTAAATTTTTTCATCTAAACTGACTCATTTATATTATTTATATATAATAGAGTTAGTTCACTCTTCAAATTACTATCCTCAAGGGAATGGCCAAGATGAATTAAGTAATAAGAAATTGTTGACTATCATTCATAAGTTAGTGGATGATAATCAATATACCTGGCACAAAAAGCTATTTGATGCATTATGGGCTGATATAATCACTCCAAAGAAAGCCATTGGCATGTCACCATTTTAATTGTTCTATGGAATAGATGCTGAAATACCCATCACCATAGAATTGCCTACTTTATAACTATCTAAGGCTATTGAAGATGCAACTTATCAAGATTCACTTGATAAGAGGATTATGTGCTTATCTGAATTACAATAAGTTCATACTCAAATTTTTGGCCATTTAAATAATCATCAGATTAAAGTAAATAAGATTTTTTATAAAAAGGATTGAGAAAGAAAGTTTGAAGTTGGTGACTTGGTCCTTTTATAGGATAAGCAAAACAAACCAAAAGGGATGCACATCAAGTTTGATTCACTATGGAAAGGACCTTTCACAACAAATAAAGTTGCTAGAAAAGATAGCTTCATCGTGGCTTAACAGTATGGAATTGAACTACCACTTTCATATAATTGGAAGCACATAAAGCTTTACAAGAACTGAGCAACAAGGTAACACCTATATGTATATAAATAAAACCTTAGTTTTTTTTGTATGATTATTTTTATTTTTTTGTTTGTTTGTTTTGAAGTTTTTTATGATTTAGTTTTACATGATTCCATACCCAATAGACAAGACTCAAAACTAGAGATACTGGGATCTCACCCTTGTTTCAATCTTTTTGATAAAAACAAAGATGTTACCAATCGGAGCCAACTGGTGTCCCCAAAATTTGACACTTGGAAATTTTGGGTTACCCCTATTGAAATTTTTGTCTTTTGTCTTATGTGAATCATTTATCCTTGTCAAAACTTAATCCCTTTAATAAGACTTAGACTTTAGTATTTTTCACTATAATTGCTTTCATTACCAAAATTGATTTAAATTACTCTAGAAGGTTAGAAAATATTTGCCTAGATCATTATCATAAAACCCATTTGCCCATCTTTCCAAGAAATTCAAAAAACTAAGTGTTTGGGCTCATTTATAGGAAAACTCAGGTTCTCTAGGATACTTTACTTATTCCCTTTGAAGCAAGTTGTCATCACAAACCCCAGTTAAACTATCCAGATCAAGTCAAAATTGTGAAATGACTTTGCTTCTCAAAATCATAAAAGCTAAGTAAAGTAGATTCGTAAACCTGTAAAACACTACTTAGAGTGATATAGGGTTATAAGTTGCATTAATTCACTTACTTAAATCATAAGTAAAATCAATAAAGGATCACAAGTTTGAAGTCTTCATAAGCTTAGACCAAATCAAGGTTACAAAGTTCCTTAACTTCATAGACCAAATCAAGTGAAGTATTTATGAAACCCAAAAGTCACTAAAATACTTACATAGATTGGTCACTTAGTTGTCATTAATTTATAGGCTAATATAAATATTAAAAATTCCATCTCATTTCCCACTCAACTTTCAAGTTTTCTAGCCTAGTTGCTAACCTTGTGAATCCCAAGCAACATTGTCTGAACTTTTGGAGTGATTTTGGTGCAAAATCTTCACAACCCATTTCTATTCATGGTATTTATATTATTTCCCCTTTTGTTTCATAAACTCATTATTTTTGTATATCTCATTTTTCTCTCATAGAATTTTATGTGTTGTTTCAAAAGCTTTTCTCTCATTTTTTGTCTTGATTGCAATTGCTTGTCATTTTTGCATGTATGATGTTAAAATCTTTATAAATTCTCCAAAAACACTTTGCATATGAAAATCTCAAACAAAATCCAAAAAGATGAAATATTTTCTACAAATCCCTAGAAATTGACTTAGATTATCTACTCTAATTCTTCATGATTTATTACTTACTTAAAATCCCAAACCTAAACAACTAGTTTCATGTTACATAGAGTTCCCAAAAGGCATTGCTTACCTAGAGTTTAAAATATCTATTGCTTCTAATTCCTTAGGTTTTCCAACTCTAGTAACTTTCCTAAAGAAACTTGGAGCTGTAAATGCCTGTCACTTAGAATTTTTAACCCTAAAAACTTAAGAAATGCCTAGACCTTCCTAAGATTGCAATACCTTATTACTTAGAATGAGTTTCCTATAGTTTTTAAGGTTTATTACTACTCAAATTTCTTGATACCTAAAGCTTGCTTAGGATTTTTACATAAGACAACAACTTAACTTGGTTTTTCAACCTTTTATAAACCAACAAGAATAATTACTAAGTTTTCAAGAGCATTTACCAAGTCTTTCCAGTGTTAATCACAACAAATGTCAGGAGTAGAAGAAGAATCAAATCTGATTGAGGAAGTTTTTGAGCTTGCACTTGAAGAAGTTCCAGGGATGAGTAGGAAAGGAAAGACAAAAGCAAAAAGAGTTCAGAATTCAAAAGAAGTAGGGATAAAGTATGAATACAAGGGATATCCCATTAAGTCTTGCATTGCATCCAAAGTGTCAAAAATTAATGACACTGACATGGGACATGTTTCTGTAAATGAGTTGTTGGAAATATCTAAAGCCACAATCAAAACACCACTCATGAAAGTAATGAAAAACAATGGAATCCTACAATCTATAACTTTCTCAAGCTCTGCATGACTATCTAAATTTATTCTAGAATGTGTTAAGTATTATGATTCTCTCACTAGAATAATAAAAGACATTATAGACAATATGGTCGTTAGATTAGATGTTTAGTATTTTGACTACTACTTGAAGATCCTAGCAAGACCTAAAGTTCTAGATGTATCAATAAAAAAGTTGAAGATAACTAAAAGAATAAAACAACAAAGTGCATTAAGATAATGAATACTACTTATCTACAGAAACCTAATCAGCCCTCAATGTTTTCAATGCAAACAGTGAGATCTGACTTGGTCCAAAAAGTTGATTACATCACCCAATTATTGTGTAGAGTCAATAAAGAGAAAAATGCTAAGAACTTTTCCACCTGGATGTATGCTTACATAAGGGCTATTAATGTCAATAGGAGTTCTGCTAAGATTGAATGGTCTATAATGATAAGTATAATATTGATCATCAACTAAGTAATGTATTACAAAATTTTGATTTTAAAATGACTTCATATTTAGTATATGCAACAACATCTAATGGAGTATTTCCTAAGCTAACTACAAAAAGGTTGATGGTAACAGATCCCATCTATGAATACTATGCTCAATTGACTTTATTTGAATACTTCAAGCACTATAAAATGGTAAATGATGAATTCTTATATGAAGTCATTTGTAAATTAAATGTTGCTTTGAAGTCCAAGAGAGTATCTAATGCAACTTGGGAAGTAGTTTCCAATTTTGGGTGTATTTTTATTCAATTCTTAAATTTTACATGCATTAGAGTTGATGGTTTCATGGGGACACTAGTAAAATTTCCAAAGTTTCGTAGTGATAAATGTATTCTAATGGAATTATGTAGATAGCTAGTATACTTACATGATCTTTAGTCAAAAGTACACTACTCTTTAGTTAGTTTTCCTATTATTATTGGCCAATATAATTGTGCAAGCATTTATAAAGCCAAAAATGTACAAATAGAGATGCATCATAACTATAATCAATCTCATTTTGAGGCTAGATAAAATTTTGATTGCAGAGGTATAACATAAAGCATAGTTTCTCTTGAATACATGCATATCCCTGCTCTAGAAGACTTCTAGATTGATTGTAGAGATGAATTTGAAATAAGAAGAATATCTAATAGTAAGATTATTGTTCAACAAATTCACTCATTTAATTTGGCCACAATTCTTGAAGATATGGAGGATGATGAACAATTAATTCTTGATTCTTATCATGAAATAGGAGGAGATCATGCTTCACTCATAGAAATTGACTACAAGAAGAGTCAAGTAAAGACTATTGCTAAGATAACTTCAATGGTTCTTTCTATGACTTCAACATGACTTCTTAATAAGGGATACTACATGAAGGAGTTAATAATGACATAAATTGACCATGTAATTCATAAAAGGAAAGTGATGTAAGGAGAAGGAAGTCAAGAACTAACCAAGAACTTGAAGTTCAAGAAGAATGCTGATGAAACATATTCTCTAGTTAAAGAAAAGGTGTCAATTCAATCTACATCTCCTCTAGTTTCTTCCATAGACACTAATCCTCCTATCACTTGTATTTATACCACACCTCCCACATCTTTATCTTAAGTGTCCTAACATCAAACCTCCTAATAAATCTACTCAGAAGGAGACTTATGTTCTTCCTCCTCTTCCCCCATCTTCTCCATCTCCACCTCCTTCTGAGGATCATCCCACTATTTTTTCTATTCCTACCCAAAAAGAGTCAAAGTAGAAAACTATTGGAGAGGTGATCTCATCTCATGAGATATCACAACAAAAAATAATAGTTGAACCTGATAACAAAGCCACTAGAGAAGAAACATAATAGAAAACTTTTGAAAAGCAGGTAGAGGAAGAGAAAGGTGAACAAATAGATTCCAATGTTGTTCATATAGAAGATATTATGGGTACAAAAAAAGTTCCTACTCAAGAGACAGAGGTGAGAGATAATCAACAACAAATGTTGCTTTGAAGTCATTTATAAATTAAATGTTGCTTTGAAGTCCAAGAGAGTATCTAATGTAACTTGGGAAGTAGTTCCCCATTTTAGGTGTATTTTTATTCAATTCTTGAATTTTACATACATTAGAGTTGGTGGTTCCATGGGGACACTAGTAAAATTTCCAAGATACCCTAGTGATAAATGTATTCTAATGGAATTATGTAGAGAGCTAGTATACTTACATGATCTTTAGTCAAAAGTAAACTACTCTTTAGTTAGTTTTGATATTATTATGGGCCAATATCATTGTGTAAGAATTTATAAAGCCAAAAATGTATAAATATAGATGCATCATAACTATAATCAATAAAATTTTAAGGCTAGATAAAATTTTGATTACAAAGGTATAGCATAAAGCATAGTTTCTCTTGAATACATGCATATCCATGCTCTAGAAGACTTTTCTCCTCATGGTTGGCATTACAAATAGCTCTTGAGTTAAAAGAAGAAATAAATTTGGAAGAGATAGACTTGTAATTCTTGAAAATTCTTGATCATAAGGTTAAAAATCCCAAGAGTGCTAGAGTGACTTCAAAACTGATAATTGAGCCTTCTAGTCAAAAATTTGCAAAAATATCAGTTCCTCCATAGGGTAAGAAAAAGACTGAAATCACTGAAGAATACTTGGAAATTATAAAGGTATCCCTAGGGGAAGTTGCTAGAGAGGGTTTGAATCAAGACACACAAAATCTTATCAGTACCCTTTTTCATAAGCTTGATAAA
Source organism: Torreya grandis (assembly GCA_037957365.1). NCBI lineage: Eukaryota > Viridiplantae > Streptophyta > Pinopsida > Cupressales > Taxaceae > Torreya > Torreya grandis. The sequence continues at coordinate 1,266,573 of JARHVA010003485.1, read as the reverse complement.
GAAAAGGCTAATAAAGCCAAATTGAAGGAACACATTTCTAAGTTGTGTGAAATAATTTTCAAAGTGATAAGATCTTCTCCCCAGTAGTCATTACATTCAAGAGATGTAATTGATCATCAAAAAAAAACTTTGGTAGAAGAAACTGGTGATAAGGCCAAAGTAGTTAATGAATGGATAGATAAGATGATATAAACTACATAGAAATGGTTTCCTAAGGTTTTAGGTAATTTAGTTGACATAGAGAATAAATTGGTGCAAATAAAAATGATGATAAAGGAGATTGAAAATGAAAATAGAATATCTGAATTATAACAAGACAACCTTTGATAGATAAATTCTTTAAGTGAAAATATTTTTATTGAATAAAATATGGTTCTAGAGGGATCAGTGATGAAATCAAAGCAATAATAACACATCATATCTTTTCGAATGCACATTTTTGGAGAAATTCTTGAATAAACGAAGACTCTGGAAGAAGATGCTCACAATGTGAAAATAGATATGGAGGATTATATCTTATATCTCATAAATTTTTGGTTAGAACAACTGTCAATGACACATGAAAGATTGTTCCAAGAATTCAAGCTAGTAATTAAAGAGGCCACGACTCTATTCATAGTGAAATCAATAAAGGATTTAATGAAAAGTCATCAACAAGTCAAAGGTTTGAACATAATCTTGAGAGGGTGAAAGGTTATTATAAGAAGCTATAAATTGAGCTATTGAGATTTGAAATAGAAATACAATCAGTTGCCAAGTTAGATGATGTAGCCATTCAGCTTATGTTGTCACATAACATCAGCTATAGGGAAAATTGTAGAAAAGAAGTTCATGAGTTAGAGTGATTTCTTTTACTTCTCTTCTCAATTTCTTATATTTTCTTCAAAAGACTTGAGAAATGTATTTGAATTAATTTTATTTTAATTAGTTACTTTATAAGTAATGTCACTCAAAAAAATTACTTTTAAAAGTAAAGATGTCATTACTTGAAGCTATTTTATAAAAATTGATTACTTGAACGAGCTGAATGCACCATGCAAAGAAGTTGTATTTGATTCAAACAGTGAAACCAAGAAGATCTACATGTCATCATTTTTTTCACACCACACATGAGAATTTCAAGGAAGATGTCTCCCAATGGTTTTTAAAATTTAACGCAACACAGAGAATTAAAGGAGTTGTCTCCTAATTGTATTTGATATCTAAAACTAGTATAAATATGGAAAAAGACCTATGTCTAAGGGATAGTAATTTTTAAAAAAAAATTGTAACTATTATGCAAAATAGATTAAGCAATCTAAAACTTTATGTTTATATTTATGTATGTTTTTGTATGAACTTGGTTCAAAGTGAATAAGAATAAAGTTAGTTTTTGAGGAACTTTACGTCTAAAGAGATCTTTGGATGCATTCTGTGAAGAATAAAATTGTAAAATTTATGTTATCATTTAATCTAAATATAAATTCAAACTTATCTTAATCATTTTTTGAAAGAATTATCACATCTTGTATGTTTATCTATTTGTACAGATACAATAACCTCTAAAAAACTACTTGTTTTGAAGTATAGTTTCGTTCTCTTTCATAAATTCTAGTTTCATTTAATTATTCACTTTCGAAGAACTTCCTTGCATAATCTCTAAATCAACTACTTGCTACAAAATCACTCCATTATGGTTTATGAACTTTGTGATTAAATTAATACCTAAAAATAAGATAACTTGTGTATATCCTATGCATAATTTGTATAAATTGTAAAAAATTGAAAGTGTGAATATTAAGAGTAGATAAACATAAGCATATGGGAACTTTATCATTAAATGAAGGGATTTAATCCTATGAGTACCTATGTATATTAACTAGCCTAAAAAATATCTATCCAACAAGATGAACCATTTCTTAAAGCCATCATGCTCTTACATTCTATAAGCTAGCAAAGATACCTAGGTAGTCCTAGGATTAATTTGTTTCTAGCCTACAAAATATCTAACCAAGGAAGTTGAAAAATATCTATGCCTTTGTAGATTCATTTCCTAGAGCTATCATGCTCTTGCATTCATCTTGTATAGCTATCATGTTCCTTCTTGCATTGGACTACGTATCTCATGTTCAAGCCTTCTCATGATAACATCCTTCATTAAGAACCAAAAACCATAGCCACATTATTGTGCTTATTTTGAAATAAATGACCTCAAAGACAACTATAATATTGACATCAATGACAACTTGCAACACCAAAATGGTCAAATTGTCTTGAAACCATAATAGGGGTACCTAGAATGCATGGAAAAGCTTGATAGGCCATCATCAAATTATCATAGCTATACAAACACATTGCACGATGCCTTAAGGAGATAGGGGTAGTTGATTAGGATCCTAAACTTTTCTCGGTGACATTTTTTTGGCAATTGAACATCTACGCTTTATGAACCATTTCTAAGAAGCAAATTAGTTCAAAACCCTCCTTAAACCCTTATTGAAGACCCGATGGAGAATATATACAAGAAGATGCATTTAGGAGGGGTAGTTTGGCCAATAGATTATTTTGTAATTTTTGAGGACTCTCCCATTCTCCTTCCCACACAATTGGTTTGTACCCTACTTGTATAGACAAGCCTAAAACATTGTTTTTATAAGGATTTGACTTGTTTTATAGGTACAAAAGAGTATTAATGGATAAAAAATATTGAATTAGGTCTATAAAGATTTGTTATAACTCTCTATGCTCACCTGTCACCTAATTTATGTTCAAAAGGTCTTTTAATACATAGTTCACTTCAGGTAGTCTTGAACAAGCATTGAAAAGGTAAAGTGAATACTTAGTGAAAGGATGAGAAGTTATTTTTTGGACATTTTTAAGGTCTAAATCATGGATTGGAAGGCAAGGGAACTCTAGATATGTTACCTAACACCCACTCAACATATTTGGTTGAGCATCTAAAGGCCACTTGGGTGACAAATGTGAAGAATGAGGCCAAGAGTGCTAATGAATGATTACAGATGGTGAATACAAGTGTCCAAAAGAAGGATATCAGTTAAGGATGCATCTAATGATTATCAGAGCATGTTTTTAACCTTTATAAGATAGTGCATATGTGTCAAATCTCCCTATTCTAGTTTCAAGTGCTTAAGAGATGCCTCATCACAAATGTAGTTTTAAGAAGGTAGTTAAAGACCTCTACACTAGTTTGAAGAGTTTTCAAGCTACAGATGGACACTTGTCTATGAAGACCGTCTAGACCTATAAATGCAAGCCATTTTGGATTTTATAAAGGAATATAAACCTGGTATGGTGAAACCCTGCTAGTTTGATACTATATTTTTCATTTGAAATAAATATTTTTAATCTAGTTTTGATTTCATAAACTTATTGTCTAAGTGTGTGAAGTGGTGTGTAGTGAAAGGTCAAGTGATTAATATCCATCCTTATTTTCTCTTTGCTCTTCCATGTTTGATGTAAGTTGTTCTCACTCTTATAAGTCACATGAAGTGTATTCAAGTGTATTCAACTACATCTAAGTGTAATGGAGTTCCCTAGTGTTTTAAATCTAACCTCTAGTTCACTCACCTTGAGTGGTTCAATGCATATCACCTCCATGTTTGAAATATTAATGTTAGATCAATTCAGGATTTTGAGAATAATGTTGTGAGTCTAGTGGAGGTCATTTTGGTATATCAACTCATTAGAGTATTTTAATTTTTTTTTCTGTCTCTTTCCACCCAAGAAAGCAAGTAGTATAGGTGATAATCAAGTAAAGATCAATCTAGGGAGCTAACCCTTAAACCTAGAGGTTTACCTTTATTTTAGGCAACCCATAGGACTAGAAGTATTCCAATGTTTCCCAAATATTAGAGTAGGCTTGAACAACCAACTCTAGGGTAAAATATTTGGTGACAATGGTTATGGCACACTCGATGGGACCATTATCTCAAATAGATCTTGTCAAGGTGAAAGTTGGTCTTGACAATATCATAACTACATATGGTGTTCTACTCAGCATTTGGTGACTCCATTCAAGGTAATATCTAGTTTTAGATCATTGTTTTATTAGTTATTTATTCATACTTCATGGTCCTTACTAGGTAAACTTATATTAGAGGTATCAACCCCATAAACCCACTCCTTCAACCTGAACTTCCTCTTGAATTTCAATATCCTCAACCTATCTTGACCTTTGAAGAATAAGATGACTTTTCAAGTCAAGAATATCAAGAGAGTGAAGAGGAACTTAAGGAGAACATGGCTAGGTAGCATGCCTTTCTAGCCTTTAACACTAAAAATCCTATCCATCTCAATGCATATGATGATATACCCCCTAATGTTACCAAAAGTGTTCCCATATTCAGTGGTGAAGGTCATGCTATGATTAATGAATTTGACATAAAGAGGAGGTTAGTCTTGTGTTAGTCCATAAAATAATGAAATGAACACACTAACATGATAACATATCTAGAATAGATCATAGGGGGAGATTAATGAATAAAACCAATTGAAAATCAAAACTAAAATGCAAAAAATACACAATCTCTTACCTTCCTTGAGAGCTCCAAATGCTTTATTGAGTTCTTTCTCGGTTTATGCTCAAAGGGTCTTTAGCAATGGAATTTTATTGGATCATTCTCTCCTTGGCACCATGGATTTAATATGGCTTATGCTTAGCTCAATCTTTTTTCTTTCTAACATTATATAAAATAGCTTTGAATTCATTTTTGCATGATAACTTTGCACTAAAATAAATTAAAATTTAATATACAAGGCATTGTATTTATAGGCTTAGAAACTAACCCCAACCCAAGGTGAGTCAAGGTGTAGTTTAAACATGGAATGGGTGTAAAACTAACCTAAGTGAGTCAATACTAAACCTATTAGGTTTAATATTTGTCAAGTAATAATTATTTTCAATGAATAGGCATGGGTCTCCCACTTGAGATATTTTGGGATATTCTCCAAAAAGCTTGACAACTTACAAAGGTAATCATGAAAAGGTAGGATATTTCATATTTTTAAGTTTCCCTTTTTATTTATTCATTAATTTCACATGGTTAATTATACTAGGATTTTAATTTGGTTTAGATTATTAATTAATTTTTATTAGCCATTTAACTCTTTCAAGCTTTGATATTTATTCATGGTCCCCACTTAATAGGTCAATAGGCTAAATTTAATGTTGTGATGTTGTAAGATGATCAGGGATGAATCCATGAAAGGTTATGGTTGCATATGTTAGGATACCATAATTAGGGATGCCTCAACATGATTTTGAGCTTTGATTAATGATGCATAAGAAAATTTTAGATGTTTAGTAATTCCTAGGCTTAATTTGTAATGGTTAGTAGGAATTAGTCTAAAGTCTAATTGAAAGCCAATTGTGGCCAATTTAAGGTGTCTACATATGTCACCTCTTATGAGAATATTAGGGAAATATCAAAATTTTGAAACTTTCATAATGTTATTGAGTCACCATTACCATTAGACTCCTTGTCATGTCCCTTACAGGGAAAGCACTTGAGTGGTATAAGACATTTCCCGAAGGGTGCATCATAACTTAGGATGATTTTGGAGAGTTTTTGACATTAAGGTTTAAATAAAAAAGTGATCACACATCACTTATTCACTAACTAAATATGATTCAAAGATCCCCTAAGGAGACTATGCATGAATTTAATGAGAGATTCCAAAGAACTTGGTATAGGTTGCCTCCTCCCATGAGACCACTTGTAAGCTTTATGTTTCCTACATATCTAAGGGCTATTGGAAATGACATAGAATTAATTTTGAAGTCCATGGATGGTTACACCTTACTTGATACTAACTAATTCAGTGGGACTTATCAAAGGGTTGAGATTTTTCCTTCATGATTGTCTAAGATTCCCTATCCTTTAAGATATAGTAATGGTTAACTTGTTTGCCCACTTTGCTATCTACCTTTCAAGGGATTTCACAACAAAGATATGAGGTTATCTCTCATCTGATTGGTCCTTCTTGGCATGAAAAATAAGTTATATAGAAAAGGCAACCATCAAAACTCAAACATTTGCTAGGTTCCATATTAATCCCTATGTGGAAGAAAGATCTAGTCTTAGTTGCACAATTAATGATCAATAGGACTATGTTGTCTATGATGGAACATATTCTAACCTTGAGGGTATATCTAACCTTTTCCTAGATGAGTAGGTGCAGAAACTTATGGACATGATCCATACACCTTATTTGAGTAGACTGATATTGGCACATACATCATCTATGAGGGAGGATATGAACATTCTAAGGTATGCATTAATTATTATTTTTCACAAGATATTAAGGGTAATTACCTCATTCATTTTCATTATGATGATAGTTTATAAAGCATGATAGATCAATATGATGAAGAGAACAATACCATTCTACCTGCACAAGATGTAAGAGTCTATGAACATGATAGCTACGAAGAAGAAGATGACCTATGGAAAAGGTTTTATGTCATAAGTCAGGAGTTTGAGAATTTTAGTAAGTCTACTTCTCATCCTAAGAAGTGTGAACCTGGTAATGAGTTTGATGATGAGCCTAATAAGCACTAAATTGAGTGTATTATCAAGCATAAATGTTTGACTACTATTTAAAAAGTTGCATTCATAGAGAAATCAAATGAACACAAGGTAGAGATGTGTTTTTTTTAGAATTCCAAACCTCAAATTGAGGTTAAATCACTTTCATTCCTGATGGAGCATAAGGAAGACAAATTTGATGGTCCTATACATCAAGTGCATCATGACAGTGAAAAAAATGAAGTTAAGACAAATTTAATGACCCCCAAGGTAAAATACAAGGAGTGTCAATTGGGTATGATAGAGACAGATCAAATTTAAAACTCAAACAAGTATCTTGGAGGGTATTATAGATCATTATTGAGAACTCCAAGTGGCACACTTACAGACAAAGCAAGATCTAAATGTGGTAAGTCATTTGACTACTTACACAAGTAAGTGTTTATTAATAAATAGCTTTACATGATGGATTGATTCCTTGGAGAAAAAATGATGTAAGGGGTATTATATTTAACCCTAGTTGAATAAGGGTTAATTTTACTTCACCTCAAGTGCTTGAGGTCTTGTACATACTAGGATAGGTGTGTTTTTTTTGCTTATGTTATGTGTGTTTTCCTTAAGTGTTCTTGAGAATACAAGTGTGTTTATTTTATGGTGTTATCTTGTGTGTTTGTTTTTGATTGTTTGGTTTGGTTTCAAAGTTATTTTAGTGTCATAAATTTGTATAGGTGATTATGTATCCCAATAGATGGGAGAAGGATACTAGTCTTTGGCTTCACTAGCTTGTCACCCCTAGGAAATTGTTAAAATGTTGACTAGTTTGACCACAAGTCAAATTAGGTCAACCCCCTATATATTCAAACTTGTAATAGAGTTCCCTAGGGTGTAAAGTGTGTCCCTTGGTATTAAAATGAGTCATATAATGTTTCATCTCTTGTCATATTTGTATACTTGGTCTTATGTCATCTAGGGGTCACATTTTGAATCATTTATGGACTTGTATGGTTTTCATATAAGGACAAATCTTTCAAAAGCTTATCTAACATCCCAAATGTCATATTGATGTCAAATATGGTAGTTTTGGACTAAAAACTATAGGTGCAACATTGAAATCAATAAGAATAGGTAGTTTAGGTAGTTTCATGTGGTTTTAGGTAGTTGTAAAGCCTATGCAATAGTTTGGTAATATGTGGGGTACTTAAATAGTGTCCTTTCATCTTCCTAAAATACATTTATATGCTTTGGAATCTTTTATAGATGTGAAAATGGAAAAAAATCATTTTATCTTTCTAGCACTCTCCTTTGCAAGCTAAAAAGGTCAGTCGATTTCTACATGGCATGGCCAAGAGGAGTTGAGTCAGAGCAAGTACACTTGGTAGGTAGTATTAATATTTATCTAATTCAAATACATGGAAACATTTTGATGATTGGTTGATTTTTCTCTATGAACAGTTACTAAGAATGTTTTCTCCTATTTTCTACTTACACATCCCCATGGCCTTCAAATTTCCTCTTTGTTGGATTGGTCTTTGAAACCCAGTTATTATACATGATCCTTAGGATCATGAGCATATTTCTCACTAGTTTTTAGTTCATTTTTCATGTGTGAATTTCAAATAATAGGCATAAACATCTATTTCTTACTAGAAAAGACTCCATTACTAGTCTACAGATAATTTCCATCAGTTACAAAGGTTTATCTCCCTATTTTGATCTTTAGAATAATGTTAATGCAATGTGATATGTTTTTCCCAATCCATTATATCATGGTGATTATTCTATTATTTAAAGGTTTAGTCTCAAGTCTAAAACATGCACACACAGTCAGTAAACTCTATAACTGTCACCAATAGTCAAATTAAAATAGGCCTGAGTAGTAATGTTCATGGAGTATGGAGATTTCAAGGATTGTGAGAGGTTTCCAAAGTGAAAACAATAGAACTAAGACCATTCAAGTGAACAGTGATTGGTTATGATAACCAACTTAATATACATAGTCAAATAACATATTCACCTATAAATAGTCTACACTGACATTTATAGGTAACTCCAACAAAGGCCTAAAAGAGTTGAAATGAAGGTGTTGGAACTTATTTAAAACCTTATTGAGGTATAAGAGAATTGAGAGTAGCATTATGATACTGGTGAAGTCACAAGATAGCAAACATACCTACGTCCATGTCTATAAGTTTGTAAAGTTGCATTTGGGGACAACTTACCTTAATTTCTCTGAATCAAGGTTTTTTCCATATTCAATGCCATATTATGATGAGAAATTGGAGGTATGTGCTAGCCTAAATGTATTATCTCATGTAGTTGAAGCCTAGAGTGATGTATTGACATGATAAAGTGGTTGTTTGGTCAAGATAAGGTGATGTAGGAAGGTTCCCAATTCAATCCAAACTTTCATTGTAGACTTTTAATGAAATATATAGTGCATTAAGCCAAAAAGACCTTGCAACACAACACTAACCTATAGTAGAATGGCTACATGGTTTATATGCATAATAAGAGCTCACATAGGTATGTAATGACACTAGTGACCCGAGTATAAATTGAGGGACTTAAGGTACCATGTTTTGACAAAGGTAATCACCTATAGGGGTTCCCTTTTCTCTCAAAATCTCACCTACAGGTTGACTATAGACTGATAGCATATTAGGAGTAGGCAGTTTGGATGTTGACATGACATATGGGTATATATGAACACTTTCAAGTGTAGAATGACCTTAATAGAGTTAAATAAGATAGGGTATGGTGTTAAAATACCTATCACTACTTACATGAATCTTATGTACTTATTAATGAAGCAACCACAGTCTAATTGCAGACTAATTAAAGTTAGTGAAAGGTGAAAATTAGGAGGTAAACAAATTTGCATGATGGTTGAACATGTTGATGACCATTCTCATAATGGTGATATCCATATCATGTGATTCTCAGAATAAGTAAATAGGATAGAGATTAAGTTTAAAACATTCAACTCATAGTTAGTACAAAGTTCCTACATTGTCAAGTCTTATGAGCCAATCTTGAGGGATTTGGGAGTTTGAGGGATTTATAAAGGTAATCTAGCAATGATACTTGTTATATAAGGTCATAAAGACCTATTATATTCCTCCATAACTTCACTTTGGAAGAGCAAATAGGGGAGATGGCCTCTATTTTGTCTCAAATAGAGGGCACTCCTAGATAGTCCTACGTTGCAATAAAAATATGTGAATGAGATATTGATGAGGTGTTAGTGTCTTGGAGCATTGTATAATTATCATTGAGGTTAGTTTGAAGGTGAATGATCATTGACAAATACCCATTATTGGTAGAGGAACTAATAGGTGGTCAAAGGCTAAAGGAGTATAGTCAAGCCTATTAAGACTAAACTAGGCATAATCCCTAATGAGGCTAAATTCATTTTTAATGACCATATAAACCTTAAAACTCCATTTATTACCTTTATAAGGATGTCTAGGATGGATCACAACCATCATTTTATAAGAATTTGCACCAAATTTTGGAATTAGATACTGAGAGGTGGGATGAATCAGTTGCACAACAATGTATATTTAATTTCAAACACCATTCATTGAATCATTCATTCATATAAAGAGATAAATGCATAAGAAAACAACCACATAATCATATCACAAGATAACACAAGAGATATGTGGGAAACCATCTTGGGGGATAAACCCCACTGAATAATGAATACAGACTATAGTCCTATAATGTCATTTAACAACACTTGAAACACTTATAATACATCTCAAATAAATACTTTATCACTCCCACATATTTCCATACTTATTTTAAATCCAACTCAACTCTTGAACCAAACCATTTAGCCTACTTGCCATTAGGCCTTAAAACATAAAAAAATATGTCTCATGAAATTGAAGCACACAGTCAAATTTCTCACATAACCCTCTAAAAATAAAATATTTATAGATCATTAATGACATAAAAAACTTCTTTATTTCCATCAAGAAACATAATATATGAAAATAGGCATCAATAACTCTCTTGAAAAATGACAACTCAGACTGGTCAAACATAGTCAAAGCATAGTCAAGAGACTTTGACTCTCCACATCATCTTGAGAACTTTAAATGAATATAATTAAATTAAAATGAGACTTAGTGACCTTATAATAATCTTAAAATTATTTTTAATCTTCAAATTAGGTCAGAGGACCTCCAACTCATCACACCTAGATGACTACTCAAACTTCCTATAGCCTCAAAAAATGTAGTCATATATAAGTTCATGTTAATCACTTTTAAGAGTGGTTACAAGAGATATAATTCACAAAAATAACTTATATTAGTCTTCTATATCACTCCCAAATTTATATATATCAAAATTTAGAGGCAATCATTAGCCTTACAGACCAATCTCTCATGTTACTCTTTTACTATCGTAACACAACTGGACAAGCCATTTTGGCTTTGACACTTCAACATATTAAATTATTTATCCACATTAAAAAAAGAATGAATAGTTAAAATAAATTTAAAAATACAAAAATATATCCATAATATGCATTTAATCTTGTTAAAGACTCTCAAACTCTTCATCTCCCCTAGCATACATGAAGTAGTCATCTTGGCTCAAAACATAATCATGACAAACATGACTTCTCACACTTGTAGAGACATAATCAAGAAAATGTAATGAATTTATATTATCCTTATGTATTATATGAACATATATAATCATAAATATGTATAGGTTAAATTTAAAATATAGATCCAACTAATCAAGCTTTAAACCTCACTCTTTCATTGTCCATCTTCATTAGACATGTCATCTTGAGAGCACTATATTTATTGTGTATGGGAATATTAAACACTTACCAACCAATTAAAAATGAGTTAAATATCTTCAAAATATACTCCAAACCATTTTATCCACTCCTATTCATCTACAACTTATCCTTAAACACTTTCTCACTCTAGCTTGCTTTTTCTCACTATTCTTACTCTTTGGTAGATTAGTGATAGGTCATCTTCCATGAAAATTTTTTTTAACATATATAATTTTTATTATAAAAATAAAACCATAACAATCAATAATAATTCTTGGCCTTCAACCTTTATCAACTTGCATGTATTGACTTGCTCAACCCTTCTTGTAGCATCAAATTATTTAGAAACAAGCATATTTATGTAGCTTTCACTCACTACCCTAAAACACCACTACTACTTTGAGATGACTATAAGAGTCCTATACAACATAAAATCATCAAAAAATCTTTGAAAATCCATTATGGTCACTTTATATCAAGTTCTCTCTAATTGGGTCACTACAAGGGTTTTGGGAGGGTTTCAGACTAGTTTGCATTCTTAACAAATGTTCATAAAGATATGTACTTGAAACCACTTAAAATTTATTGTAAAAACTAATTATGACCATATTCCATCTCCCCCAAAATTATTATGACACCATGAAAAGTCTATACATGCCATTGAGCACCTAAACTTCCTCCTTGAGCTCTCATCTCTTCATTATGTATGCACAAGAGACCTTCTAACATGATATCTTGTCTTATCCTCCAATCCATGACCTAAAAATTGATCAACATTCTTTAGACACCATATAAAACCTCATTACATACTCACATGGGATTCAACACCTTGTAAACTCAACTTGACCCTTTATTTGGACCTCACTAGGTCTCTATGCATATTAGGCCTAGAACAACCAATCATACTTGGATCTTAAAAGCACTTGTAAACCTATTTTATCCCTCTAAAAACATAATTAACATGTAAAATACATTAATAAAATTCTCATACAAACACTCTTACCTTGTAATCTGATCTTTACCCTCTGTTTATCCTCACTAGGTGTCTTGGCACACTAGGCCTCCAATTGCAAGTTACTTTAGGGCTTTGAACACACTTGAAAACTTCTTTTTCTACTCTTAATACTTCATACACATCTCAAATACACTCATTCCATGATCTCAATCTAAAATTCATGTTTACACAAGTCATATACTTCTTACCTCAACAAGCTACCAAGCTTGTGCCTTCACATTAGGTCTCTTATGCCAGGATTAGACTTCAAACTTTGACCTTATTGCTACTGTAGATGCTCTTTTAACCTTATTCACCTATTTAAAATATGTCCAACATCCTCTTATGCCTTTGTATATTCATTTCCTAGATCCATTGTGCTCCTTCATTCATCTCCTAGAGTTATCATGCTCCTTCTTGTATTGGACAAGGTATCTCATGTTCAAGCCTTCTCATGAAAACATCCTTCATTAATAAAAAATGACCATATCCACCTTATTATGATTATTTTGACATCAATAAACAATCTCCCCCTTTGTCATTAATGGCAAACCACATTAATGTAAAACCACAAATGACCTGATCCTAGACAACTTCTCCATCAATATAATCTCTCTACCCCTTTGACATTAATGATAAGGGTCTCTATAGCTACCACCTTGTCTCTTCACTATAATTTCAATTAATGTTACTGAAGAAAACTTGACCAAATACTTACCTTTAGAGTGATTGATCTGTTGTCTTTCAACTTGACCTATTTCTCATTAGCTTGACAGATGATTCCATAGATCTCTATTAGCTCTTGATCTTACCTGATCCCATTCATGCCTTGTCACCTAATCCTTAGACCTAACCTTGATGATTGCTTGCTAAAATATCTCCTTTTGGTCAATTTAAATTTAAGCTTACCTCACTTTATACTCATGCTCCACCTTTTTTTATGCATGATTCTCATCAAGCTTGCTAAACAAACTAAGTTATCTACCCCTAACTCCATGCTCCATTTAGATCATGACATATTTAACAAGTCTCCTCAACCAACTAGGTCTACAACAACTCTTCAAACACTATCTACACATAGTCAATATAATATTGAGTATACACCTACTCTTTATCAATCATCTGATAAGAAATATTTCCTTATAAACAATTCAATATAGGATACCAAAATAATCAAACCCATGCTACATGACCCTAAAGTCATGACCAACCTCTTAATACATTGATCTTTTTGTAAATCCATTCAAATTAACTCAAAAGATTAACCTTACTCTCACATTTAAGACCCTTTAAACATCTGAGACCTTCTTTATGGCATCAAACACATGAAAACACACTCCTCTATGATCTTATGAGATCAAATTGATATAAAATAACCAAAACTTCTCAAAACTCACCTTTTAAGAACACTACAACATCTTTCACCATACTTAAAAGAATCTTGTCATATTTTTATCAACATGATCACTTTCAGTCCTTCTGAGGATACTTAAAAAATCATAAGCAATAAGCCATTTTACTCATTGAAACATCTATAAACCACAAAACAAATCTAACAAGACTACCAATGGTTTCATAGACCATTCTTCAACTCACCTATTCCATTGTCTGAATCTTGCTTATGACATATCATCTTGAGCTCACACATGCATTCCAAACATGGACACTAATAAATTAAACCTTACACTCAATGCATCTAACACTCACATATCTCTAAAGAACATGGATGAGTTCATTTATCTTGTAAACACCCACCTAGGGTTTGAAGAGATAAAACACCTTAACACCCTCAATCCTCTACCTTTCACCTCTTGAAATAGCTCTTCCTTTCAAGGATCAAACTAAACATACATAGGTCACTAAAAGGAGATATAAAACCTTGATATAATAACCAATAACTTTTAACAACCATTCTTAATGACCAAAAGTTCCACACAACTTTGCAAGTCACTCATGTTTGCCAAGAACACACCCCTTCATATACAATCACTTTCATGAATGAATTTCATGCACAAAATCACACTCCCTAATCTTATTTAAAGCATATAACAAGAAAATAATGAGTTATCAACATGATAAAATCCTTAGAATATCAAACTAAGTGCTTTAGATAAGTTCTAATGCACCTTTTCTTCTCGTAGGTTCATTAGCACAACACAGTCAACAAAAGTTGACTTTGACCCACATATACTATAACTGTACAGATTTTCAAAACTATTAATTATTTTTAGGATGATCCTCACATATCCCACTCTATTTTTCTCTTTTATATCAACTTGATCTGATCACGTTCAAGGCTTTTATAGGCCAAACTTTGCTCTTGGTTCTCAAATCCACTTACATAGTCATTTGAATTTGAATTCCAATAGATACTTCCTAAAACTCTTGAGGCATCACACATGCTTCCTAAGCACTCTTGTAGACCTAAATATCTATTTTATAACCTCAAATATTATATTATTAATCACTATACAATTAAAAATAATAACATAAGCTCATATCTTGATAATCCACCACTCGCTTCTTTTAATGATGAATGCCTCTATGAAGCTTAGATAGAGACATCTTAACTCATGTGGATTTAGAACAATGTGTAACTAGGAGACCCCTAGTCCTCCACTTATTCTATGAACCTTTCGATCATCTTCTTTATTTGAAACCTTCTAGACTTGATATCTTTTTTGTACTCAACATCTTCCTTCTTCTCCTCCATCTGAGCTAAAGCATAGACCTTTTGAGAATTGACAACACATGTTGACAAAGGAGTTTCTTAACATGCCTTAGAAAATAAACCATCTTGTCTCTTAGGTTCATCTTGATTAGTTATAACTTTCTTAGGTATCCATACCTTTATTTTCCTTTTCTTATGAATTATAGGGGATCCATTTGTGCATAATATAGCAACATGACTAGTATTATGACAACTATAGAAGGCCACATTGTCCATACCTCTTGCTAACCAAATACTCTTTCCTCTAAAGTTTATTACCTTATGACCAAAATGATTACATACAAATCAATAACCATGAAATTAATTTTCATACCTTATAACATTTAGTTGTCTAATATATTTTCCTTTCATGTTGACCTTCTTTATTGAAGTTATCTCTTTAGCTTTCTCAACCTTGCTCATCTTAACTATGAGCTTGTCATACTCAAACTTCATAGAATATATATTTTTCATGCTTATCATGCATTCTTCCTCTTTTGAACTTATATTTTTATTTTTAACTGATCCTTAAGGTCCTGAATAGTCATCTTATCTTCTTTGACTATTTCAATTATTATTTCAAACTTGATTTGAAGATGACTCACCTTTCCTTCAAGTTCCATAAAGGACATGACCTATTATCTAAGGTTCTTTATGATGTTCTCATATTAATCTTCCTTTTATTTATAGTTAGTCATCCTTTTATCAAAATTATTAATCTACTCTTTAAAACTTTGACCATTAATCTCAATTCTTGACTCTCTTTCCATAGTTACTTGTCCATTTTGTGCTTCTAGGATCACCTTCAAGATGTCAAGATTCCTCCAAGGACATGATATGATAATAATTATTGGAATTATTTATTGTGGGGGTGATTTAGTTTCACAAAAATGTATATTTAATTTCAAACACCATTCATTGAATCATTTATTCACATAAAGATATCAATGCATAATCATACAACCACACAAACATGTCACAAGATAACACACAAGATATGTGGGAGAACATATTAGAGGATAAAACCCAATAATACATGGATATTGACTATATTAATATAATTTCAAGATCTAAATTTTAGTGAACCATCAACTTCACAAGGATCTCCAACCCTACCTAGTTGAGCACCCACCCACCTAGTCTTCTAGAAGCTTTATCTTGCAAGGAGGCTCCAACCCCCTAGAAAACTAAGCAGAAAATCAACTACCTTAAAATATGATCATCTTAGAATACATGTTTCTATTATTTAACTTATTATGATCTCCTTTTTCTTCACTCTTTCCCCTTCACTCTCACTCAACCAACCTTTCATGCTTTCTTGCTCAATTAGCCTCTTCAAGGATCATTAGATCCATTGACCTATGTATACACCTGTATCATCTTGATTAGATATGCATGACTGATCCTATTCTAATATGATGCTCCTTAATTACCTAATCCTTTTTCAAAGCCTCTCTCCTTCACTTTTTTCCTCTCTTATCTAACTCACACAGATAGGCCAAATAGGCCTTGCCTTTATACCATATTCTTACTTTCACCCATCTTGGTAAGAAAAGATACTTTACCACACTTTGGTTTTAATTATAATAGGTTACTACACACATTTCATACGTGAAACAACTATAAATTTGGTCTTCCATTGCCCTTAAGACCCAAACCCTCTAATAGGCCTAGTTAAGACCCCAAACAATTAGGTCTTCTTCAAGGCACATATTACACTTGAACTATTTAGATTACCTTTTACCTTTAGAAGCACTTGAAATGCTTATATTAAATATAAAATAAATATTTTATCTCTCCCACATAGTTCCATACCTCCTGAAGTCTAACTCACCTCTTGAACCAAACCATTTAGCTTACTCGCCATTAGGCCTTAAAACATAGAAAAATTTGACTCATAAAACTAAAGCACTCAGTCAAATTTATCACACAAAACACTAAAAAAACATATAGATAGATCATTAATGACATAAAAAACCTCTCGATTTAAATTAGGAAACACCACATAGGTAAATGGGCTCACAAACTCTCTTGTAAAATGACCACTCTGACTAGTCAAACATAGTCAAAGCACAGTCAAGACACTTTGAATTTCCACATCATATTGAGAAATTTAAATGACAATAATTACATTCACATGATCCTTAGGGAACTTTTAATCATTTTAAAAATATTTTTATTCTTCAACCCAAGTTAGAGGACCTCTAACTCATCACTCCCAGAAGACTACTCAAACTACCTGTAGCCTCTAAAAATACAATCATATAGAAGTTCCTTTTTATCACTTGTAAGAGTGATTTCAAGACATATAATACATATCCATAAACTTTATTAGTATTATAGATCACTCCCAAATTTATATATATCAAATTTTATATGAAATCATTGGTCTTATATACTAATCTCTCAAGTTACTCTCTTACTATCTTAACATAACTGGACAAGCCAGTTTGGCTTTGGCATCTCAACATATTAACTTGTTTATCCACCTTAAAAAAAGCATGAATAGTTAAAATACATTCCAAAACACAAAAAATATATCCATAATATGCATCAAATCTTGTCAAATTATCTCAAAATCTTCATCTCACGTAGCATACCTAGAGCAGTAATCTTGGCTCAAAACATATCCATGTTCACAAGTGTCTCAAACTCTTCATCTCACATAGCATACCTGGAGCAGTAATCTTGGATCAAAATAAATTCATGGTGAACATGACTTGTCACACTTTTATAGACATAATAAATAACATATAATTCATTTATATAATCCTAAGGTATTCTAAGAACATCTCCAATCACAAATATGTATATTTCAAATGGCAAATATAAATCCAACTAATCAAGCTTTAAACCTCACTCTTTCACTATCCATATTCATTAGACATGTCATCTTGAGAGAAATTTATTTCTTGTGTATGGGCATCTTAAACACTTACAAACAAATATAAAATGAGGTATAGGTATTTAAAAATACCCAAAACCTTTTGATCTATTCCTATTCATCTAAAATGTATCCTTAAACACGTTCTCACTCTAGCTTGCTTTTTCTCACTATTTTCACTCTTTGGCAAATTAGTGATAGGTCATATTCCATGGAAAATATTATTAAAATATATAATTTTTATTTTCAAAATAACACCATGGACATTAACAATAATTCTTGGCCTTTGCCCTCCATCAACTTACACGTGTTGACTTGGTCAACCCTTCTTGTAGCATCAAATTCTTTAGAAACAAGCATATTTATATAGCTTCCACTCATTAACATAACACACCAATACCACTTATATATTCCTAAAGGAGTCCTATACAACATAAAATCATAAAAAAATCTTTTAAAATCCATTTTGGGCACTTTAGATCAAGTTCTCTCCAATTGGGTCACTACAAGGGTTTTGGGAGGGTTTAAGACTAGTTTGCATTCATAACGAATGGTCATAAATATATATACCTAAAACCAGTTAAAAATTATTTTAAAATATTATTATGACCATATTTCATCTCTCCCAAAATTCTTAGGACACCATGCAAAGTCTATACGTGCCAATGAGCACCTAAACATCCTTCTCAAGCTCTCACCTCTTCATTGTGTATACACAAGAGACCTTCCAATGTGATTTATTATCTTCTCCTAAAATATATGACCTAAAAATTGTTTAGAATTCTTTAAACACCCTATTACACCTCATTTAATTCTCACATGGGATTCAAAACCTTGAAAGCTCAACTTGACCCTTCATTTGAACCTCACTAGGTCTCTATGCATATTAGGTCTAGAACCACCAGTCATAATTCTATATTAAAAGCACTTTTAAAAAATTTATATTGCTCTAATTACATCATAAACATTTAAAATACCTAAATAACATTCTCATACAAACACTCTTACCTTGTAATTTTATCTTCATCCTCCATTTGTCCTCACTAGGTGTCTTGGCATACTAGGCCTCGTGCTACAAGTTACTTTAGGTCTTTGAAAACAATTGAAAATTTATTGTTTTTATATTAATACCTCATGCACATATTAAATTAAATAATTCCATTCTCTTAGGATTCCATTTATATTTACACATGTCACATACTTCTTACCTCAACAAGCTACCAAGCTTGTGCCTTCACATTAGGTCTTTTATGCAATTATTAGACCTCAAACTTTGACCTTACTGCTACTATAGATGATCTTTGAACCTTATTCACCTATTTAAAATATGTTTAACATCCTCTTATTCCTCTATATATTCATTTCCTATAGCCATCATGATCATTCATTCATCTCCTAGAGCTATCATGCTCCTTCTTGCATTAGACTAGGTATCTCATATTCAAGCCCTCTCATGATAATATCCTTCATTAGGAACCAATGACCATAACCACATTATTATTATTCTTTAAACATCAATGACCAAAAATACAAATCTCATCTTGACATAAATGACAACTTTCAACAATATCCCCCTTTGTAATTGATGGCAAACCACAAATGACTTGATCCTAGATAACTTCTCCATCAATCTAATCTCTCTCACCCTTTGACATTAATGACAAAGGTTCTCTACAACTACCACCTTGTATCTTCACTCCAATTTCAATTAATTATATTAAATAAAACTTAACTAAATTATTACCTTTAGAGTGATTGATATTTTATCTTTCAACTTGACCTATTTCTCATTAGCTTGGCACATGACTCCATAGATCTCCATCAGCTCTTGATCTTACTTGAACCCATTCATACCTTTCCACCTGATCCTTGGACATGACCTTGATGATTACTTACTAAAATATCTCCTTTTGGTCAATCCAAACTAAATCTTACCTCACATTAGACTCATTCTCCCCATTTTTTCATGCATGCTTCTCATCAAGCTTGTTAAACAAACTAAGTTGGATCCCCCTAACTCCATTTTCCATTTAGATCATGACATATTTAATAGGTCTCCTTAACCAAATAGGTCTACAAGCAACTCTTCAAACACTATCCATACATAGTCAATATAATTTTTTGTGTATACCTTCTCTTTATCAGTCATTTGATAAGTAATATTTCCTTGAAAACACTTCAACATAGGATACCACAATAATCAAACCCATGCTACATGACATTAAGGTCATGACCAACCTCTTAGTCCATTGATCTCTTCATGAAAGCCCTTCAAATTGACTCAAAGTATCAACCTTTCCTCATAGTTAAGACCCTTCATAACATTTGAGACCTTCTTTATGGCATCAACCACATGAAAGCATACTCCTTTATGATCGTATGAGATCAACTTGACAACAAAGAACCAAAACTTCTCAAAAATCACCTTTTAAGAACACTACAACAAATTTTTCCATACTTATAAGAAACTTGTCATATTTTATCAACATGATCACTTTTGATCCTTCTGAGAATACTTAAAAAATCATAATCAATAATCCATTTTACTCATTGAAACATCTATAGACCACAAAACAACTCTAACAAGACTTCCAATGGTCTCATAGACCATTCTTCAACTCATTTATTCCACTATTCTAAATCTTTCTTCTTGTACTTAATCTTGAGCTCACACATGCATTATGAGCATGGAAACTACTAAAGGAAACCTTTCACTTAATCCATCCAACACTCATAGAGATCTAAAGAACATTAATGAGTTCATTTACCTTGAAAACACACACCTAGGGTTTGAAGAGACAAAACACCTTAAAACCCTCAATCCTCTGCTTTTCACCTCTTTAGCTAGCTCTTATTTTTAGGTATCAAGATGATCATACACATATAACTAAAAGGATATATAAAACCTGTAGAGAATAACCAAAAACTTTGAACAACCATTCTTAATGACTAAAATCTCCATAGTTTTGCAAGTCACTCATGTCTGCCAAGAACACACACCTTCATATACAGTCACTTTCATGAATGAATTTCATGCATAAAATCACACTCCCTAATCTTATTAAAATCATATAATAAGACAATAATGAGTTATAAACATGATAAAATCCTTAGAACATCAACTAAGTGCTTTAGACAAGTTCTAATCCACCCTTTCTTCTCTTAGGTTCACTAGCATAATACAGTCAATAAAATTTGACTTTGACCCACATATACTACAACTATATGAATTGCCATAACTCCTATTATTTTTAGGATGATCCTCACATATTCCACTCTAATTTTCCCTTTTATATAAAACTGATTTGATCACTTTCATGGTTGTTATAGGCCAAACTTTGCTCTTGGTTCTCAAGTCCACTTACACAATCATTTGAATTTGATTTCCAATAGATACTTCCTAAAACTCTTGAGGCATCATACATGCTTCCCAAGCACTCTTATATACTTGTATATATATTTTATAACCTTAAATATTATATTAATAATCATTGTACAATTATAAATAATGATATAATCTCATATCTCAATAAGCCACCACTCACTTCTTTGAATGATGAATACCTCTATGAAGCTTAGATAGAAACATCTTAACTCATGTGGATTTAGAACAATGTGTAACCATGATACCCCTAATCCTTCAATTCTTATTTGAACCTTTTTATCCTCTTATTAATTTTAAACCCTTTAGACTTGATATCATCTTTGTACTCAACATCCTCCTTTTTCTCCTCTATTTGAGCTAAAGCATAGAACTTTTAAGAATTGACAAAACATGTTAACAAAGGATTTTCTTGACATACCTCAACAAATAAAACATCTTGTCTCTTAGGTTTATCTTTTTTAATCATAACTTGGTCTCCATACCTGGATTTGCCTTTTTGGTGCATTCTAGGGGCTCCATTTGTGCATAATCTAGTAACATGACTAGTCTTATGGAAAGTATAGTAGGCTATATCATCCATACCTCTTGTTGATCAATTGTTATTTATTCTACAGTTTCTTGCCTTATGACCAAAATTATTACATGAAAATAAATAACCATTAAATTAATTTTCATACCTTATAGCATTTGGTCGTCTAATATATCTTCCTTTCATGTTGACCTTCTTGGTTGAAGCTATCTATTTAGCTTTATTAACCTTACTCATATTAACTATGAGCTTGTCATGCTCAAACTTCATAAAATCTAGATTTGTCTTGAGCTTCTTTTATTCTTCCTTTTTTTAACTCAAATTTATCTTTGTAACCCATAATTGTTCCTTAAGGTCCTAAATAGTCATCTTATCTTCTTTGACTATTTCAATAATTTTCTCAAACTTGATTGGAAGATGGCTCACCTTTCATTCATGTTCCATAAAGGACTTGACCTGTTATCTAAGTTTATTTATTATCTTATAATATGCATATTCCTTTGAGTTATATGTGTTTTTCCTTGTCTTAAAAGGACTAATCTTCTCTTTAAGTTTGTTACCATCAATCTCAATTCTTGATTCTCTTTCCTTAGTTGCTTGGTCATTTTGTGCTTCTAGGATCACCTTCAAGCTATCAAGATTCATCCAAGGAAATGATATATTTCCCATTATTAGAATTAGATACTAAGAGGGTGGGTGAATTATTTTCACAATAATGTATATTTAATTTTAAACACCATTCATTGAAGCATTCATTCACATAAAGATATCAATGCATAAGCAAATAACCACACAAGATAACATAAGAGATATGTGGGAAAATCTATTTGTGTATAAAACCCAATGAACCATTAAAATGGGATACATTCCTATAATTTCAAGTTCCAAATTTTAGTGAAACACCAACTTCACAAGGAGTTCTAGCCCTTACCTAGTTGAGCACCCACTCAACTAATCTTCTACAAGCTCTATCTTACAAGGAGGATCCAACCCCCTAGGAAAAAAAGTAAAAAATCATATAAATTTAACTATAATAATATTTTAACACCTATTCCTAATATTTAACTGATGATTACCTCCTTTTTTTGCACTCTTTCCCCTTTACTCTCACTCAGCTAGCCTTTTAGGCCTTCTTACTCAATTAGCCTCTTTTAGGCTCATTAGGTCTATTAACCTATGTATCCACATAAAAAAAATTGATTAGATATGCATGAATAATAATTTTATCCTTTATGGTCCTTAATTACCTTTTTATTCTTTTTCAAAGGCTCTATCCTTCTCTTGTTTCCTCTCTTGTCTAACTTGCACTAAAAGGCCAAATAGGCCTTGCCTTTATACCACACTCTTCCTTTCACCCAAATTGGTTGGATAAGATAATTTAACACAATTTTATTTTAATTATAATATGTTACTACACATTTTTAATAAATGAAACAACCATCACTTTGGTCAGTGATTTCCCTTAAGACCCAAATCCTCCAATAGGCCTAGCTGAGACCCAAAGCAATTAGGTCTTCTTCAAGGCACACATTACACTTGAAATTTTTGAATCACATTTTGAATTTAAAAATGATTTAAAAACTTATAATACATATAAAATATATAATTTATCACTACTAAATAGGTCCATACCTCCTGTAAGTCCAACTCACCTCTTGAACCGAACCATTTAGCCTACTCACCAATAGGCCTTAAAACATAGAAATATCTATCTCATGAAACTGAAACACACAATAAACTTCATAAAAAAATACACTAAAATAAACATATGTATATATCATTCATGAAATAAAAAACATCTCCATATCCATCAAGAAACACTACACAAGTAAATAGGCCTGAAGAACTTTCTTTCAAAATGACCATTCAAACTGGTCAAACATAGTCAAAGCACAATCAAGACACTTTGACTCTCCACATCATATTGAGAACTTAAAATGAATATAATTTAATTAAAATTACCATTATTTACCTTCTCATCATCTTAAAATTATTTTTATTCTTCAACTTAGGTTAGAAGACCTCCAACTCATCACTCTCAGGAGACTACTCAAACTGCTTGTAGCCTCCAAAAATGCAGTCATATAGAAGAACTTGTTTATCACTTGTAAGAATGATTATAAAAAAAAAGGAACAAAAATATATTATATTATTATTATATATCACTCCTAAATGTATATATATCAAACTTTAGAGGCAATCATTATCTTATAGACCAATGTCTCATGTTACTTTCTTACTATCTTAACATAGCTAGATAAGCCATTTTGGCTTTGACATCTCAACATCCTAACTTGTTTCTAAACCTTTAAAAAATCATTAATAGTTAAAACACATTCAAAAACACAATATATCCATAATATGCATTAAATATTGTAAAAGAGTCTCAAACTCTTCATCTCACCTAGCATACATGGAGCAATCATCTTGGCTCAAAACATAGTCATGACTTCTCACACCTATAGAGATAAAATAAAGAACATATAATGAATTTATATTATACTTAGGTATTATAATAACATATACAATCACAAATATGTAGAGGAAAAATGGAAAATATAGATCTAATTGATCAAGCTTTAAACCTCACTCTTTCACTGTCCATCTTCATTAGACATGTCATCTTGAGAACACTTTATTTATTGTGTATGGGAATATTCAACACTTTAAAAAAAAGGTAACATGAGATATATGTATTTAAAAAATACCCCAAACCAATTGATCAATTCTTATTCATATATAACTTATCCTTAAACACTTTCTCACTCTAGCTTGCTTTTTCTCACTGTTTTCACTCTTTGGTGGATTAACAATAGGTCATCTTCCATGAAAAAAATTATTGACATAGAGAATTTTTATTTTCAAAATAAAACCATGAAAATAAATAATAATTCTTGGCCTTCATCCTCCATCAAATTTCATGCATTGACTTGGTCAACCCTTCTTGTAGCATCAAATTCTTTAGAAATAAGCATATTTTTGTAGCTTCCACTCACTACCCTGACACACCACTACCACCTATATATTCCTAGAGGAGTCATATACAAAATAAAATCATCAAAATATATTTTCCAATCCATTCTAGGCACTTTCTATCAATTTATCTCCAATTGAGTCACTACAAGGGTTTTGGGAGGGTTTAAGACCAGTTTACATTCTTAACAAATGTTCATAAAGATATGTACCTAAAACCACTTATAAATTCTTTAAAAACCTTATTAGGACCATATTTCATCTCTCCCAAAATTATTAGGACACCATGAAAAGTATATACATGCCAATGAGCACCTAAAATTCCATCTCAAGCTCTCGTCTCTTTATTTTGTATGCATAGGAGTCCTTCTAACATGATTTATTGTCTTATCCTCCAATACATGACCTAAAACTAGGTAAAAATGATTGAAACACACTATCAAACATCATTATATGATCACATGGGCTTAAAAACCTTGGAAACTTAGCTTGACCCTTCATTTGGACCTCATTAGATCTCTATGCATATTAGGTCTAGAACCACCAGTCATACTTGGATCCTAAAATCACTTGAAAAGCTATTGTATTTATATACATAAATCATAAAAATTTAAAATTACTTAATAACATGATTATATAAACACTTTTACCTTGGAATCTGATCCTCATCCTCTATTTGTCCTCACTAGGTGTCTTGGCATACTAGTCCTCCAACTGCAAGTTTAGGTCTTTGAACACACTTGAAAACTTATTATTATTATTATTATTATTATTATTATTATTATTATTATTATTATTATTATTATTATTTTAATAACTCATCCACATAAATGCACTCATTCTATGCTCTCAATCTGCCATTCATATTTACATAGGTCACATACTTCTTACCTCAATAAGCTACCAAGCTTGTGCCTTCACACTAGGTCTCTTATGCCAGGATTAGATCTCAAACTTTGACCTTCCTACTATTGTAGATGATATTTGAACCTTATTCACATATTTAAAATATGTCCAAAATACTCTTATGCATTTGTAGATTCATTTCCTAGAGCCATCATGCACTTGTATTTATATTATAGAGCTATCATGCTCCTTACATTGGATTAGGTATCTCATGTTCAAGCCTTCTCATGATAACATCCTTCATTAATAACCAACGACCATAGACACATTATTGTGTTTATTTTGAAATCAATGACCTCAAAAACAACTATATTCTTGACATCAATGACAACTTGCAACACCAAAATGGTTAAATTATCCTACAACCATAATAGGGGTACCTAGAATACATGAAAAAGCTCAATAGGCCATCTTCAAATGATCATACCTATACAGACACATTGCATGGTACCCCAAGGAGATAGGGGCGGTTGATTAGGGTCCTAAATTTTTTCTTAGTGACATTTTTTTGGTAGTTAAACATCTGGGTTTTATGAACTATTACTAAGAATCAAAATAGTTCAAAACCCTCCTTAAACCCTTGTTTAAAGCCTGATGGAGAACATATGCAAGGAGATGCATTAAGGAGGGGTATTTTGGCCAATAAATTATTTTTTAATTTTAGAGGACTCTCCAATTATCCTTCCCACCCAATTGGTCTATACCTTAATTATATAGACAGGCCTAAAATAGGGTTTATTGTAAGGATTTGACTTGTTTTGCAGGTGTAGAGGAGTTTTAATGGATAAAAAATATTTAATGAGGTCTATATAGACTTATTATAACTCTATATGCTCACCTATCACCTAATTTAATTTCAAAATGTCTTCTCATACATAATTCACTTTAGGTAGTCTTGGATAGGCATTGAAAAGATGAAGTGACTACTTAGTGAGAGGATGAAAAGTTATTTTTGGGCCTTATTAAGGTCTAAATAATTGATTTGAAAGCAAGGGGACTATATCTAGGTTCCCTAACACTTGTTTAACAGATTTGGTTGAGCATCTAAAGGCCACTTGGGTGACAAATGTGAAGAATGAGGCCAAGAGTGCTAATGAATCATTATAGATGGTGAGTACAAGTGTCCAAAAGAAGGATATCAGTTAGGGATGCATCTAATGATTTTAATAGCATGTTTACAACATTATTAAGATAGTTCATATGTGTCAACTCTCCCCATTATAGTTTCAATTTCTCAAGATATGCATCATTATGAAGGCATTTTCAAGAAGGCAGTTGAACCTCTACACTAATTTAAGGAGTTTTTATGCTTTATATTGACACTTGTCCAAGAATATCTTCTATACCTATATTATCCACTTCATTATTCTATAATGTAACCATTCCTCATCACTTTACACTTGGTATTGTGAACCTTGAGCTCCATTTCTTCTCTTTCCTCTCATACTCTCTATTAATGTAAGCCATTTTAGATTTTGTAAAGGATTCTACACCTGATATGGTGAAGCCCTGATGGTTTGGTACTATATTTTTCGTTTGAAATAAATATTTTAAATCTAGTTTTGATCTCATCAACTTCTTGTCTAAGTGTGTGAAGTGGTGTGTAGTGAAAGGTCAAGTGATTAGTATATATCCTTATTTGATCTTTGCTCTTCCATGTTTGATGCAAGTTGTTCTCACTCTAATAGGTCACATTGAGTGTATTTAACTATCTCTAAGTGTAATGGAGTGTCTATAGTGTCTAAAATCTGACCTCTACTTCACTTACCTTGATTGGTTCAATGCATATCACCTCCATGTTTGAAATACTAATGTTAGAGCATTTCAAGATTTTGAGACTAGTTTTGTGAGTCATGTATCTTAGTGAACTTGTATGTTAGTCTAGTGTAGGTAATTTTGGTGTATCACCTCATTATATTATTCTACTTTCATGTCTCTTTCTATTTCTTTCCACCCAAACAAGTAAGTAGTATACGTGATAATCAAGTAAAGTTCAATCTAGGGAGCTAGCCCTTAAACTTAGAGGTTTACCTCTACTATAGGTAACCCACAGGCCTAGAGGTTTTCCAATGTTGCCCAAATATTAGATTAGGCTTGAAAAACCAAATCTAGGTTGAAATATTTGGTGAAAATAATCAGATCATGTGATATGATCATGTAAGGTCAGTGGAAGCCATGAAGGATGTGCACTAAAATCATTATAGGGCAAGTGTTATGAATGTTCGAATCAAGGTAAAAATTAAGAGGTAAGGTCCAAGTGAAAAAAATCCAAGGGATATAAGAATTGTCAAATATATATCGTATATGCAAGATAAAAGGATAACCAAAGATGATCAATCAAATAATTATGAAGAAATGATGTACAATGATATGTGTTGCCACCAATTAAAATAAGTCAAGTAGATGTCCTATATTTGGTGGCATCAATGTCTCATTGCATTAATTAAATATATTATATATCTATGACATAATTATATATTAATTTGAATCTAAATATGAGTCTAAATCTATACACTGAGTATGTGTTATGTGATACTCATTGTTATTATCATGCTTAATTTCCTCATATGTATTTTGATTTTCTGTAGTGATCATGATATGTTATAAATTTTGATTATCATTAATTTATGACATTGGTTATTTTGAATGTGTGCCAAACTAAATTGTATTATTGTCAATAATATCTTGAATTTTATGTCTCAATTTTAACCATATTTCCATTGAATGTCCTACAATGTGATGTTAATCACAATATGAATTGTCATCATAGTTCTTTAGTGTAGGCCTATATATATGAATCTATTATGTTGGAATAAGTGTGATAAGTTTTTAATCAAGTAAGTCCCAATATTTTATGTGGAGGTATTCTTAGTTTGTAAAAATGCATATTTAGTAGAGTTAACACTTTTAACTAATTAATAGGTTGTGATAATACATGGAATGTACTTTTGTCTCTTTTTCATGTACTATATTAGATGGTGATGGAGTAAGTATTTGAAAGGATAATTTTTTTATAGACATGTATATATATGTCCCTCATTTTAAATTTAATACACTTACACAATGTAAATGGCATTTATTTCATAGTGTGTATCTAAGTTTGGGCCAACAATATGTTGTAATGTGTATTATGAAGTGTGCTTTGAAATAAAGAATGTACCTTATTTGGTCCTAGTATCACATCCACTAAAATTGTGCCAAGTGATGGACATATCCCATGACATGATTTAGTAATGATGTGATCAACTATGTTTAACTTTTGCATATTTATCCGTAATGTAAGAAATAATGATATTTTGTAAATATTTTTAGTTGATTTGACATCAATAATGACTCATTTGATGAACTTGTGTGATATCATGACTTGGATAAATAATTCATCATATTGTCCCATTATATACTTTTTACCTATATTATTTTGTAATTCTCTCATGGTAAAGATATATTGAATAGAGTAATCATGTAGAGTATCACACTTATATGTATCATAAGAATCTATATGAGCTTATTCTACTGATTTTATGAATTTAATCTGCATATTTGTTATATTAGTTTCTAAACTTATTATATATCCAAGATATTATCATCATTTTTGAGTAGAATTTTGATGGGATGAACAATATCATCATATTGTGCATGTTGTCCAAATCCTTGTCTTATATATCCCAATTTTCATAAATATATAAATACAAATATCTATTGGTTCATATTTTTTGTACAAGAAATTTCATTACCAAATGTTTGAATATTGAGAGTCAAATATTCAATACACTTTTAAAGAGATATAATACTACTCATGTCTTAGTTATCTACAAAGTGCCCATACCTATTGGGATAGTGGTAACATGGACCTTCGTATAGGTAAATTATTTAGCACCACCTTGAGGAGATGTGGGAAGGATACTCTAAGATTACATGGTAGGAAATTGGTTAGGTTTTTTGGTATTTTATCCATATTAATTATATAATACCATGAAATACAAAGATTACAAGTGGAAGGATGACCCCTAGAATCCAAGGGAGCATAAAGGAATAATAATTATGTCTAAGAGACTCTAAGGATGGAATATGAAACCTTAGAGCGATGAATGTCCTAATGAATATCTAGTGTTAAAGGTGATTTTTTTGTATATGTAAATTATAAATTAGATTTGAAAGCTTAAGACAAAAAATCAAAAACCTTGAAAAGTTAAAATATTTTTGTGTATAGAAATAAAAAATGAAGTTTGAAAGCCTAGGAAAAAGAATTTAAAACCCTATAAAGATGAAACTCTAATGGAAACCTAGGGTTTAGCATGGTTTAATATGTGTATGGGTTCACTAATATTTTTTACCCTAATTTAGTTTCTCAACCCTAATAGGATAAGAACATATATAATAATTAAGATATTAAGATATGTCATTCAAGCATGCATCTAAATGTAAAGTACTAAATTGATTGTAATGATTTGATAAGTGGCATATGCTAAATATAGTAAGTATAACAAAGGGATGATTTCTTAGCTTGTATGGTTAACTATATGGCTATGACTATATTCTAAAAGTGGAAATTACATTAAAACAAGCTTGTGATTAATCTAGATCAAGATCTATACTTTTATTTGTATTGGGTCAATTTTTTTGATCTAAGTCAGTATCAACTATTGAGTGTGACCTATTCTAATGGATACTGATTTACATAGAAAGGAGGGAATATGACCATACAATCACTTTTGCTAGGCTTTGTCTTTTTTGTATGTGTGATCATAAATCCTCGTGATAAAAATCAATCTTTTTCACCTTAAAACCCTAGGTATATTTATGAGGGATAGAAATATATAAAAACTAGAAAGTGTAATGGGATTAGTTGACCCCAATCACCCCATTTAATTTTTGACCATTATCTATATATCTAATACTTATGAGGAGGGAAATCAAGCCATATGTAGTTATCTCACCTAGTGTGATTTTATAACTATGATCCTTCACTATATGTATGTAGCTAATCATTTTTATTTCATACTTGATAATGTTTGCTTTGAATTAGTTTCATTGTACTTCAAACTTGGCTTGTGACTGCTCTAGATTCATAATTGTGGAAGAATAAGGTAGATTTTCTCTGTGTAATAATGTATAGATGTGTACTTCATAGTGCCTAGTCCTTTTTGAATGAGACCTTAATTGTTTTATAAATGAGTCCAATTGGGTAATTTTTCATGCCACTAACATGTTAGGTAGAGGGATAACCCTAGGGAAATGTTTGATTTTAAAAATTAACCATTGCTAGGAGAGGGTCAATTTGGACTAGTTGGGTCATCATTAAATGCATACAGATGGATTGAACTAAAGGTCTAGAGATGTCTATGTAGGATAATTAGTAGGTTTGAAATAGATAGTAAGGTCATTTTATGTGTGTAACAACAAAACAAAATGATCAAATCATAATATAAGATGTAAATGTGAGAGAATGTCAAATTAGGACTATATTAATGCAATCAAGTGATGCATTGTAAATGTGTGCCAAGTTTATCATTTCCAAGTACTCAATACAAAAATTTGGTAACTATATCTAAAAAACTTGGCACACATGATATATTACTCATGATAAATTTATATTGTTCTAGATCTTGTTCGAGTGATAAAAGTGGTCTAGAATGACCCTAAGAGGTCCAATATCTAAAAAGATATATATTTGTGAAAAGAGAAGGGAGAGGATGGTAACATCATTATTGGGACACTAGCTTAATGTGATGTTACCATCTTTATTATGGTGCTAGTGTCTAAGTGGAAGAACACTAAGAAATAAGGGCCAAGATGTAAGAATTAAGGTTTGGGACTACTTTAGGAATGAATAGGGACACATGTGGCCCACACTAAGGATGGATAAGTTTGAAAATAGGATCTAAGATAGGTCTGGCACTAAGCTAAGGATAGGTAGTCTCAAATATCACTCTTAGCACTCAAGTGTCACTTTTAGGTGATTACACCAACCATTAGGATATGTTTCATTTTAAAATTAGATGAATTTAGGTCAATAGACACTTGCATCAGAGTAGGACACCTGTGCTAGCACATGTGTCTATCTGGGATGCAAGTGTCTAAGGAGCAAGAAAGCATATATAGGATTATAACTTGCAGAGGCATAAGATAAGTAGGTGTTTATAATTATGGAAGAGATAGAAGGCTTGGGTCATCAATATGATACTATTCAAACTAAGAGATATACTAAGGGGCATAAAGAGAATAGATGTGAAACCAAGGTCTAGAACTAAGAGGAACAACCAAGGTCTAAATTTTCAAAGTGTACAAGGCTGAGGTTTTATATAATTCATAAATGGTGTTTACAAATGTTCAATTACATACTATTTATTATTGAAGATCATACATATTTTTTATATTAAACAAGAACATTCATTCAAATCAAGGAAATGAATACACATAGAATAACATAGAAAATGTTTAATGGAACCATCAATTGATCTCTATATTATTATCTCTCAAATTTGGAACTATTCTTTCTTTATAATACAAGTATTTATAGAGTCATGAGGAGGGTTTGTCTCTTCACATTCTTGACCTTTCATCTTCATCCCTAAGGAGTCTTTTCATCTTATTACAATCATTTGATATACAAACACATGCTGAATTACATAAAAAATATTATACATTGCACAAAATACCATACATCTCACACATGTCACTTATATAAAACTATATAATTTTACATAGTATAATATACTACCAACACTTTTTTGGACTTAAATAGTTATCTCATCTTGAGACAAATTCATAGGAAGTGTTTTTAAGTATGGAGTTAGTGGAGTTACCTATATTACACCGAGGGGTTGGTCCAAAAGTAATGATTATGGTTATCGATCAAAGTGTCATTTATAAATTTTCACATCTTTCATGCTACTTAGCTACCCTTTCAAGTTTTCAACTAATAATCATACCAATCTACCACAAATTTAGGTTTTAAATATATTGGTATAACCATAAGGCTACATTTTTTAGGTTTTAAACATTCCTAACTTATGGCATTCCCATAATTATAAAATCTTTAAATTTTCAAATTTTTGCATTTGTATTACCTAGTTTGAAGGTGGATGCATAGATTGTGAAGGTGGATTTAACTCAGACTTTGATGCTTATGCTGATACTAATTTTTTACTAAATATGATTCTACTATAGATTTATATGCTATAGGCATTTGTCATGGTAGAGTGCTTGCAGTGAAACTTGAGATGCTTTCCTTTCTTGATATTCTTGTTTAGTCTACCTAGGTGAATTGAACTTTGGTTCTTTGATGATGAATTTAATTGAAGTGTATAGATTAATAAAAAACATGACTGAATTATCACCAATCCACTAAGACAACTCGTACTATTCCAATTAGTATGTGTAGTAGAGCTCATCTATACATTATTATTTCTACATATTCATCCTCCGTAGCTACAATGCTTAGTTTATGTTGCTACACTAATTGATATACATATTATGTGACTTAGCCCATCCTTTTGACACATCTCTAGGTCTGAATACTAATGAATTTACTATGAAATATTTCAAGCTCCTAGGTGTGCATTATTTCCATTGCATTGTCTCTTATAGCCAAATGGTATTTGAACATAGTGTTGAGTTAAAAAGGTGGGAATGTTTAGCTCTCTATTATTATTTTAGATTTATTATCCTTAGAGAGGTTAGGTGTTATCTCTTTCCATGCATCATATATCTAGCTTTTCTAGTCAAGTTTACTTCAAGAAATTCGTATTGCTTGATGCATCACATTGTTAATGACTTTCTCACATTCTTCAATGAGATTTATTATAAATTTTGATTTCACTCTCAAGTGTTGACATTAAACTCACATTTACTATAGTTTATGCACAATATCCCAATCATTTTCAAGTTAAGTTATCAGAACCATGAATTGGTTCTCCTCATACATCACTTGTTCTCCAAAAACTTAGATGACTACTGCTACACAATTGTCTTTCTTTATCGTAGATGATATATATGAAATAGGCTCTTGGAATTATTCAACTCCAATTTACTTGGCCAATGTGATTTAGGTGAAATATAGTGACACTTCCTAATTAGTCAATGCTAATGTGAATAAAGTCATAGTAGTTTCTGATGGTGGTGGTTGATGTTAAATCTATGCAATAGGGAGTGTGAATGTTATTCATTATAGAGGTGAAGCTTGGACATCCTATAAATATTAACTAGTAGTCTATATTTTGTCCTATAAGGCTTCTTCTTAAACTCCTCCCTCAGCTAATCCCAATCCTTTATATGTAATTAAGGGTTGTTGGGTGTCAACAATCAGAGCTTTTTTGGCCTTAACTATTTTTAATGTAATTTTTTGTTGTCCCTCAGCTCTTTAATTATAAAACTTTAACCTTTAACTTCTTCAATTCTTCTTTTTATTTGGTATCTTTCTCTACCTACAACTTTTCTTGCCTCTTGACTTATTCCTTTGTCACTTGTTTAACCTTTTGAGCTTGTTCCATAACATTCTTTTCTGCTTACTCTTTTATGGCCCTCTTTTCTAATTCTTCCTGATTGTGTAGGTATTCTTTCTTATTTTATTTAGCTTCATTGGTTGATGCATTAGCATCAATTTTATTTCTTTGTTCCTCATTTTCTCACAACTCTTTCTATTTTACTCAACTTCCTTAGCTACCTGCTTAGCCTTTACTTTATTCTTCTATGCATCTTTATCTTGTTTCTCATTTTTATTATTATATTTTTCCTCTTGTTTATTTATATGCTCCACTTCTTCCTTCTTATTTTAGCTTATTTTTCTACTTTGATTATTCCTTCTTCTTTTTCTCTTTGTCTTCTTTTTGGTCCTACTCTAGCTTAATCTTTTCCTTTTATACATTATCCTTGTTGACTTCTTGTGTATCCTTCATAGATTAATATGATTGTTGTTTTGTGACATCATTTATTGGCTTGGCTTACTCTATTTGATATTATGTTGAAGGTTGATTCTCTATAGTTTTTTGCTTCACACTTGCTACCTCATGGTTAACAACATGGGGTACATGTAGTGAAGTTTGGAAACAAGGAGATAATGATGGTGAAATTCATGAGAGTGGTAAAGTTGTATGGGGAGAATTATAATGAGAAGGATATGGTGAAGTGACCACTTTACACCTACTAGTAGGTGTTTTTGTTTAGGATAGTGGACCAAGGTTTTTTTTTTGGAACTTAGATGTGTATTTGCACTACAATTCTCTCTTATTGTGTTTGTTCTACTTTAGCTTCTTCTTTGACATATTATCATGTGGTAAATTTTCCCGTAAACTTTTAAATGGTTAGATATGGCCTTTTAGTACCATGAATATGTGGTATGCATGTTAATAGACTTTGTGGAATTTCCTACTACATCCCTAATTATTCCAACATTATTTTTTGTATGACTATCCATGTTGGTGTAGTCTATGTAGTTAATGGACCTAAACCTAATGATCCTTATTGAAATATAGACTATGTTCTATGCTTGCTTTCTTCCTCCTCTATGACTATATCCATAATTAGAGACTCTAAAGGTGTGGGTATCCATACTAAAGTATAGTTGGAATATTGTTTCATAGCAAATATGGTTGTACTAGCTTCTATAAGAATTATTATTTCTCCTCTTATTCTTCATAGATGTCTATTTTTATATCTACCAACATAGACACGTAGACCTCTTCTAAAGTGACTAACAAATTCTTCAGATCATAATCTACAACAATCTTTGGCATGATCTTTTCACTTAGCCACATATTTGTGTTATGAGTTTTCTTATTCAATAGCGGTGAAGCTCTAAGAGACGATTATTTCTAATTTCATATAATTATTTATGAGGAAGATGAAAATGTTTCTAATTATGCTTGGGGTTGGGCCTATGCTTCATATTATATTTTCAGTAATGGGTTTTTTGTGCCAAGGGTTATGGATCATAGTGGTGGAACTGAACTTGCAATCATAGATTTCTACCTCATTACCTCCACCCTTGAAACCATGATGTTGAAGAATAAAGAAAAAGGTGTGACTAGTGGATTTGTGAGCTCATGGATTTGTATTTGAATCCCATTATGTATTTTGGTGACTATGGTGAATAATCCTAGATATTGAAGTACATCTATAGGCACTCAAGGGTGAAAAATAATTAGCCCTTAAAATTGAATCCACCATTAGTTAAACTACCTTATTTATGCATATTTATGTATTATTTTTCATCCATTTTAGGTTCAAATAGGCATTAGTAGGCCACTAGTCAAAATTTAGTATAATCGGGCCACGGGTTGATTTTCATTGCATGAGACAAAGCAATAATATTGAAAACTAGTATTAAAAATTATAGGATGTGTTAAAAATGACCTTATTGATATCGGTGATTAGTTCAATTACTAATAACTCTATCTAATTAAAATATTATATGAGCTAAATCATGTGATGTGAAATGTCAATGACTCCCTTGGTTGTTTGATGCACACTTTTAGCATTCTTCCAATACCTCTTCGTGATACATTCTATGAGAGTTCACATGGGGGAATAATTTACTAAGTTAATGGGGATCCTTATAGATGCTCGTGCATAAGTCTCCTTTATGTCATAGTGGATTAGAGTGATCTTAGTTTTTTATAGTGCCATTGATTTTCTTCTTACTAGTATACTAGTCACATAAGTCATGGTGGTAGCATTTATATAGATCATGACATCCTATGACAAATGTATAGACCCTTTATTATAGTGACTCAAGAGAGTATAACTAATTCATCTAATTGGCTAAAGGTGGGTAACTTTATTAGGCATTATGTATTAGATCCTCATAGCCTATCTAGTATGGATAGGGATCCTTGATATGAACTATCTATTTGTGCTTGGGGGAACCATTCAACATTAGTAGCATTAATTAATTTGAAGGGCTAGATATCATGTTATCTTATCTACCTTAACACTAGTTGAATCCCCATCTATTCTTTCTATGAATTTTACAATGGCATGATAATTTGAGACCTATGTATTTTGATTTATGCTATGGTAGTAATGTTGACACATCTCTAATTAGTTGGATATCTAAATCTCAAATCACATTAATCTATTGTTTTCTTTGAAATTCAAGTGTGTTTCCCCCTATTTTCCCTACCTCAAATATATTTTTCTCCCCCAATCTTGTTTGAAACTATGAATTAAATTTGATGATTTTTTTTCATGTCCTTATGTTTTTTGCCTTGAATTCTACCAATCAAAATGATGTAACCTTGCCTTTTTGATGCATAGATTCAATGTTTATTTTAATGGCCTTCAATGATGTGACACATTACCTTTTTTTCTAAGGAATTTATTTTACTATGCATTAACTTATTCTAACACATATGTTTAGTTTGGAAATGATTGAAGTTTTAAAGTGCTTTGTCCTTAACTAATTTGTTAGTTACCATTTTTGTACCACTTTTCTATACACTTTCTTTGTGGCCTTATTCCTAGACTTACTTATTTGACTCCCATGTTTTCTAATTTATGTTTCCTTAATTCGCTATTGTTCCCATTTTCATTTTGTGTGACTTTCAATATGGTGCCCTTGGTATAAAATATACCCCTATCAATAAAGGTGTGGTTCAATTAGATAAAATTGTTGTTCAAATAGTAGGAATAATAAAAGGGCTAAATCTCACTATCCACGCATTTCCAAGCTTATAAATTTCCCAAGATATCTCAGTTATAGATCTTCCCCCTTATTTTTCCAATTTTTTCATGAGATTTCACTACAAAAATGAGAGGGTATCTATCTACAGATTGGTCTCACATATTTCTTAGGACAAGAGTGATAATAAGAGCTGAGATAATTGTTAAATACCATATTGATCCATATAATCCTATCCCTATAGACATGAATTACACACTATAGGATCAGGTAGAAGAGGATGATCATGAAGTTACAACACCTATAGAAGAGATTCCAGATACTCATCTAGATGAATGGGGATTAACCCTTGAATTTGATCCTTATGACTATGTATAGGGAATAGGGTTGGTTACATATTGCATTCATTAAAATGATGCAATTATCTTGAACCTAGTAAAACTAGCTAAAGATCTTCAAGGAATGTGGCAATTTCTCTTTGATGGTTTGAGAAGTGGGAATGATGCAGGTGTGGGTATTATTTTGATCTCTCCACAAAAGGAGTGTTATTTTTATTCTTTTTTACTTTAGTTCAGTTGCACAAATAATGTAGTTCAATATGAAGTGTTGATTTGAGGTCTACAATTGGCCAAGAAGAGAGGGATAAAATCCCTACACATATTTGGTAATAGTGAGTTGATTATTCACCAAGTGAGATCCAAAAATGTAACTAAGAATAATTTGATAAGATCTTACAAACATAGGGTTTGGGACCTGCTAAAATACTTTACTACTTTGAATATTCAAGCGGTACTAAGAACATAGAACAAATATGTTAATTGCATGGCCTTGATAGGCTCCTGATATAACCTACCTAAAGAAATAAAAAAGAAAAATAGCCAGCGTATAAGGTTGATAGTAAGGCCATCTATTCCTAATAATGTGACCAATTGGTAAGTCTTCGATAGTGACTAACGAATTGTCAACTTTATGAGAGAAGAATTTGATTTCTCTAATAGGAACTAGTCAAGACTCTAGGATCAAATGGAGATCAAATCATCCAGTTGAAGACAAATAAACTACCTATGGGTCTTGTTACTCTAGAAAACATTTTAAATTTAGATGATCAGTTGATGGGAAAAAATAAAAACATAATGATAAATGAAGAGTACTATGAGCCAGTGGTCATCTTAGAATGGAAATCACTAAAGATAGAAGAGGTATGTAATGACTCTAAAAAACAAGATTTTATTGAGTTGTGTCAAGAATTTGATGATAACTTTGCTTGGAATTATCATGATCTAAGGGGAATTGACCCTAGCTTAGCCTAACTTATAATAGAGATTGATCCAAATACCAAGCCTATTAGATAGAAGTAGAGACTAATTAATCCAAAATTAGAACCCCTAATGAAAAGTGATCTATCTAAATTGATAGAGGCTAACATTATCTTCCCTATCAAACACCCATCTTGGGTTGCTAATTTGGTCCCTGTAAGAAAGAATAATGGTGAAATTAGGATTTGTGTATATTTCAAATATCTAAAAAATTCATCTCTACAGTATCATTATCCACTTCCCCCCATAGAGAAAATTTTTCAAACTGTATCAGGATTTGAAAAGTTTTCTCTTATAGATGGTTATTCTAGATATAACCAAATCTTGGTACAAGAATTATACAAGTTCAAGATTGGTTTCACCATAAAATGGGGTATGTATGTATATAAAAAGATGCCATTTGGTTTGACTAATGTTGGTGTAACATTTTAGAGAGCTATGGATATGGCTTTCAGAGGTTTGATAAATGAGATGATCCTAGTATACCTAGATGATATCACTGTTTACTCAAAGCATGTTGATGCACACCTAGATCACCTTAGGAAAAATTTTGAAAGGTGTAGAGAATTTGGGGCTTCCCTCAATCCAAAGAAGTGAATTTTCAAATTTTATGAAGGGAAACTACTCAGACACATTGTTTCAAAAGAAGGTCTTACAATAAACCTAAAGAGAATAAGTGTTATATCTACATTAGCACTACCAAGACATAAGAAGGGATTAAGAGTTTTCTTTGAAAAATAAAATTCATAATAATATTTGTCCCAAATTTTTCCTCTAAGGCCAAAGCCCTTACTTCAATTCTCAATAAAGGTATCATTTTCATCTAGACACAGGAAGGAAAAGACAACTTTGAATCCATCCAACAAGCTATTTCTCAGGCTCCTACCCTAGTCAACCCCAACTATCAGAAGGATTTCATTCTCTATACTTTTGAAGGGTGAGATGTCATCTCAGTTATTCTAACTCAGTAGAATAAATAACAATTGGAATAACCAATATCTTTCTTCAGTTAATCCTTGAAGGATTATGAAGAAAATTATAGTTTTGCGGAGAAGCAAATATATGATGTGATTAAATCTATTAAAAAGTTTAGGAATATGCTCTCTAACAATAAAATTCATCTTTTGGTTAGTCACCAAAGTGTTAAAGAGTTCATGTTGAGATGGGAGATAAATGAAAAAAGAGTAGGATGGATCATAAAGGTCATGGAATATGATGTGGACATCAAAATCACAAAGCTCTCGAGAGGGAAGGGATTATGTGAATAATTGGATTTTAATATCAAAAATGTTGAAGCAATATCTAAACCACTATATGCTCAAAGTTCATCTCAACCAATCGATCCACCACTTTTCAATGGTTAGATCCGTGACATGACCATTTTCTTGCAGACTGGAGAGTACCCATATGACTTTCAATAGTCCAAGAAAAGGTATTTTAGACTCCAATCCATTTCTTATGTTCTTTTTTATGTAATATCATTTATAAAATATATGAATGGAGTGATGTTAAGATTTATCAAGCACAATCAAGTCCATAAGGTGTCTAAAGAATTTCATGATGGCTCATTAGGTATACATTTCTCTACAACAACCATGCCCATCAAAATAATGAGAGGGGAATATAATTGGCCTCAATTATTCAAAGATACCCACCAATGAATAAGTAAATATGAAAAGTACACTTCACAAGCAAGCAAAGATTAGTATCTTTCCTTCTCAGATCAATTCAAGCTAACCAACCCTTTGCTCAATGGGGATTGGATTTCATTGGTATGATCAATCCACCAATGAGTGAAAGACACAAATGGATCCTCATAGCAATGGAATATTTCACAAGATGGACTAAAGCAGTTTCACTAAAAGATGCCATGGAAGCATCTATCCTAGAATTTATGGATGACATAGTCTCACGGTTCGGTGTTCCTCACACCATTATCTCAAACAATGCCAAAGATTTTGTGGGAACTCAAGTGAGTGAATGGGATATATATCACAATGTATACCTCAATATTTATTCCAATTATTACCCTTAGGGTAATGTCTTGGTTGAGTCTACCAACAAGAACCTCATAAAAATTATCAAAATAACAATGGAGGATAACCAAAGGACATGTCACACAAAGTAGAAATTAGCACTATGAGATGATAGGATCACCCCTAAGAGATCCATTGTCAACTCCCCATTCATGTTGGTATATGGAAGGGAAACTCGAGTCCCATTCTCAATTGAGTTACCATCTTTAGAGCTCAATCACCAATTAGATTTGATTGACAATGATGAAATGATAGTAAGATTGGTTGAACTCATAGAACTAGAAGAAGTTAAGAACCAATCAATGAAATTCTTATAATTAAATAAAAATCAAACAAAGAGGACTTTTGATAAAAAGGATTATGATAAGAGCTTCAATGAAGGAGACATGGTTCTCAAATGGGATGCAGACAAGGCTAAACTAGGCAAGCATACCAATTTTGATGCAATATGGAGCAGCCCATATATTATAACTCAGTGTAAATAAGCTAATGCATTCTAGCTATCCAAGTTAAATGGATCAAAACTATCTATCCCAGTCAATGGGATATACCTCAAAACTTATTTTTGAGGTTGGAATTCATTCCAAAAAATAAAAGTTTGTAAATAATAGGGTTATTTGTGTTTTCCAAAATAAGTGTGTTCACACAAGTCAACTCATTAGGAGTTTTTATTTCCTTTGTTTGTTCTATTTTCCCTATTTTGTTCTTGTTTAGGGAAATCCCAATTTTGTTCTGCACCAATTAAAGTGTGTTAATCTTAAAATAACTCCATGCCCAATGAAGTAGAAGGATACTGGCAAGAAACTAATTAACAGGCAATCATCCTACAGAGGTCACCAAAAATGTTGATATTTTTGTCCCAAATATATCAAAATATAAAGTACCCTTAGGGAGAACCCTTAATTTTTTGGAAAAATGCCTTAAACTAACCCAAAACACCCATTTTCCTAAGCCTATAAAATCCAAATATTGGATTATAATTTATAGTTTCTAAAATTGCAAATTGCTTCCCAAACTCTGGATCCCACAATTCATTAGCTGATGGAAATTGGAGATATGATTGTAATTTTCAATTTATAATTTACAAAATTGTAAATTGTGATTTCCCACAAACCAAATACCCCATAGAATTTAGAACTCCAAGTGTAATTTGCAATTTGTAAAATTACAAATTGTTTCCCGAGTTTTGCCTCCCACATAACACTCTAT
This sequence comes from Torreya grandis, assembly GCA_037957365.1. Taxonomy (NCBI): domain Eukaryota; kingdom Viridiplantae; phylum Streptophyta; class Pinopsida; order Cupressales; family Taxaceae; genus Torreya; species Torreya grandis. The sequence goes on along the minus strand of JARHVA010003485.1, from coordinate 1,224,680 downwards.
CCAAAAATCAGAACTCAAAGAACAATTTGTAATTTACAAATTACAATCTAGGTTCCACTTCTTGCCAACAACCTGCCCTATGGAATTTGGAACTCCAAAAGAAATTTACAATTTGCAAAATTTCAAATTATTTCTTGAGTTTCACTTTCCCATTTTCAAAAGAGTCAACCTAGCCTTGCCCACAAAATCTAGAGGTTAACATGCAGTTTGCAAAATTGTAAAAGTGTTCCCAGACTCTATATCTCCATCAACCACCACCTTGAGGCATTAATTATAGGGAAATTTAATATAAATAAATGGAATTAAGTTTTATTTAATTCATTGTTTAACTTGTTAAATTGAGTTTGGAACTTTATAAATATGATAGTGACCTCGAGCCACGTACCACATTTTCATCACCAAGCCATGCCCCTACAAACCATGACCTCAAGCCACGCCACACTACCATTAATACCATGTACAATACTTCACTCTAAATTTTGTATTTTTATAAAAAAGGCTATCATTTCCCACATTTTAAATCTTATTTGATATATTTTCATTCCTATAAATTCTTGTGTAGATTTGATTACAAATTTTAGGGTTTCATTGCTTGCTTAGACATTGTTAGGATTTTAGGTTTTCATCATGGTATCGAGGTTTGTTTTGAAGTCATGTTTTCCAAATAATCTCCTCACAGACCTAAGATTTTTTCCCAAATTCACATTGAAAAAACCTAGGTCTTGTAAATTTCATAACCAACAAATATTCTTAGGACATTCATGAACCAATCAAATATTCCTTGCAAGATCCCTCTATAGTCCCTATAGACTTTCAACCTATAATTTACACCTCCAAGTTGAATTGTTTTCCATTGCTGTAAACAACTCTAAGTTCTATGAAGTTTTCCATTGTTTTAAATAACTCCAAGTTCCATAGAGTTTCCACCTCTAATCTCCATCAAATATTTCAACCTACTTTTACAGCTACACGTTCCCATGAACTTTTCATTTGCATAAAACAACTCTAAGTTCTATCAGACTTTCCACCTACATCTAGCACCAGCAAATCCTACCAATTTTTGTAGCTGATTTTCCCTCAACATTATCTCTAGTATCCATTTCTAAGAAAAAGATTTAGTTCAAGTTTAAAGGGCTCAGTGTCACTTTCAGTCTGTAATCCAACACAACTAAGATTACAAACACAAACCTAGGTCATATTGACCTAGGTGACTTTTAGACCAAGATCAACATTAAATTCAAGAATGACTAGATCTAGAGCATCTATGACTCTAGATTACCCAAAGTAGCAATCTCCCCCCTGACTATGTAAATCCCTAAGTTGGTACTCATGCTAGCATAACATTATGATGTTGACAAGAGAGAGGTGTTAAATGATAAAGGGGAAAGGATTATAAATCTAGACCTAGATTTTATTGATTCTATGTATATGATACCATAATTTGAGATTTATCTAGATATAACTCTAGAACCATCCAAAAAATTATTTCAAGACAATAATATTGAAATCTAGAGAGTAATAAATAAGCAATGGATGAGAATCCATAAGGCTAAATTCCCCAAATTGCCTAAGACATTGGCAAGGATTGATTTCAAAGATGAGGTAGGAGATATAATTATATTATTGCATGACATTGGAATCCCTGATGTAAAGAGCTTCCAAGATGAGAATAAACAATACATCCACTGAGCATAACTCATTAGTAACTCCCTCCATAGGAATTTGATGGAGGTACAAACCATAGAGAAATTTTACATGACCTCCTACCTAGTATATATATTGGCCAAAGGAAGAGCTTTCTCAAGGCTCAACATAGTGGCTAGTGAGGCAAACAAAGTGTTTAAATATTACCTTCACTTCACTCTTGAGGCAAGAAAACAACACTTTAAAAGAGTGAATGATACATTCATCTACTAAATCATAATAATGTTCAACAAGGAATTAGAGAAAAAGAGATTCTCTAATGCAGCCACTATAGATATCACCTAGTGGGGCTCCTATTTCATCCAGTTCCCACCTACTCCTACATTATGGTATGTAGATTCAGTGGCTACCCTTACACCCTTCCAAGATAAATTAGTGATAAATGGAATTGATGGAGCTAGTGAGGTAATTATTTGAGACTCATAATATATTATCTAGTAAACACAAGTCAAGAATTCATTTCCCCATTAGTATAGGTAGATACCCATGCCCTTCCTTAGCAAAATCTAAGTGTGCTAACTTCGAAATGGCATAGATGACCTTGAGATCTCTAGAGGCAAGACCCTTTTATGATATTTATGGAAACATCACCAATACACTGATAATTTCCACATATTCCCATGTCCCCTACTTTGAAGATTAATAGAAGACCTGAGAGCTCTGGAGGCAAGACCCTTCTATGATATTCATGGAAACATAACTAGTACACTAGGAATCTCCACATATTCCCATGCCCCTTACCTGTAAGATTACTAGGAATATTTAGATGATGAAGAAGAAGTCAGATTGAGAGACTACTCTAGAATGACCTTAGATCAAGTCAAAGCTTTTGACTTAGTACCAATCCCTGAGGACTTGTTGGATGATGAGTCTTGGTAGACAAGGTCTACCATGCTAGTAAGATATACTTGTAACCCCTTCTAGTAGTAAGGTAGTTTATTCCTTAATATTTTTCTATAATAGATAGAACTGCCCATGTCATCAATAAAACACTCAACTGGCTCAGAAGTAAAAGGGTCCAAGTGACCAAAGAGATAGTATCATTAAAACTCAAGAAATAAGGAGTTCCACCAATAGTTAAGGGTTCTAGTGGTGTAGTATCAGAGCAACCAGATAGGCCAGTGATCTCCCATAAGTGAAAGAAGAAATCAAAGTCTAAGAAGGGATAATCAAGTAGTCATGGAGCAATAACAAACAAATCGATCATCATTTTATTTGAGGACACATCTGTAGTTGAAGCAACTATAACTTTAACTCCCATCTCAATAATAGTTACAAATCCCATTTTTATAATACATCCCCCAACTATCTCTATTGTTCTTGTAGCTCTAACACCCCCTCCTCCTATCTCCACTCCTCCTTCATCCCAAATAACTCCACCCTCTATTCCCATCAGTTTACTTATGATAATAAGTCCATTGCCAATAGTACAATCAAGTCAATTGGAAACTCAAGTCTCCCTTTCATTGGATACTCAAGTTTCCATTCAACTTCCCTTTCCCACAATTTCACTCCCTCCTTCCATAATTCCTTCCATTTCATTTACAATCCCTTCTATTTCATCCCTATTAATCACCAACACTACCCAACAATATATAGCCATAAATTTAGTCATTCTGACTTCAATTTCATTAGCTATCCCAACTCCTGGGATAAGTACTACTCCATCTTCATCCCCCTTCATCTTTCTTACTTTACCACCCTTGAGTGTCCCTACCAATTTAATTGATTCATTTAATGATTTGGGATCCACACTTTCACTAGTTCCTAAGTTCTAACTCCCTGTGTCTACTCCTCCATTGGTATCACTTCTATATCCCACACCCCCAGTAGACACATATGTTTCCATTGCCCCACCTCTTCCACTTCCATGGTAACCCTAACCCTTATAGAAGAGGTAAAGAAGGAGCAACTCCTAAATGCAAATGTGGACCTTTACCCCATAAATAGAGAAGAAATTACACAAACATCTATCAAAAAATTAATGATAATATCAGTAGAGGATATGACACTTGTCATAATTCCCACCAATGCAGCATCTTTAGCTATAGATTCTCAAGTGACAATGTTTGCACAATAGGATGCTACCTATAGTTAAGTAGCATAGACAGTGGGGAATAAATGCAATCAAATGGTATCCATAATTACATTGGATTTTGGTCTCTCAAATACACTCAAGAAATCCAAGACAACTCCATATACCTTTTCAAGGATGTTGTATGACTTAGCAAGGGAAATGTATGTAGATATTATAGTTCCCCCATCAAAAAAATAGAAATATCTAGTGGTGGGGGACTTTCAGATACCAAAAGTTCACTTTGGATGTCCTATGAGAGAAGGATTGAAACATGACATTCAATCCAACATTAACTCTCTCTTTGAGAAAATGGACAGTGATAAGATCACTAAGGATGAACTGAAGAATAAGGTGGAACACTATCACTGCATTGAAGAAACTCATCAAGCCCATTGTGCAATCATCACAACTCAAACTAGTACAACCCATCACCTAGATCATAGATCAGGCAACACTTGATGCAGTGACAAAAATTGGTAGCATAGGAAGGGTCACCAAAGAATGGGTCAAAGATCTCATATCAAAAGGTAACAAAGTTATTGATCTGGTAATGGATCATTATGCAGTTTTGAGGGATAGAAGGGTCACCCTAAGAGAATAGGTCAGTAAATATGAGGGAAAGATAGAAAGATTGAATCCCAAATTGATAGTTGTGGATTCAATTGATATGGACATCCTCCTTGTATAAAACATAGTGAAAAATGATGGAGAGCAAGAGGAATTAGATAGAGTATCTCAATTCAGAATAAAGTTGCTTAAAAATATTGCCCATAAGGCTAAAGTTGCACATGATTAGGCCACTAACATGCTATATGACATGGAAGATTTATTAAATAAATTATCATGTCAAACAATAGATTATCAAGTGTAGATCCTTTCAGTAAATGATGTTCAAAATAAATTCATAGAAGTGATCAAAAAATAATTTGCACGAGATATAGTTTTTACTTTGAGCTCTATCCATCATTTCATCAAGTATCATAACACATTGGATTAGATGTGTAAAGAGATTCAAATATTTAGAGCTTTAATAAGGGAACTCTTTGATATAGTAGTAGATTGCAAGATAACTAACCTCTACTCTTTTGGTTGAGATGAAGATAGAATCTTGGATATCTTCAAGCCTTTTAATGCATATGTTCATAAATTATAGGGTGAGAAGGATAAAGAGTTACAATAAGTGTTAGAAATAGATTAATTCTTTCCATCAAAAGCATTATTGTATATTGTATTTTCATTGTTGTAAAAATATTGTAAACTTGAAAAATCATAACTTACAAATTGCAACTATCTTTTTGATAGCTCTTTTGAGAAAGAGCCGTGTGTATTTTACACTCTCTATTTTGATAGGTTGAAAATTGTAAAAAGTAGACTTACAAATTACACTTTGAAATATCTATGTATGCAAGGCTATTTGAATATTTGTGGATGTTTTAATTCTTATTTTAGTCACAACCCTTTTGGAAAACTGTTTGATTAAAATAAAAGAATCTTGTCCCTTATATGAAAGATACCAGTTATTGCCTCTGATTTCCCATTTGCATGAGTTTGTGATCCTATAAATTTCAATCTATTTTCTATTATGTTGTGTTCATTCAAGTAGAATTAAAATACACTATAAAATATTTGGTGCAATCACCATTTTTAGTTTTATAATTTCATTCTTAGAACTCTTTTCCCCAGTCAAACCTTAGTTTAGGAGCAAGATCACTAAAGAAGCAAAATTTATATAAACAGGTATTTTATCAGTTGCACTAAATTTAGTGAAAGGAAGTTGGCCTTCTCCATAGGTTCACCTCAATTTCATAAGGTTATATATCTTGGAGGTGATCCCATTATATCATTATATTTTGCACAATGAGCTACAACATTACGAATGGGTGAAAAATATATGTGATGCTCAAAAATAATGATAACCAGATGGTTCCCCCAAACAAGGATATATAGAATGGAAGGATACATCATAATTTGGTTGAAATAATATATAACCATTAATGAGTTTTCCTCAATAGGGTATATTTGGGAAGGACACATCCCAATGGTTGTTAAAATGAACAACTCAAAGTTGGATCAAATATAATGACTAGATTTAGGACAAGACAAATGTTTTTGAATTTTGGGGTTTTATATCTCTCATGGAGATTGTAAGATTTTTTCAAATTTTAGGAATTTTATATTTTTTTGAATGTTTTTAAAATTTTCTAGCATATTTCCATGCTTTTGGGTATCTCAACTCAATTTAAATTAATGAGATACAAAATTGACTCATAAAATGGTGAGAGTGTGGGAATGGTAACTCGTAAAATAGTGATAATGTGGCTTAGGTTGCTCATAAAATGGTAAGATCATGGTAAAGGGGCGATATAGATGACCTCAATAGAAAATTAAGCACTACCTATATAGTCTCGAAGGACCTCAAGTCAATGAAGTTAAAACTATGCACAAGGTATGGTAAAAGTATGGTTCTATTATACCTGCTAATGTGGAGATACATGTCCTGATTAACATAGGGTACCACTAAAATGGTCAATGGGCTAAAATGGTATAAATTCCTAGAATAAAATGGTATATAATGGTAATAGGGTTTCCCCCAAGTAACAATGTACTTGTAGACAATTAATTATTATGTTTTTTTGAATTTTTTAGCATCTCAGCTCAATGGAGGATTACAAGATGTGTAATGTTGGCCTATTTGAGGTCTAACCCATACCCATTCAAAATAACAACTCTATCTAGAAGATGATGCTGATGCAAAATCAAATAATGTTGTTGTGATCTTTATTGGGCTTGGATTATGTTTCCTCAAAACTTATAGACAAGATGTATTCATAGCCTCTGTGAAGGAAAGTGCTACCAATAGGGGTAAATAATTGTAGGCATAGGATAAATGGTCTGATTTGGTGATGGAATATTGGTTCATAATGGAATGTATAATGATTAGGTAATAAATAAAGATAAAGGCTTTTAGTCACACATAATGTTGATGATTTTAGATTCAACATAATTTTGGTTGTGGTGGGTCCAAAGACTTCTACACATGTTCTCGATAGGATCATAATATTATTTTGATGTTTAGACCTGAGATATGCTAAAATCTAATTATGTTATAGATTGTTAGTTATACCATTATCATCTTCAATAATTTTTTCATCAAGAAATGAATAACTATTATGCTCATCTATTGGCACCTCAAACAGGTTTCACCAATATAGTTGTCTTGATTGTCCCATAGCACCTCTAAGAAGGTTTCACTAAGGAATGTTAAATTTTTATTTTGATTGTCTTCTAGTACCTATAACAAGGTTTCACTAAAATATGTTGAGTTTAGAATTCGATTGTCCCCTATCACCTTTGAAATGGTTTCACTAGGAGATTGTCCTTCTGTATGAATGTGGTCTTAATCCCCCTGATATTCTACAAATGATATATCATCATGGATGTAGTTCAACAAAGTGTGACTCTATCGGTCCCAATTGATGCTTGTGGTAGGTGGAATGTTAATATAATGGTTATGTTGGTTGGTGGTAATGGTATGTAGAATTGTAATGGAATGATGAAATGTAGCTTAATCCTCATAGAAGATACTAGGATAACTTGTGTTGATACTGAAGTTATCATCCTCAAAAACCATAGAAGGATAAAAAATATATTCAAATTGATCTACAAGAGATATGTATGTAATTCCATAACATTCCCTAAGTTAATATGATTATGAAGTTGATTCTAACTCAAAGGACTCTAAATCCAATGTTAATATTGACATTGATTTTGTTTCTATTGTTGAATCTGATATTGGTTCAATAATAGAACCTAACTTTAATTTTTATTCTTCTTCAATTGTGGATGTTGTTACAATGAGTTCTTATTGAATGTTTGGTATTGGACAAGTAATGGCCTATGATGGAACAATGGACTCTTCAAAAATAGATTAATCTAAGAAGGGTTCAACATAGACTGGCTCATCTAGGTGAAGTTCCTCAAAGAGAGGGAACAGCTCAAGGGGTGACTCCATAAAGATTGGCTTGTCAAATTGAGACTCCTCAATGAGGGTAAAAAGGTCAAGAGACAACTCCATACAGACTAGTTTGATAAAGTGATGCATTTAAAAAAAAATACAAGGGTCGACAGGCAACTCCACCAAGACTAGCTTATTAAAATGAGGTTCCTCGACAATAAGGAAAGGATCAAAAGGTGATTCATCATAGGTTGACTCATCATGAATGGGTGTTCCAACAATAACATCAAGAATTAATTAATTGTTTTGGCCTTGGTACACACTTGTTTGCAAAATCTTGAGTTTGAACACACTCGAGTCTTTAATAGATAATGGTTCTTAGATGAACAATGATTGACTCTGTGGCACGAAGACCTTTGGCTAGGATTTTCTTATGTGGGGAATAGTTGGAAATGGATGAGTAATGGCTTGTGGTTCAATACTAGGATTTTTTTTAATTATATTATCTAATAAGGGATCAACAAAGATTGGATCATTTAATTGAAGTTCCTCGATAATGGGTTCAACAAATACTAGCAATGGGCCTAAGATAAAAACTTTAACACACCTAGTCACGATTATGCAACCTTGCTTAGGTAATGAGATACCAAAATTGGAAGGAAAGGGAGGAGGGCTTGGAATGATAATCCTTGGGCATTATGTAGCTTTTTTACTAATGTAAGTCAAAGGATGAGGGCCTAGAATGGTAACCTTTGAGAGATGTGGAACTTGGTTGCTAATGTAGGCCAAAGGAGGAGGACGGGGTCACTGTATGATAATCAGAATGGATTGGTTTATTAATTAAAAATTAGACCCAAAAAGGATGATATCAATCCAAAAAATATGCCCGCATAAAGGGTGGTATTGGTCCTAAAATGATGCCCCCAAAAAGGGTAGTATTGGTCTAGTGAAAAGGAATGTGGTACATGGCTTCAAGACAAACCCCTAATTTAACATTAAAATAGTCTAGTAATAGGCATATGGTTCTAATATGAACCCTAGTTTGGCTTCATTCATCTCATGATTGGTATGTGGGTTTAAAAAAGAACCCTGATCAAAAATGGAATGATATGGCATGTGATTTAAAATGAAATTGATTGAAACAAAATGGTTCATCATGTAGTTCAAAATAAACCTAACTTGGATTGACTTGGATTTTAACAAGGATGTGGGTTCAAAAAATTAACACTGATTCGACATGACTTAGCTCACAAAAGGTATATGGATCCAAAAATGAACCCTGACATAAATAATTGATCCCAAACCAAAATTGGGTCCAAATAAACCTGATTTGAATGGTTTATTTTTGGATATCACAATGGTAATATACAAATAACATAATTGTATAATTAGTCAAAATAAAACTAACATAATGTAAATATTATTTGAAAATTGGGTAAAATAATGCCTCATCTTGGAAGTATACAATGGACTATGTGTTTGAACTTGATTTTATGGTTTTGACTTGGTTCAAATGAAAAAGTGATTTTGGACTTGAGTATGAATAAGATGCAATTTAAACATAAGAAAGTAATAAAATATTCTAAATACAAAAGTAAAAAATTTAAGCCCAAGTGAAGGCAACACTCAAGAGGTTTACAAAATGTATTTAGACTCAATAGGCAAAATAAACAAGAAGCATCCTAATACGCATTCCTGCACTGAAACTGACAAGGTTGTTTTGTACCATTAGATTCTATCAATATACTCCTTAATATGAATTAATTTTTTAATCCAAAAATTAAAGGCACATGAAAATTAGGGTCATTTAGAACCCCTCTTCTCTTAATAAATTATACAATGATATGAAACTTCAAGTTGCTCTCCCTTCACTAATGGTACTCCATAGAAAGTGGGGTTTATCTAAAAACTATAAGTTTCGATCGATTTAGATGGTCCCATTTATGTGGTTAACACTAGGTAAAAACATGTCATTTAAATCCAAGCTAATTGACTTGTTGTAAAAAGGTCTTATCCTTTTTACAACCACTACATCTCTCAGATTACTTAGTATAGTGTAATGTCTAGATTAAGCCATTATTCCAAGGCAGATATGGCTGACAAAGCTAGTTTAAACACTCAAACTAATGTCCTAGTGAGTCACCCTTAATTTTTATACCCCATCGTAGAGTGAGGTTGAAATTATGTTGAAATAATTTATGGGGAGGTTATGAAATCTTGCCCACAAGTTAAGTGTAATAAAATAAAAATAGGAATTTAAAGGTCATTTAAGATCACCCAAGTTACTTAGAGATTTGGGATTGCCTTTATGACATTCCTTCTATGCTTGGACTAAGAAAAAAATCAATGAATGAAGTGTTTTTTGTCACCCAAGTTCCCTAAAGGATGCTAAGTCTAGTTTGCAAAAAACACACAACAAATAAAAATGATAAACAAGAAAGATCTTAAGAGCACTTAGCTTAGAATTTATGTTAATTTTAAATCATTAAGTGAAATTTATCCCCTTAGCTTTATTTAAATTTATAGAAATAACCACTCATTAGCTAGTGAAACCTATAAGCAACAAGTTAGGATTTTTAACGGTGGTCTTTGGCAAGTGAAACTTGTGACAAATAAGTTAGATTGGCAAACAAATTAACATGATTATATATTATATTTTATGAAAAATACATGCAATTTGAAGAAAAAATAACTGCATAATCTAAAAATTCATGATGTAACACATGGTTTTAAAAACAAATCAACAAAAATGGAGTTTGTATGACCCCAAACAAGCCTTCAAAAGTTGGTCACTTCAAGGCCTAACAACCTCACCAATATGTAGGGTGAATTCACCATTTAGTAGGGTAACTTCACCATTTGATAGAGTGACTTCACCATTTGCATTATGACCTCATCATTTTCATTGTGACTTTGTCATTTAGAAGAGAAGTTCCACCTAGTAAAAATTCTTCATAATGATCACAATATCGATGTTTATTGTAGTGACTTTGCCATTATCATAAAAAAATTTGATTTTATTTAAATCATGTTCGTACATACTAATTTATAGTTACTAAAAAATCTATGCAACATGAAGCAAAATAATCACATAATATGAAAATTCAGGAATAGGCATATGGATTTTTAAAAACATCAAAAATAGAGTTTGTATGACCCCAAACAAGCCTTTGAAAATTGGTCAGTTCACAACTTATTCACCTCATCATTTTCACTTCAATCTCATCAATGTTTAGGGTGACCTCTAAAATGACATCAAAAGATGGTCCAAATGCACAATTAGAAGGATAAAATGGCCTCTAGAGGGGTTTGTGAGATGCATGGTCCCATTGAGTATGCCAAAATGTAGATTAGGATTACAAATCAAGTTAGTTCATGTATTAGTAAGGAAAACCAATAATAATCATAAAGAACCTAACATGTTAAGCCCACTCCCTCAAGGGGTGGTGTCAATTAAATCAACAAAATAATGTGGAAAGTAAGACAAGCAATACCCTCCCATAGTGGTTCTCCTTCAAAGATAGCTCATAAACATGTTTATGCCCATATTTGATGCTTCAAGTCTTTATCAATGTAGTGGGGCAAGTTCCTCCATCATCTCTTCTATCACCAATGGTTTTGGCTCTTTGATTGATCAATTTGGGGGAATTAGTGAAGCTCCTTTTAGTAAAATTTCTAAATAGTTTATTTACACTAAAATTTCTTTTTTTGGTCTATGGCAGCTCACGTATTTATAATTTTACATAAATGTTGAGAATCAAATGTGACCATCCATTTTAAGGTCAATATGTGTGGCCAATGATTAATTCAATTTTAGAGGATAAAATAATTAATATTTTGGAACAAGGGAGCATTAATGAGGGATGGGTGGCCTTAAACCTGATATTTATCTCCATTAATGCTTAATTCTTGACACCCTTTCACTGATGTCATGGGTGATGTCATGGCCTAGATATTTTGAATTGTGAATTTTTAATCATATATATTCAATAAATTTTCATAGATTTTCCACTTAAGCTCTTAATCTGGTTTGATTTACTTAATGGTTTTACTTAGTATTTTATAATTCTTGGAAATTTTGGTTGAATGTTTAATCAAAATGGTTTAAAATATCAATTTACTTGGTCATAATTTTATTGGAGTTGAATTAGAAGAAGCTAATGATTTCATATAGGGGATTATCAAAATTAGGATAATATGGACATGAATCAACACTTGCACGTGAGGTGTGTTGATGAATCAAAGGATTTTAGTGGTATAGGATGTCATTTTGCTTGGTCACAATTTAACTCAAAGTGTTTTAGGAAAAGATAACTATTTCATAAAATGCATTACCCTAAGTAGGGATCAATGGATAAGAATCAATACTTGCACGTGACATGTGTGAATGAATTGGAGCATTTCAGTGATTTTGGTCCAGATTATGCATTATTGTAGAATGTCATTTAGATTTGTAATTTTAGCACAATGATGATAAGAATTGGATGTCTACACATATTATACATTCTATTTTATGCATTGGTATATCTAGATATTGATCATTGTTACTCATTGCTCATATTTTTGGTGACTATCACTAGTTAGACTCAATCTACATACATCCTCGCATTTACATAGATTTATACTACATAGTTATACATGTTTTTATTTCTAGTTTTATTAATTTAGACTTGATTTTGTTTCATATGCTTCTTCCACTTTGAGGGAATTTGAATATGCCATTGCTCTTTGGCTCTATACCAATTTTATGTTTATATGCCTTGGACATGTGCCCATGTCCCTTGTGTGTGCTTTCTTGATTGTATATGCAGACATTTGAACATGTCCTTCTATGTGGTTCTAAGCCAAATTACTTGTGGCTTGCATATATGGACATTTGAACATGTCCTTATATGTCTTTTATTCTCATATTTAGTGACATGTGCCCATGTCCCTTGTATTGTGGCCCTTTGGCCTACTTTTGTGTGCCTCATGTGTTTGTATGTTTTTTTCCTTGTATGCTTCTTCACCATGACACTTGTCTTTGTTTGTTACACACACCAATTTTTGATGTCATGAGGAACCTCATGCATATACCCTTCCTACTTGGGTGTCATCATAGACATCATGCCCCATCCCCCTAGGTAGTTGTTCAGATTTGTTGTTATACACATTAATTAAATCTATCTTAACACCCTTTTGTAATGATAGATTACAACATACATCTTACATTACCTAATTATGATCATATTCTTTTACATTTAGATGTTATGTTTATACATTGTATTGGAATATCATGCATATGCTCTAGATAACACATTTTGCAAAGCTACTTCTTTTAAGGACAATTCTTACATAGGTTCCATAATTGCCTTCAAAATAGGGGGCATTCATAGGGGTTTATCACAGATATCAGGCTCCTACATTTCTATTCATAAATTATTTTTAGCACATAAGCTCAATTTTAGAAATTAGACACAGGTCACACATAGAAAAAATAATGACTCAAAAAGTAGTTATGTCACCCATATTTCAAACCAAACAAACATTAGTGCCTAGATTGGGACACTAGCACCATAGGGCACTACTGTCCACTACATGGTACTATTATCTAATAGCCCCAACTTTAGGGTAGTTTAGATTAGCCACAATAATACACCAAGTATAATACATATTTGAATAGATAGAGTCATATGTTTGATAGTTATGTTTAGATTTTTCTCAAATACACTCATTCCAATTCAAATTCATACCATTTGCTCAAATTGGGGGCATCATATGCAGCATAATCACTCTCACATTTAGTTTAGATACACGAATATAGTTATTACATACTCAATTCAAAATTAGTATACTCAGATATCAAATTGGGGACATGTGCACGATACATAGTCTCCATATTCTCAATTACACATAAGTTGATCAGATGGAATGGCAAACTCTATGTCATTCTCTACATTATATACACTTACTATCATATTCTAGGTTGTCATCAGTTTAATGTCTTACTTCATTTTTAATTGTAGGCATTCCTAAGTGGCCTAGAGCTACCTAATATACCTGAGTGGACATAGAACTGATATACATAGTTAGATATACCTAGTTAGATACTTTAAGCACTTTGTATAGTTTATTTTTAGATGCATCTACTTCACATGGGTGGGTAATGATGGATTCATCACCTAACTGAGTTCTTGAGACACCCACATGAGAAGGTTAGACACACTTACAATCTTATCAATCTATTCACAGATCATGATCCATTAAGTAGGGGTGGGAAATGATGGATTAAAAATTGGATTGATTTCTTAAGCCACCCATATATGATGATTGAGCAAGCTATTAGCTTATTCCAACTTATTCAATTATTTGATCACTATGTACACTCACACACACAGGTTATCACTAGGTTCATGCATTGGTTCGCATACCTAACAAGGTCTATTCATTCCTTTCCTCTCTCTTTACTTAGTTTTTCTCAGTTATTTTATTCAGCATAATCTTTTATTTTTTATAATCTCTTAATCAAGGACTAAATTTTGCATGTTTCATTATAGGTCATTACTTTGGATTATGTTTCACATACATAGACCCAAATTCACCTACTCAAACTTAGATACGTAGACTTCACTTCTTAGGTAAGTCTAGCTATGCTTATTTTCCCTTTATACTATTCATTTCAGTTTATTGCATTTCTATCATAAAGTGGGGGCAAATTTAATCACCTAAAAGTGGCATTTGGATGCTAAGAGTGTTTCTTGAGATAACCTATTCCTAGTTTAGCCCTAAACCTATCTTAGAGCCTTTATCAAACTTTTCCATCCATTTCACAGACCACAGACATCTTCTATCAACTCAAACATAGTCCCAAAATATATTTCCCATATCCCAACCTATTGTGTCTAGTAGCCTTCTAGTTGGACACTAGTGCCACATTAAGGACACTACAACCACATGGCACTAGTGTCCCTAATTTAGCACTAGTGTCCCTTTCCCTAACTCTCCTAAATGGATATATTTTCAAATGTGTGCCCCTCCTAAGTTCAAGCTAAGTATATTTTAGTATTTTCACGAGCCACAAATCTCTATAAATACAAGACTATTTGAGCTTTATAGATTAGATGGAAAATAGATGTAAAAGCCTATCCAAACAAGAAACAAGTTTAGCAAAATTAAGGTATTTTATCTTTAATCTTCCCTATTTCTACATACTACCATCTACAATAGCTCTAAGCCTAGATTTAAAAGCTAAAACATACTCAAGGAATTCAAGACCACTCTCATTCTATCATTCACTTGCACTTGCACCAAACACTAAGTGGGAGAACTACATCAGGTTTGATCCCTCCTCAGAGTATTGGTATGTATGCAACTCTCTTCGTAGTGGGGTGTTGAGGATGTCCAATCTATCCTACTAATGAACACACATTTTCATCTCATGCCATACTTGTAAGGAAGATTAGGGTTTGCACACTAAATTAGATTTTATAACAGAATACATAGTTCTAGATTTCATGTGCATAGGAACAGGACCTAGAAACATAGGCGTAGGTACTCCAAAAAAGTATGAATAATCCTAAAAATATGACACTAGTGCCACTTTAAGGACACTACAATAGTATGGTGCTACTATCCAGTGAATAATCAGATCTTGGAACCCTGTTGATGACACTCAAACCTAGTTAAAACCCAATTTTTGCAACCCATATAATCTATGACAATCACTTTCCAAATAAGTCTCTACTTACGCATATTTATTACTATTTTTTGAGAGTCAAAAGAAGTCAAAATCCATAACAAATCAGTGCTTAATTATTGCATATTTTTTAACTGATTTAGACATCCCAACCCTTTAATCTAGCTTAAGATTACATAGCAAAACCCTACAAGGTTAAATCAGGTGTTAATGAGCTAATAAACATGGAAATGCTAAATATTTTTATATTTTATGGGTTATTTGAATGTTTTTTTTATTTTATTGAATATTTAATTTTTTGGGATTTTGAGAATATTTAATTTTTTTGATTTTTTTGAATTTTTTGAATCTTAGGTTTGATGAATTGAATCATTTGGATGATGGTTGTAGAGGTTAATATAGTGCATATCATGTTATTATTCATAATTTTTGTGTAGTAGGAGAACAATCACCATCATGTTGTATGTGGACCAATTTTCCATTATGGGAAAAGGAAATAACCTATTGATTTTAGTCAATTTAAGCTTCCATTTGGTATAGCCAAAATGCTCACAATGCAAATGAATATTGAGATGTATGGGGAATAATACAATATTTGGTTTGAACCACATGGGGATCACAAGTAATTGTTATTATGATGTAGCCTAAGGAGTCATTCCATCCTCCTTTTTGATGTAAGGTGACAAATGTTTTACATTATTGGTTAACCCTAAAATGGACGGGGGTCCTATTTTGGGTAGATAGGGTTAATAATATAGAAATGATCATGCACAAAGGTGATAATCAGATCTATAGTAGGCCAATTGGGTGTTAAACTCATATATAAACATACACCAAATTTATTATGATGAGAATAAGCTAAATATAGAAAGTACAACTAAGTTATGTATGGAAATGATAAAGAATTAATATACTTAGTTGGTTTTGATGTTAACACAATGTTGAATCTAAAATAGGTAGATAGTAGGATAGAAGATAATTATAGAATAGGTGGATAGTAGGCTAGAAGATGATTCTAGAATAGTCATCAAATTCTAGATCTGACACTTCTAGATCTCTAAACACTAACATCAGCCTCAGATAGTTACATCAGCACTACTATCTAGATCTGACACAAGTTTCATGTATAGAATACCTATTAGAAAAGGATGCAACCACATAGATGCTTATGGGTTTGTCTTTACCTTTACTCTGGGTCATGGACTATCACTCATGAATTTATAAAATCCTAGTTCTTCATCTTTAAAGTGACCTTAGGGAAAAATGGGTTGGCCGGCACACGGTGTCTAGCTGACCCCAAAGACCCATCTTTTAGTGAGATTTGCCTATGTTTATAATACTCTAAAGAGGGCCTCAAAATAATGTAGTTCTCCCCTATGTGTTAGCTTGTGTATGAATCATGAGATATGTGCAAAATCAAGTACAAAAGTGACCTAGATTATAACTTGGCAAATCAGGCTCTTGGGCTACTCTTTTAGTACTTCAAACCTGTATATATGTTGTTCTTATGACTAGTATATAAATAGGGAAGCTTTGTTTAATTGAGTGCTCCTTGAATTCTCTTTGGTAAGAATACTAGATATTGTTCTCATGTTGATATGTCTATGTTAGGTGAGCAATAAATGAGGGTTGATCTTGTATTTATATCAATCCTTTTGGAGAAGTAAATAATAGTAAATCACTTAGGTTGACCATTAGGATATGTTTCATTTGCAATATAGATGACTTTATGGCACTAGACACTTGCATCGGTTCAAGACACTAATGTTGTTGCTAGTGTCTATCCCAGACATTAGTGTCTAGGGAGTAAGAAAGTAGGTACAGGTTCAAAAATTGTAGAGATGGAAGATAAGTACATTTTAAGCATTCAGGACAATATAGAAGGCCTAGGTCATCAACATAAGATTGATCAAACCAAGAGATAGGCCAAGGGTCACAAGATAGAGTAGATGCAAGACTTGTAGAAAATGGGAAAGGTGAAGAACTACGAGGAACAACTAAGGTCTGAGTTTGCCAAGTGTACAATACTGAGGTGTTATATAATTCATAAATATCATCTACATTTTCCCCCCTTTAATCTAGTAATGAAATTTATAGTTTAAAGGAAATGAATGCATACTTGGGTGTGTATAACACAGCTTATCTTTGTATGTGCCCAAATTTAGTGTTTTGTTAGTGACTAACCTATAACCAAGAGCATGTTACAGTATATAATTATGTGATATAATACATAATTGAAGGTAATTTAAATAAATATAAATTGATAGAGCAAGGTTTAGGAATATACTTGTCTGTCGATGTAATCACCTTGCTTGCCAACAAGTTGATTTGAAAAATATGTATCATTATAAGGCTCTAAAATTGATACTGGGAAAAATATAGATAAATCTTGAAAGTGCATATATCCAAGGAGATAGAGAGAGAGAGAGAGATTGGAAGTCCCATGCCCCCAACTTTGGAGTAAAGATGAGTTGTCACCCAACAGCTAAGATTAGCTCAACTATGCAACCCAATGATAATTATAACCTAGTGAGGTTGGATGATATAATCAAGTCCCATATAAAAACTTGGCAAGATTTAGTGTTTTAATCACCTCAACCATACCAAAAAGTGAACCAACTATTGCAGTAGATTGGTTCAATAAAGTTCATAAAAGTTCAACTGGGGTATCAATACGTAAAATTATATGATGTGGTAACAGTCTATGAAAGAGTTTTAGAATCTAAAACTAATTTGGTTTTTTAATATTATGCATAAATTTCATAATGTATGCACCTTAAATTTCTCTCATGTTAAAAATATGTATAATAATGATACCAATGTATAGAATTCTGCCACAACTGTGAATCTGAATCATGTAATTATGTGCTTTGGTCAATTTAAAAAACTATGTAAGTGTGGAGAACATGCTTCCAAAGCATGCCCCCACTATATATGGAGAAATTTTGAAACTGATATAAGTACCAATATGGAGAAAATGTTTCCAAAACATGCCTCCATTATAATTTGGATATGTTGAATACTGAATAGGTGTGGAGAACATGCTTCTAAAGCATGCCCCCACTGAATCTAAAAAATTTAAATGTGTGGAAGCCATGCCTATATGACATGCCCCCACTAAATGTAAAAAATGTCATTGTGTGGGGAACATGCCTCTATTACATGCTCCTACTAATATGCCCCCCTTTGAGGTGAGGAAAAGATAAGAATTGGTAGTTACCTCACCTTAAAAGGGCAAGGTGACTATATAATTTGTGAATGGAACCATGTAGCATATATAAGGAAGGTGTCTAGGTAGATATAGAATTGAAGTGTATAGAACTAATGTGATCACATGAAGGCCTAAGATACATAATAAGTATCATGACAACATCTATATAGTAATGATATAAGCTCAACAAGCAAGCAAACACACACACAAGAGCACTCAAAATTAAGTCAAAAAGCATTGGTCCAAGGAGACCATAAGCAAAGGACATGTTCAACTGCCGCATAATCAAAAGGACATTACTTATTCAAATGTCCACAAAAATAAATATGGCATATTTAAATGTCCATATAATAAATAATGATACATGAAAATGTCAAAGAAAGCATACAGAGGCATGCAGGTGCAAACAAAGGAGCATATTCAAATGTTTGAACAAAGAAGACCATAACAAGGCAAGACACTCAAGGAAGTGCATAGAGTAAAGCATAAGCAACCAAAATAAACATGTCATATTAGCCCATAGATCCAATGTGTTAGGGAAAATGTCAAGTGCATAGCATATCAAATTTCATGTGTAAGATATGATCATGAATAAAGGCATCTGTAAGTACATATGTAAGATCAAACATGATAATGTAGAGTGACCATTGAATCATATAACCTATGTGTATCAATATCAAAGAACCAAGTGCCCACAATGTCTTCATGACATGAGTAGAGAGAAGGATCAACATCTAAAATGGGAATAGACCATGTATTTGTTTATGTATGTATCACACTCAAGTACAAGTTTGACATGTGTATGTGTGTAGGAGTAACTGAATATGCCATCAATCAACATATAACTAGCACATAGATGTTAAGCAACCAATATAACATGTAGGTGTCGAATGTATTTTTAGATTTTTGAATGTTTTCAATTTTTTTGGTATTTTTGGAATATTGGAATGTTTGAGACTTTTAATGTCTCCTAGTGAGAGATATCGAGTGTAGGATCACCCTATCAATTATGCATTGTATCCTTTTCTTTAGAGCCAAGTATTTTGAACACACACTTATATAGAAGGGGGGTTAATCAGTATAATCTTATCTTTTACTTAATGAAACTTAACATCCATAATCAAAGCATTCACATAAAAATGATATAGATTGACACCAGTTTTATGTGGAAACCCTTTCAAGGAAAAACCACCAATGAATAGCTACTTATAACTACCATCTAAATCCAGTCGTACAATAATAATCTTTTTACAAAATTCATAGGCACTAACCTACTAGAGACTCCAATCCTTATCATTAAATAATTTATAGGCACCAACCTACTGGAGACACCAATCCCCACTGTTAAGCACCAACTCAGCAAGAGATACCAATGTCTTATTTCTGAGGCACCAACCTCTACTAAAACAATCTTCCACCTTACTATTGTTGCTTCATCAACGAATGATGGCAAATTCAATTTCCTCCACTTCTTCTCCACAAAAATTTGCTTATGTTTGAATGATAGAAAGAATTAATTCCTTTCTTCAAATCTACATGTGTTTTTATGATATATCTATTTATTCTACACACACTTGCTTCCTTCTCTTCTTTATTAATCTTCACATATCTCACACTTCAACTTCCATATCTTTCTCAGCCTTCTATCTGCCTTATATAACCTTCAAATGCTCTTCACAAAGGAGGCGTCCCATCTAAGAGCCACCTCTTCACCAAAATATGTGACTATTGACATATATGTTGGCATTTCCATTGACATTTCCATCATCCATCGACATTTTCATCATCCATCAACATTTCCATTGACAATTCCGTTGATATTTCCATTGACTATTTTGTTGACAATTCCATTGGCAATTATGTTGACATCAATTACAATTATTTTGACATCCATGACAATATTCCAATAATCTCCCCCTTTGTCATTGATGGTAAATCTATAGAGAAACTCTCCCTTGCTATAGTTCTCCTTTGCTCCCCCTTTCACATCAGTGGCAAATGAATGTTCATTATACTTCTATCCACAAATAAATCATGGGAAACATCCATGTCATCTTATTTAACATCACCACAAATGAATGATTGTCTTTCTACTCTTCCCTATACTCTTTCATAAGGAATTCTTATTTTATCATTTGCTCTCCTTGAATTTGATCAAATATGGGCTTTTTGACATCATTTACATTCATCTGGATTATCTCTAGCTACTCAAGTGGTAACTCCTATTTTCCACTTACCTTTCTGTCTGCATATCATGCTCCATATGCTCATTAACATTCCCAGCTTGATCACTATTTAGATCTGAGCTACCTTCTGTAATCTACACTTGACGTTGGCCCATGCTTGTTGTAAGATGTTATGCACCCTGACTGATTTCATTCTACTCTATTCCTACTTATATGACTTGTTTCTCATAAAAGTACCATCACTTGCATCATCACTCTCATAAAGAATATTCATTAGTAGAATATTCTCTTTATCTTATGAATGAATATCACCAAAAAATCTACGGAGCTGAAAGATAATTGAATGATTAGCTCCCCCTTAATTTATGCTTCTTATGAGCTTAGTGATACCTATTGTGCATGAAATGCAATTTACACAAGCATAGGTCTCTCCTTCTTTTTTGGCTCCTTTTTCCATACTTTTGAAGTTTCTTCCTTTTTTTACTCATGGCTTCCACTTTATTATTCTTCCTAGGAGGTTTCATAAAACCACTCCTACAAAATCATGATATATGTCCATATTTATTACAATTATAACATATAGTATTATTCTCATTGTAATTTAATAGTGGGTAAAATGAGTTATAGTTTCTATTGGAAACTCCATAAGTACATGTTCCATAGTTCCATGCATGTGCATTACACTCTATTGCTCTATGACCAAATTGATTGCAAGAATAACAATAACCATAGAAGTATCTTATGTAACTTATCACATTGTTCTACCTTAATGAAAATGATCTTCTAAGATCTCTAACAAGGATTTTCTTACCTCTACTTTCTCTATGAGAAGGATTGGCATGCTCCTTCTTCATATGCTCTATCTTATTTTTGCTTTCTATATTCACAAACCTCTTAAGTGTATCTACATAGCTGTTTGTCTTCTCTATATTTACTTTCTTTGATGAGTCTATAGATTTTGACCTTTTCCCTTTTTCAATTTTCTTTTGGTTCTCATCATAGTCAATGCCATGCTTAATGAATGGTGACATTTAAATATTTAGTATATTACTCAACACTCTGGTACTCTTCTCAAATTTTGATATGTTCTTCAACTCATTTGTTGTCTTCTCCAATTCTAATTTCAAGGCAATTATTTTAGATTCTTGCATTTTTCACTCATCCTCCTTTGTTTTCAATTTGGCTCTTATTTCCTTCTAGATTCTTTTCATTTCCTATAATTAAGTTTTTAAGCCATTGATAACCTTGTCTAATTCTTCAACATCCTATGTCATCTTTGTTTTCAATGCAATATCTTCTTCATATTTTTGAATTTATACTCTTTGTTTTAAATTCTTTTTCTTTAGCATTTTTATCTCTCCCAAGGCACAAATTAGTTCTTCTTCATGATTTACCACTCCTTCATCCTCGACATCTTCCTCCTCTTTCAAGGTGTCTTCACTTGTAGAGGCATCATTCATTATTCTTATAGTCATGAACAAATTTTATTCTGTATCACCCTCATAGATGTTCTGAAGTTTGTCCCACATTTCCTTTGTTGGATTGCATTGCATAATCTTGACAAACTTTGATTCTGATAAGCCACACAAAATAACATTCATGGCTTTGACATTATTCTCACTACCCTTCTTTCTAACTAGATTCATTGGTGGAGATGATGGTGGAGTATAAACATTTATTGTTGCTTACCATATATCAAACCCTAAAGCCATTAAATAGATTCTCATTCTTATACTTCAAAAAGCATAATTTGTTCCATCAAATAATAGAGCCTTGTTTGTGGATAAACTTTCTTGTCCATCCATGTGTGCTCCCAAGATCTACCTTCTAGCGGTTACATTGTTTCTGAAGGAACCGCTCTAATGCCAATTATTGAGCACATGCTTATGCTGAAATGGGGGGTGAATCAGTATAATCTTATCTTTTACTTAATGAAGCTTAATATCAATAATCAAAGCATTCACATAAAAATGATATAGATTGACACCATATTTATATGAAAACCCTTTAGGGGGAACCAGATATGAATAGTTGCTTGGAACTACCATCCAACCAATCATATAATAATAATCTTGTTAAAAAAATTTGTATGCACCAACATATTAGAGACACCAACCCCTGTCACTAAATAATTTGTAGGCACCAACCTACTGTAAACACCAATCCCCACTACTAAGCACCAACTTAGCAAGAGACATCAATCTCTTCTTTCTAAGGCACTAACCTCTACTAAATCAATCTTCCACCTTACTATTGTTGCTTCATCAATGAATTATGTTAGATTCAATTTCCTCTTATTTTTCTCCACAAAAATTTACTTATACTTGAATGATAGAAATAATTAATTCCATTCTTCAAATATGCATGTGTTTGTATGATATATATTTTTATTCTCCACACACTTGCTTCCTTCTCTTCTTTATTAATCTTCACATATCTCACACTTCAACTTCCATATCTTTTTCAACCTTATATCTTCCTTATATAGCCTTCAAAGGCTCCTCACAAAGGAGGCATCCCATTCAACAGCCACCTCTTCACCAAAACATGTGACTGTTGACATTTCCATCGACATTTTCGTTGACATTTCCATCATCCATCAATAATTTTGTTGGCAATTCTATTGACATCAATTAAAATTCCATTGACAGGAATGATAATATTCGAATAAAGTAATGGTTTTTATGGTGCCCTTGCATTCTATGATATGTACAATAATATCTGGATCATTATATAATATGTATAGGAGGTAAGTTAATCACTTTGTCTCAAATCATTTCCCTTAGTATTTCACTTGGTATCTTAGTAACTATTGGTCTAATGTTTGGAATACTTGTTTTATATGTGTTTTGTTATAACTTTGAATTTGGATATAAAACCTTATTTGGCACAATATTCTTGTATGAGGATGTAAACACATGATTCATAATATTATTATGTGGATTTTATGTATATGAGATTTGATTTTGTAATAAGGTGATATTTGAATTTAGATACTGATGTTATTTTTATAACTCATGCATTGACTTGGTTATTATATGGATTTGTTCTTTGAGAGTTTCACAAATATAAATCCTAGGTATATAAGATTAAGTATGCATACATGTACCATCAAGGGATATGGGAAGGGTTACTTGGTTACCCTCTTTTTCAATAATAGGATGAGCCACCTTACCCTTTGAAGAGGTGTTAGTATGAAGCTAGTTAGAGGCATGATAGTTATCACCCTCCTTAGGGTTAGAATAAGCAAGAGGTTCCTCCCTATCCATTTGAAATGTTCTAAATATTGAATTAAGAACAAGATAAGAGAGACATGCAAACTATAAAGAATAATCCATTTTGTTGATGTATTCTTTGGATTTTGAAATTAAACTAATTTTTAAAATAAATGTTAGCAAATTATAAATTAAAAAAAATCAGCAATTTGTTAGAGCACTTTAGGAATTGCATGAAAAAAAAAATAGAGGTTGATTTCACCAAATTTTTAACCCTAAAATGGATAGGAATCCTATTTTGGGTAGATAGAGTTAAGAATATATAAATGATCATGCACAAGGGTGATGATCAAATTTATAGGAGGCCATTTAGGTGATAAAATCATATATAAACATACACTAAATTTCTTATGTTGAGAATACACTAAATATAATAAGTATAACTAAGCTATGTATGGAAATGACAAAGAAATAATATGCTTAGTTGGTTTTGATGTTAACATAGTGTTCGATATGTAAGATATAGAAAGTAATCTAGAAGATGATTCTAAAATAGTCATCAGATTCTAGATCTGATGCTTCTAGAGCTCTTGACACTAACATCAACCTGGGATGATTATGTTGATGCTATTATCTAGGTTCTATAGATTGTAATCCATGTTTTGAAGTATTTTTGGGCAATCAACTTTTGGCATAGACATGTTTGGAAATTTTAATGAATGTTATTTTGGCCTCCTCTTTTCCAAGTTTTTTTTTAAATTTTTGGCTAAGTCTTGACTCTTTCTGCAACTACCACATGGTATCTCAACACTCATTCTTTACAAAAAGGTTCCCAACTCGCCTAGAAGTAATGTCAGCTCAACACATGGCATCATGGTGCTCATCCAAGGTAGTTTATTTTGTCAAATCTTCAATTAGCACCATTAGCTAATAAATTAAAATTCAAGACCCATTGTGCATTTATAATGATGAGAAAATAAACTTTTCACATGGTGCTCCCATGCTCATTCTTTGTAAAGGAGTCTTTGAATTCCCTAGGAGTAGTGTTAGCTTACCTATTGATGGCTTTGTGTGCTACAAATTTAAAGGTGATAAAAGGATTCTAAGGGAGACATGCATCACCTTAGCACTCTTTAAGAGCAAAGGTTTCTTTGTTAAGGCTTCAAGTAATTCCATTGGCTAAGGGAAGTGGGCCCCATTATTAACAATAATTTTAGAAGTAGTTTTAGAGACAAATATGTTGCACCATAACACTTATTCTAAGAATCATGGGGGATCATGAGGCATAAATAGTAATGCCATATCTAAGATTTTAATGACCAACTGCACTGATGAGCTAAAGCTCCCCATTCAGTTGCAATGACCTCATCATGAGTGTGAGTGACAAGTTCTAGGTGTCACTTCCTCGAGAGGCCTCTATGCCTATATATTTAGGGTTCTTTTCTTTGTAAACGGATGGAAATTTTAGATAATAGTGGTTTTACTTTTATCAAAGGGTAGCCATTTGTAATAGTTTCATTTCATGAATAAAATTAGCAATAGTCATTTGTTTTCCATCTCATGACCTTAGCAGGTTCCCCTCACGGGAAGGATTAAATATTGTATATTATGCCCTTCAACCTTTTATATTTTGTTCTTCACTTAACAATGAAGAGGATGTGGTGTTCTATGTAAAATTGAGTGAAACTTATTGTTGTCTTTTATTCTTTTTATTTGATTTTATAGTATTAGCTTTTGTTATGTTACAGGTTTTAAATCATGTATATGATCTTTTAAATCATTTGTAATGTTTAAAGGTTCATGTTATTTTATGTAATTTTTGGGATACATACATTAAAACTTCTGGCTCATCACCTTAGTTTATTTCAGTTTTATTTGCATTTCTCTCTTACCCTTTTCACCCCTAATTAATTTGAAGAGTCGATTTCTAAAATCCTAGAAGTTACTTTACAGACTGTAAATTTATCCCACATCTATAAAGCTTCCCATAGGAAGATTTTTTATCAAGAGTGAGAGTTTTAGGCATCAATAGCTTTTTCTTTTCTCGCACACCCAGTGGGATGCAAACTACTAGTCTACCTAATTAGAAGTAAGAGTTTATGAGCCATAGGCCCATCATAAGGTCACAAATAGCCAAGAATCTAAGTTTGTTACTACCACCTCTGGTAGTCGTAACTCATCAAAGGAATTCAGGGTTTAGCACATTGCAACAACCATAGTAAATGGTGATCCTAGGACCACCAAGAAACTTTGTATCATGGAATAGTGATAGCCCACGCATCCCTCCAATATCCCTAGCTAGATGGGATCTTATTCCTACTAATGCCTTGAAGGCACTCCCTAAGTTCACAAGGGAAGATTTCAAAAGTGTGGAATAACATCTTCAAGATGTTTCCAATGTTTGTATTGTGCATTATGTCACACATCAGAACATGGCCTTAAGGCTATTAGCCACCTCTTTCAAAGGGCAAGATCTTGACTAGTATTGGTCCTTGTCACCCAACTCCATCACCACATAGGATGACTTGGGTGATAGATTCTTCAAGTGATTCAATGAAAAGGTAGACCAATCATCTCTTCTATAATAACTTATCATCATTAAAATAGCCCCACAAGAGGCTATTATTGATTTTAATACTAGGTTCCATAAAACCTGACAAAGAATCTAGATAGTGTCTCAACCACCCACAGGTATGGGTATTGTCTTCTACCTCAAGGCCTTTAACTTGGACATAGAAGTTATGATTTAGTCTCTTAGAGGCCAAACACTGCTAGACATGTATGACTTACCAGTTAGGGCAGAGAATAATTTGATAGATGTCAAGAAACTTCCCCCATGACCGGTGATGCCCATATTCCCATAGATATTCATGCCACTACAAGAGGAAACATTGAGCACCTCAAAAGTACCTCCTTCCATGTATGTATATCTACTTGCTCAGATAAGCACATCTTTTTCATCCAAACTAGCCATGAAGATGAATAACATGAAGAGTATCTTGTGGAATTTCTCAAATGAGATCATAAATCTCAAAAGGAAACAAGTTATGCCTTTGAATACCCCTTACCAAAACTACTAGAATGGGAGGGAACCATATCAACATAATACATATTAATAAAGGCAGAGGCCTAATCATCAAGTACCAAATCATTCAGTGTAATCGATGAATTAAATCATCTCAGTTCTTGATCCTTTGCAAATGGTTTGATTGAGTTCAAATAGAGAATTGGTCATTGGCTAAAACAACTTGGTGAATGACTCAAATTCATGGTACTTTTCATGTAACAATGCACACATGCCCTAGAACTGCCTGAGAGGAAATCTATAGTGGAAAGTTATCAAACAACAAAGACAAGGGAGCACCCCTAATTTAGCTCTTTATGGATATTAGTCCTCAGGGATTGAAAATGTTGTCCTAATGGCCCAGATGCAAGGGATGTCCTTAGAGAAAGAAGAGGAGATAGCACTACAGCATGCACTTTTATATTTGTTAAAGGGTGAAGATGTGATTTATACAAGTTAGATCCCCTCACTGAAGGCCCCACAAGTCCAATCAGACTATTTCACCATATCTAAGAAGAGGATGGCCAAGACCTAAGAAGCCTTCACAAGGCCTAAAGTGACTTTCAAGAAAATTCCAAGACCCCATCCACCACCTCTAGCATATCAAAATCAAAGTGAAATAATGTAGAACAAGATAAAAGACCCTAAGGCCTGATCGTAAGGGTCATTTAATATGGTGGAGTAATTGAATAAGACTCCAACCAATGTTTCTCTCTGGGATGTCTTGTTTATCCTCAAGCAAAAATCTTTGTTGAAAGAAGCATTAGAAGACTGGGAGAAACCTGTACGAGCTATCCAAGCTAAAGAGCCAGCACAAAACAAGGGAAAGGGAGCTAGCAGTAGTGCACAACCTCAAGCACCATCTGCATTCATCAACTATAGTGCAGGGATAAGTAAAATAAATCCTACCCCATTTTATTTAACTCTAATTATGGGAAACAAGTTGTTGCATAATTCTATGATTTATTCTGGTGATAGCACCATGATGATACCCAAGTAGATTATGGATGCACTACAACTTCATTATGAACCCTTGATTAAAGGGGTAATACAGGTAGATAGGAAGAAGGTTTAGACCATACAAATTATTAGGGCTCTCCTTTAACTTTATACTCTTGTCCCAATATCAAAGTCACTCAAAAAGTAGTAGTAACATACATCCTACCAATCTTTGGGCTATGTATATCAAGATATTTCACCACCAACATAGGTAGATACTTGTCTTTGGATTAGTCCCACTTGATCCTAAGGACCAAATATGGCTTGATATTAAAAGTGTTATCCAAATTGTTGCATCTAAAGCACATAGTTGATGATGCTATGATGAAATTTTAAATGATGCACAACTCTTTATCCAAAAAAGAGATGTATTTCATGGAAATGCCCGAAGAAGAGAGTGTGACAGATAACGAGAACCCAAAAGAGGAGGTCATCGTTAATGAATTCATCAAGAATGACCCATTCATGAACTTTGATGTCACTGGCATGGGGACTTATGTAATCCATGATGAACACTAGGCCATCCTCAAGGTCATGAAGAAAGGAAGAGGCCAGAGCAAGGAACCAAAACATCAGTCCAAATTCTAGACTCTACACTTTGATAGCACAAAGTGAAAGACAAGGTCTGAAGCTAGTATTTGAATAATGTCTCTTATTAGAGAAGAGACTCTCAGAGCCTTTCACTTTTAATTTGCCTACATGAATAATGAAGCTGAGTATGAAGCCTTGATCCATGTTAGCCTTATCGAGCGAATGGGTATGAAGTGTTTAAAAGTGTTCAGATATTCTAAACTCATTGTAAGGCAAGTGAGAGAAGTCATAGTTGTGAAGAACATTTGCATGAGATCTTACCACCACCAAATATGGTATTTAATCAAAGATTTTGAAGCTTTAAACATTTAGATCATCCCTATGACCATGAACACATAAGTGGATAGAATGGCAGTGATTGGATCCCAATTTGATCTGGTGATCGACTTGCTAATGAACAAGCTAGTAGTATGGGTAATTATTTAACCCACCATCCCAGATAATGGTCAGAACTTGCAAGTGTTTGAGAGTGACACCCAAATTATCATGTTTCTTTAATAGCCATGTGAAATTTTAGAGTAGTTTCAGTTAAAGATCGAAGAAGCTTATAGAGATTAGATCATGCAACTAAAGTCTAACAAAATTTCAAAGGGGATAATCACCCTAGAGAATCTTTTTGATTCTAATGATGTAAGAAATGACAAATAGAAGTTTACCATAGATAAAAATGACTATTCTAAGCTTGATGTCAAAGGTGGAAGAAAATTAAAAGTAGGGAAAGGAGTTTCCCAAAAATGATAAGGAGCGATTGATCTCCTTCTGTAATAGATATGAAAGGGTTGCGGCTTGGACTTATGATTATTTGAAAGGGTATGATCATGAGATCATCTAGCCCACCATAAACCTAATTGAAGGTTCCAAGCTTATCTAACAAAAGCAAAGGTTGGTAAACCCAAAAATTGAGTCTCTCATGGCTTAAGAGCTAAGGAAATTAATCAACTCAAGGATAATATACCCAATCAAGCATTTAATTTGGGTGTCTAACTTAGTTTTCATAAGGAAAAAGAATGGAAAAATTAGGTTGTGCATCAACTTCAAAGACCTAAACAAAGCATCCCTGAAAGATCATTACCACCTTCTTTTCATGGAACAAATCCTCCAAATGATAGCAGGCACAAAAATGTTCTATCTATTGGATGGGTTTTTAGGAGACAACCAGGTATGGGTTAATAAAGAAGATCAACACAAGACCACTTTCACTATAAAGTGGGGAAACTTCATAAATGTGAAGATGCCTTTTAGCCTCTCTAATGTAGGAGCCACATTCCAACAAGCCATAGACATAGCCTTTCAATACCTAATCAATAAAATCATCCTCATTTACCTAGATGATCTAATAGTATTCTCCAAGAAAAGGGAAGATCACTTCGATCATTTGGAGAAAAAAATTCAAAAGTGTTAAGAGTTTGGGGTATCTCTCAACCCCAAGAAATATGTTTTTGACATTCCACAAGGCAAGTTACTAGGATATATAGTATCCAAGGAAGGCATCTCTATCGATCCAGATAGAGTGAAGGCCATCAGGGATTTGACCTTATTGGTCAATAAGAAGGGAGTCCAAACTTTCCTAAGAAAAATTAATTTTATCAGGCATTTCATATCCAAATTTGTAGGGCTGGTGAGACCAATTACATTAATGATAAAGAAGGATTAGCCTTTTAAATATACCTCTAAAGGAAGAATAACATTTGATAAGATGAAAGATTTGATATCCACTACCCCTATGTTAGTAATCCTGACTTCTCCAAAGATTTCATCATGTACATTTATGGGAGTGAACATAGTTTGGTGACTATGTTAACTCAAAAAGAAGATGAAGGGAAAGGTGAGCACCCAGTTGCTTTATATTCAAGAACCCTGCATGGGTATGAGACTAGATATAATTTTGTTGAAAAACAAGATTTTTCCATCATTAAGGACCTCAAAAAGTTTGGACACCTAGTAGTCGAGAGCAAAATAATGATATATGTGGCACATTCTAGTGTCAGAGAGTACATAATGGAAGGAGAGATCATAAAGAAAAGGGCCAACTAGATCACCAAGATCCTAGAATATAGTATTGAAGTCAGGCTAACCAAGGTGATTCGAGGAAGAGGGCTTTGTGAGTACCTGGCCCAATGTGCAAATGCCTCGATAGAGGGACACGATACACCAAAAATAGTTTTATTGAGTTAATTTGAAACCAATAGGTCTTGGGTTATTGATAGAACCCACTTTATGTAAATTGGCTGATATTCAAATGGTCTCCCCACATACAAGAGAAGATTTTATAGGCTACAAGGGGCCAACTACATATTAGTCCAAGGAGTCCTTTTTAAAAGGAACTTTGATGAGGAACTACTCCAATGCATTGACAGCCTCCAAGCTGAGAAAATCCTACAAGACATAGACTTTAGCCCTTTGGGTGATCATTTCTCAGTGAAGATAATCATGACTAAGATCATGCATGTGGGATATTACTGGTTGACTATGTTTTTGAATTGTTATCAAGTGGTGAAGAAATGCCATCAATGTCATTTCTTTGTGGGTAAGCAAAATAATTTAGCCATGATGTTGAATCTGATTGTAATCGATGAACCTTTTGCATAGTGGGGCTTGGAAATCATAGGGATGATAAATCCTATATCTAACATGGACCACAAGTGGATACTCATAGCTATAGATTACTTTACAAGGTGGACTGAAATAGCTCTGATGAAGGAGTTAACTAAAAATGTGATCCTCAAATTCTTGGAGGAACTAATAGCAAGGTTCAGCCCTCCCAAAATGATTATATTTGACAATGTGAAGGCCTTCCTTAGTTCCAAGATTTCAAAGTTTGCACTCAGGAATAGCATTTTTCTAAAGACATCATTCAATTATGTCGCATCCCAATTTCACCTTATGTTTTTACCTTTAAATCCATAAATTTGAAATTGGTTATAATGATTATTATGTTGTGAGAGTCTTTATATTGTACTTTATAAATGGTTTTATTAATGCATCTTTCAATGAAAAATTAAAAAAGTAGTAATGCTATATTTGATTTATAAAAATAAAGATTTATATAATCTTAAATTATTTAATTATGGTATTAGAAAATTATTGATTTATACTATTCAACATATTAATTATGCAAATTAAATATGTGTGTAAATCCTAATTAAACATTGGAATGAACATATACTTTAAAAGACTTATCTGGTGATGGTCAAGTAGAATTGATTATTAATTATTAATGCATGAAATCTTTCAATGACTTTATTTGGATAGGTGAAGTTAAGTTACCTTAATTCTAACTAAAAAATCAATGGAGATAAATTGGAAATTTATTCGATAATTATTGGTGGGACTCCCATTTAATTATTTATAACAAAGTCTACAGCTTTGGTTTCAAGTGGCATGCAAAGAGTGGAAAATGAAAAAAAAAAAAAAAAAAGGTATTAAGGAGAGAAAAAGGGAAGGATTTGGGACACAAGAATAC
The DNA here is from genome assembly GCA_037957365.1 of Torreya grandis. Classification (NCBI taxonomy): domain Eukaryota; kingdom Viridiplantae; phylum Streptophyta; class Pinopsida; order Cupressales; family Taxaceae; genus Torreya; species Torreya grandis. The sequence goes on along the minus strand of JARHVA010003485.1, from coordinate 1,192,540 downwards.
ATGGAAGATTTTTAAAAAAAAAGGGAATCCAGTAGCAGAAAGAGGTTTTGGAAGCAAAAAAGGAAGTTTTATCCATCAATGAGGGGAAAAGCATACCAAGTAGGTATTGTAATTAATTTAATGGTGTATTGTTGTATTGAAATAATTTTGGATTGTGGAGTATTTTAAGTCTGTGAGTAAATCTTGAGTAAACCCTGTAGAAGCTTTTGGAAGTATATTTTGGTAAACTCCTTAAAAACTATAATTATACTTGTATTAACCCAAAATATTTTTATTGAAGGAAGTAGTGACTCGAAAAGTGATAGATAAATTTGGGAAAATGTCTATTAACTAAAAGTTGAAATATAGTGGGTGAGGCATCGATGATTGGGGGTAATCTAAATGTTTTATTTTAGATTTGAGTATTTTGCATTGGGTATAAATATACATATATTGTACAAATAATACCATGCTAAACTTTAATGCCTTTACCATATCAAGATTTGTTCTTTTCTTTTCTTTAACTCAGCCTATGAGCAATACCATTACCATTCTTTATTCTTAGCTCGTCTATTTTAGTAGAACGGCATCCTATTTCGGTTAAGATTCCAACAAACTATAATAGCCCTCTGTGCCTTAAAATAGACTACCTTATGCTTTATCTTCATACTTGTTAGTATATATATTAACAAGGCATATGTGTTGAGTACAAGTCGAGAATACTTGCTTATTGCATTTAGTTTTTATAACATTAAAGAGACTTAATTTTGTTATTATTAATTTTGGCCTATTTTTTATCTTTCCTGGAGATGTTCACCAAAGCTATTAGATCTAATTGCCCTTGTCATTTCCACTTTGGCTTTTGTTGATCGCTTTCGTAGAGGATCCTCAAAATATTTATCAAAGTAGCCTTTTTCATCTAGCTTACTTAACATTGTTATCATATCAAGTTCTATTCTTTTCTTTTCTTGGATTTCAATGGACCTTGAATGTTCCTTTGTATTCCAAGGAGATTATTAAGTTTACATTTATTTTTCATATCAGTCAAAATATTAGTATAGCGCGATATTGGTGGGTTGGTTGTGCAGTGCTAAAACTTATTCTTCTATTATATTTATATTCTAGCTTTTTCTTCCTATAGTTGTTTTCTGAAAACATTATTCTTAGTCACCCCTTACCGCTTCTATTTGGGCTTTTGTTGATTGTTCTCAGAGTGGACCTTTGAATTGCCACCAGATTTTCTTTTTCCATTTTTCTCGACTTGAGTTGATCTGGGTCGATTGGCCGAGTATATAACTAAAGGTTAAAAACAAACTTGTATTTCATAATTGGTTAATAATCCTTTTTTTATTAAGAATGTATTTTTGTATATAATCAAAGATTATATTTTATGGATTTAATAAACTTGTTTTACTATTAATTTGTAAATAAATGATTATAAATTATAATTAATTGGATAAATAATCTTGTTTTATTATTAATGTATAAATTTATAAAAAATTTGATTTATAACTTATTTTATTATCAATGTGTTATTATATAATAAAAAACTATATAGTAGATAGTAAGTTCATAAATTGTGATCTCCCCTACATTTTTTATAACAGGCTTTTCTATTTAAAACATATCATAAATGAAATTATGTGGAATAGAAATGCCCTAGAAACATATAATTTGAATGTCAGCACTATTTGGTATTATGTGATCAAATTATGTAGGGGTAGGGGATTTTACCTCATTTCATAATATTTGGGGTTTTTATGTGAAATGAAAATATTATAAAGCTTATGAAGAAATCAACAGAACATGGTGGGACAATATGTATTTTTGTTATTTTGGAAAATGAACAATTAAGCCTTTCATAAATTTTATTGGTTTTAGGGGAAATCAAATTTAACCAATCTGGGAAATGTCAACAAGATGTTCTTTTCTTAGATGTACTTCATCTATAGAAATAGTGGAATTATGCTTGAATTATCTATTATAGATAAGTTAATATAGAATTCTGTTGTCATTTTGGATGGCATGGTTTTGCCAATATATGCATATTTATATTAGATATTGCATGTATGTGATTATGATCCTTAGATTAGTTTACCCAGATGGTGAGCTTATGTTTTGGATTATGTCTCTGTTATGAATATTATGAGGTTGCATTGATGATACTACCCAAGCAGCGAGATGATTTCTCAAGCCTGGTTAGCCTCATCAATGATGGGTATGGATAACCCAATCAAGTGATGTGATATGAATTTGATTGATCTAGATGATTTTTAGCCAAAGTAATGTTAGTTTAACATTATCGATTCATATGTATGATTTGCATATTGTGTGATATCATAGTTAAAATGTATTTTACGTTATGATACACATTATGTAGTAGAATGTTACAACACATGGGTAACTAGCATATTGAGTAGTATTTATTGATATTACATGCATGATGTTAAAGTCCCTTGATCTGCATACCTAGAGGGTATGGTTATGTAAGGACTCTCAAATCAATAACTAAAGCATACTTACTCTATGGATATGTAACCTGTTTATATGTATATATTGTACTTGAGAAGATAATATTATGATGTGGATTTACTTAGTGGTATACAAACTATTTGATACCCTTTTTGTATGAGAGTTAAAATTCATAAGTGTGGTAGTATAAGAGGAAATGAGAATGATGTTAGACATCAATAGTCCTATCTTATACCTTTTTGATGCAAGTGTTAGGGTTGTAAAGACCATCAATCTTCTCTCTATAATAAAGGAATGTATTTATACCTTTTTTTTTATATGCATGTGTATAAGGAATCTGGTGAGTAATCATGTTTACCTTTAGTAGTTTGGTAAAACTACATCTAGCCCTGATTTTGCATATGTAGGAGACATTGTAGATATGTATGGCAGCTCGGGGAGTGAGCACGGGCATAGGAAACTAACCTTGATAGGTGTACCTTAGTGTGACATCTACTATAGATTTGCTAGAATGCTAGTGAAAGAAAATAGCCTTTGTGTAGCATTGTACTATTATACAAACTTGTCGACATGATCAAGTCTATAACATCTTATAAGGATGAAAAGTTTATGCGGTATATTTCATGAGAAAGTTAATTGTTCAAGTGGCTATAACTCTATAGAATAACATAGTGCATTATGAGGTGTGCCTAAGGATTATGTTCTCTTCATATTTTTATTGAATGTATACTCAAATAGTATAATCTTGAATTGATTTATTATTATGGTTGGGTGTAAGATTGTTGTTGGTGTTGAGTTAGATGCTCAAACACAAATACCTATGACAGTATGGGATGTCATAGAGTTTTATAGTACATAAAGTACCTAGATGGTGCATACTATATTCATTATATCTTGACCCATACCTAAATAAATATATATGTTATGTTTGTTAATATTTAGGTAGAGTGATCATGAATTATGATAGTATGGGATATTATAGGATACTTTAACTTAGATGTATATACTCAGGTGGTACACACTGTAGCTGTATGTTTGGAATCTCACCTAAATTGATTATTCTAATGATTTTCTTTGTTATTACTAGAGAAATATATTCATATCAGTTAATTAGACAAATTATATGCGTGCATATAATATTGAGAGTATAAATGAATGATAGGTTTGACTCTTATGTACTTTATGACTTATTTTATTTTGTATACTTAGCTTACTTCTGTGTTTAGCATGTGATTTCATTTAGAACTAAGAATGTGGATTCCTTCATCATTGCTTATATCTAAGTTATAGGTGAGAATGCCTCGGTAAGCACACAAGCCTAGATTAGAAACATGTTATGCTAGAGTGGCTCATTTAATTGTGGGATTAGACTAGAGCTTTAGAAGCTCATCTGTGTCATGATTAGTTTGTTCCTTATTTGGCTTAGAGTGGCAATCCCTTCGGTGGTGACGTCTCCTAGAGGAGACCACACATTTGAAAGGAGAACTACATTGGACCCTAATTTTAAGGAGCGGATATGTAAGCTTTCCAAATTGTGGTGGGGCATCGGGTCTAGATCCTTAGGCTAGGATAAGATAGACTTGATTTCATAGTAATCCGAGTAAGTGGTTGATTCTATGTTCAATGTTTTGCTTAAAAAAAAATGTGTTGCATTTTCTAAGTGCAACTAGGAGGGTTGTTTCATGTGGTATCAAAGCCAGGTTTGAAATCTAGGACCTAATGAGTCCATTACCATTTTTGTATCTTTTGTTAGTCAAAAAGGAGAATTTAGAAAAACATGTGGTACATTGAGTGGGTACCTTAAGATAATTCATAACCCCTTAGAGTTATAAAATGGTGGGTTTATCAAGTGTCTCGTTGGTGATCATTTTATAAGGTGTATGGGTAGGAGAGTACATATCTTGGTTATTGAGTTGTGAATAAGAGTTTCCTACCATATTTTTGATCTTTTGATTGAACACCTTGAGTATGACTACATCTTTCTTGGTAATTGAATCACCTTCACCATTTACATTTGTGTTTGACATGCATGGAGTGATTCTCATTTCAATATATATATGCTTTCATTTTTTATTACATAAAAACTAGGAATGGGAGTTTCCTTATTTGATTGTAGGTGACTTGATTATAAATTCCTTTATGTTAGGAGTTTGTAGATTATCAACCTTATTTTGTTTTTATATACTTGAGAAGAAGTATCATCTCTCTTCGTTAGCTTATAGGTGAGTTTTTATTTTTATTTTACTCATACATCATTTAAAGCTATCGAAAAGGTTCATATTTACAAGATGTTGATTTAGTGTTCTCTTTAATGGAAACTTGTTTCTAAATTATTGTTTGATCTCTCTATCTCTTAAGTTTGTGGGATAGTGTTTCCTACTTATTATTGAGAAAAGTTGTAGGATTGGAAGAATTGGTCTATCCTTATGGTTAATATTTCCTTTCTAGTTGAGGAATTAGGTTGTGATTTTACTCTTGCAATTTGGTAAGCAACATGGATTGCGGTGTTATCTTTTACCATGTGAGGATATGTAGGAAATTTTATGTTGAGACGTTATCTCTCTACTTTATACTTGTAACTTTATAGAGTTACTATTTTATCTAAAATGTAAATTTGACCATGAGTAGTGGCTAACAATGGATTTATATTAATTATAGTTGATTATAATTAGTATGTTATTATCTACTTTAGTTAGACTAAAATTATTCTCTTTTTAAAACATGTTGTTTTGAAGAGTAGTATGTGTACCTTTGTACCATTCCTTTGAACCAAGCCGATGAACCAAGCGTTGAACCAAGCATTGAACCAAGCGTTGAACCAAGCATTGAACCAAACTTTGAACCAAGCGTTGAACCAAGCTTTAAACCAACCCGTCTGAACCAAGTCGTTGAACTGACTGAGTGAACTAAGTGATTGAACCATCTGATTGAATCGAAGCATTGAACCAACTGATTAAACCAAAGTGATGAACTGAAGCATTGAACCGAAGCATTGAACCAAGGCATTGAACCGATTCAATAATTCAAAGATGCTAACTTTCCTTGTGAATTTCTTCAGACAAGAGTTCGAAGAAGCTTTGTAAAACCTTGTACTCTTTGAACTGGTTCTTCATGTGCTGAAAGACTCACCTGTAGAGTCCGTAGAAATGGAGTCTGTAGAAATGGAGTCTGTAGAAATCCTCTTTGTAGAGTCCATAGAAACTTCACCTGCAGAGTCTGTAGAAATGGACCTACAGAGTCTGTAGAAATCTTGCAGAGTCTGTAGAAATCCTCTAAACTCATGCAAAATCAAAATGTACTAGCTCAGAACAACAAGAAAAAAGGGGGACCGGTTTTTGGCTTGTTGGGCCAAAAAAGGTCAACAAATTGGCGACTCCCAGGGGAAGCATGCCTGCTATGCTTAGAGACTAGTTGCCTTTTAGTCCATTGGGCATGGAGTCAGAATGCAGCTTTGAAGAAAGGTTAGCAACAGCCCCAAAAGATCCAAGAATCAAACATGAAGCTTTTTACCCCAGACACAAGGGAAAGCACACACAAGACTAAAAACACTACTTGTGCAAACTGTACTTAGGGAAAGCAGGAAAAGAAATTGAAAGTAAACTACTATATACAGCTAACCAGGAATATTTGCCTCCCTCTTGGATTAAAGGGAAAACTTCTTAAGTCCCCTTCCTGGCAAGGAAACTTATGGTGCTAGACAAGTGGCTGAATGAAATGGAGAGTTGGTGACCCGCTCCTCTTGCCTGTCACCTTGATTGGCCTGCATCCGAGTGGATCAAAATCGAACATGCTTCCAACATAAATGTATTCTTCTTATTCCTGGAAGCTTGTTGAATGTTGGTCCTTCATGTTGGCGTGTTTTAACAATAAATTTGTGGTTGTTGGCTCATCACCATAAGCCCTTTATAGTGCATGTTCCCTTTGCAATGCATCATGGTTTGACTTGTTCCCTTCTATTTCATTGAAGATCCTATCAAACTCATCTTCTGCTTCCTCTTGGCCTTCTTGAAGAAGGGTGACTATTGTGATGTCTGAAATGGAATCACAAACTGATTGCTCATCACACAAAACATCACCTCTTTGTTCAAAGCTCTCTTCTTCAAGGCTTTCCTCAAGGTGAACCAACTTCTCATTTTCCTGCTCAAGGATCAGAGTCTCTAGTTGTTCAAAGACATCCGTTTGATCCTCCTCTAACTCAAGCTCCTCAGCGTAGTTGTCCTCCTCATCAAAACAACAAGGAAGTTCATCAAACAAAGGGGGAGAGAGCTCACCATGCTTAAGTTCCTCCTCGTATTGCCGGAACATCTGCATGTATGCATGCCCTGAGTCTCCTCCACTGCTGATGATGTCTTCACAAGGAGCATCAATGATGATTTCTTCTTCATTATCGCTTGTGATAGCCTCTTGGAGAGCTGCAGATTGGATCTTTTCTTCCTCACTTACCTCCTGCAAAATAGGTTCCTCTTTGAGAAGGGGTGAAGGGGAAAAACTGTGTGGAAGAGGAGGCAGTCCTTGAGCTAGAATCAAATGATTCTCCTCCTTCCATTTGGTAAGCACTTCATCAATATCACGTGTGGCCTGATAGCTCTCTTGGAGGTGTGTAGATGGGGTGTGTTCAAACATGGAATGTGCCATTGGGTCTGAACCATCCATCACACATTGGCTGAGGAATCTCTCTCTAGATTCCAACTCTGTAATTCTTCTGGCTATATCCTCTTGGAAGAGCCTTTCTTGGAGGTCATCAGCATCATCATGAGTGGGAGCAGCCTCATCTTCTTCAAGGTTTCGAGCAAAACCTTTCTTCTCTTCCTTCCTACCCCATGATTCCACTATTTTCTTCCAACTCATGACATTGGGATTGGAATTTTGCTCCTGTGAACAGGCAACAACTTTATCCTCTTTACGGTCCTGAGCTGGTTCATGATGTTCCTTCTTCCAGCTTGGGATCTGGAGATCATACTGAGAGACCTGAGGAAGTTGGGGAAGGTTAGGGAGGGTCTACTGATGTACAGGAAGAGCTGCTTCAAGAGAGATGGATTCCTCAGCACAAGAGTTAACTTGAGGATTGGTAGAAGGGGTATCTTTTAGCGTAGGCTCCTCTGCAAGGTCTAAAAGTTCCATCTCTCTTTCACGAAGTAGTCTCACCTTAGCCTCTAATTCATCAATTTGCTTAGCTAGATTATCCTAAAAGAGTCTTTTTTGGAGGTCACCAGCATCATCATGATGAGTAGGAGCAATTTCGAGAGAGATGTGTTAGTTCATAATGTTCCCCCCAAAGGAAGATTCACAATCTAAGGAATTTAGAAGGTTCATCTCCATGGGAGGTTGTTTTAGTCCCCTTTGATGCTTGAAGGCTAGGCGTACGGGGTCAGGAGTAGGGTTGATTGATGCATAAGATGAGCTAGAGTGAGCAAGTGCCATCTGATAGAAAGGATTTGGTGCACAAGAGGGGGCTTTTTTTAGCATAGAAGGGGGCGCGTAAGGCTGGCTGCCTTACATGAATGGGTTCCTCCATTTTGCTACCTTCTCCTCCATGGAATGCAAGGCCTGAGCTTGCCTGAATAAACATTCCTCTTTATACATCAGCTCCTACTGATATCCATACTGCTCATCCAGTCTGTCTATCTCCATTACCTGCTTCTCAAACTCTAGCACCACCTCCCTTATCATTGAAGGGCAACTAGGAGAGCTACTTGAGGGGATTCCATAAAAACCCTGAGCTTGATTAAATTCACATGAAGGAATACAAGGCCCATGATTTTGTGCAAAGGAATTATACATACAAAAAGAATAAGATTTTCTTGATGGCACCAAGCTGCTTAACCAGCTGATTTAACTCGGAGTCGCCATTGGTGTTGATGCAAAAGCCTCCAAAGGTTGGTTGGTTAAAGAACACACCAAAAATTCTTCAACTCTTTGGACACAACTTGTCCTAGTTGGTCCCACTGGGCATGCCAAAAACTGTTGATGCAGTGGATTGCACCCTGGGCAGGAGGCCGAGCTCCTGCCTTCTACACGTCAAAATGGAAACTCCCCTCTCACCTATGGAACTGGCGAAGCTGGAGGGGAGAGTCTCTAGAAAAGGGCTAGCTCCCTTTGATGTATCTTTTAGGCTCTAGATTCCTACTGCTAACAAATAAATGAAAAAAAGGGGGGGATGAAAAGGGAGAAAGATGTTGAAAACATAACCTAAACCTAAAAGTAAAAAAGGTGATACACCAAAATGATGACCCACTCAGGCCAAACATACACTTTTCACCAAGAAGAGGCACCCATACACTTCATCTGATGTGGGAAACTCTTCTATATTAGTGAGTCAGGGGTTCGTAGAGATACAGGGAGGAAGAACTATCAAAGGTGCTCTCAGACACACTTTAGTAGCCTGTTCACATGCACCTATACTCCTCTAGGGACACCTCTGGCAACCCTACAAAAGAAAAACTCACAATGCACTAGACATGTTGAAATCACCCTGTGAAAGCATAAGGAAAATGACTTAATATAGAACAAAGGCATGGACACATCCAAAAGTGCAAGCTCAAATAGAGGTAAAATTGCTAAGTCCTGATTCAAGGTAAAATTTGACATAATTATCCCTTACAAACCTAGAGATTTTTGGGCAGAGCTTTGCCTTAAGGCTCAGAGATGGATCTTTCTCAAAATGAGAATTTTACAATATATAGAAAGAGAAGAGAACTTGGCACTTTTTGGAAAAGACTTTGGTGCTCTTGACAAGTTGGCCCATGTGCGTTCCGAGCCTTGGGAAGAGGAAGCCATTTGATTGTCAATTCTTGCTTTGACTTTGGCATCCCAACATTAATGAGGAAGCATGGACCGTGCCTCTTTTCTGTGAACAGACTGCTCCCTTCAAGGCATTTGCGTGGCTTGTCTACTTATAAATGCAAACTAGAGAAAACAAGTCGCATCGCTTACTGTTTGCACTGTTTGGCGACCACCTGGCAAGTGATGTTCCAACTGTAAGAGTAAATCCCTGAGTTGATACCTCCTCTCGCCACTTGGACTGTCTTGTCTTTTCCTTGCCTTGTCTCATCTTGGTTTTGTCTCTTTCTGGCTCCTTCGGCCCTCAGGGCTATCTTCTTGGCAGGTCGCTAGCTCCTTGGGCTCTTTTGTTCTTGCTTTTCAAAATCAATGGCTATTTCACTGCCTTGAACTTGATGTTCGCGCACCCGTCACTGCGTTTGAACTTCTAATGGCTAGTTCATCGTGCTTGACTTTGACGTCCTCGGGCCTGTCACCCATTGGACTTTCTTTAGCTTTCCTCTTTCTTTGGCCTTTTATGTCGCTTCCTTCCCTTCGAATTTCTTGTTTTGCATCCTCTTGAAGGGGAGGTGACCCTTTGGCTTATGGAGAAGTCCCTTTGTTTTGGCAGCCGAGAGTTCCCTGCAAGGGCACTTGCCCTTCGGGGTCCTTCGATGGCCTTTCCTCTTTGGTATTTTCCGCGGACATTTTTGCAGACTTTTTCCCCGCGGGATTTTTTCGTGGACTTTTTTTCGGCGGACAAAAGTCTGCAAGAATTGCCTTGTCACTTTTTCAGAGTTTTCCTTGGGCCTTTTTGAGCTCACAACTTCTCAAATTTCTTTGGACTTTTTGTCCGAAGGAATTCCTTCAGACAAAAAGTCTGAAAGAATTTATTTCATTCCTTAGTCCTTTTTTTCAGGATCTTGGTTTGTGGCCCTTCTGAAATCCTTCAGACTTTTTGTCTGAAGGAATTCCTTCGGACAAAAAGTCCAAAGGATTTCTTCCTTGGCTTCTTCGACTGGCCTTAAAAGTGCCCTTCAAATTTTTTGAAATCGACCCTTTCGAAGGTTGCTTTTGCCAACCAAGTGCCCTACGCAAGGGCACTTGTCCTTCGGGAGGCTCTCTTGAACTTTTGCATTGAACCGTTCCATTGAACCAAGCCGATGAACCAAGCGTTGAACCAAGCATTGAACCAAGCTTTTAACCAAGCGTTGAACCAAGCTTTGAACCAACCCAGCCGAACCAAGTCGTTGAACCGACTGAGTGAACCGAGTGATTGAACCATCTGATTAAATTGAAGCATTGAACCAAATGATTGAACCAAAGCGATGAATTGAAGCGTTGAACCAAGGCATTGAATCGAAGCATTGAACCAGTTCAATGGTTCAACGGTTCAAAGATGCTAACTTTCCTTGTGAATTTCTTCAGACAAGAGTCCGAAGAAGCTTTGTAAAACCTTGCACTCTTTGAACTGGTTCTTCATGCATCGAAAGACTCACCTGCTGAGTCCGTAGAAATGGAGTCCGTAGAAATCCTCTTTGTAGAGTCCGTATAAACTTCACCTGCAGAGTCCGTAGAAATGGACCTGCATAGTCCGTAGAAATCCTGTAGACTCGTGCAAAATCAAAATGTACTGGCTCAGAACAGCAGGAAAAAAAGGGGGACTGATTTTTAGCCTATTGGACCAAAAATGGTCAACAAGTACCAACGTTGGAAATGTGTTTAAGCAAACCCAAAAAGATGTTTGAATTTGAAAGGTAGCCACTAAGGATCTTGAAAAGTACCCACTAAGGATATTGGAACACTATTGACAAAGACAGACACATATGGTAACTAAAACTATTTCATTGTTGCCAACATTATTAAGAGAGTGAAAATCAGTGCTCTTAAATATGATGACAGTCTACTAGAATCATTAAGCATTTCTATATAAACTAGAAAATCCCTAAAAATAAATGATTGTAAATTAAGTTTACCAAGTCCATAAATAAACAAATGATTAAAGAAAAAAATGTGAACAAGAATCAAATATGTATACACAAATCATATATGTCAAAACTAATATTACTAAATACCTAATACCTTAAAATAATATAATTCTATAAAAATAAGGGTGTCATGCGCCAAGTCCCTACTAGAGTTAGTAGATTTTGCCTTTGTTTGTTATTTAGTTAGAGAATCATTAGAACATTATAGATTTTTGAACAAGGGTAACATAGCAACCAGTGTTTGCCTTTGTCCAGTATAACATGTTGTAGTTGATGTTTATGTTATTGAAAAAGAAGTGTTAGCACGAAACATGTGAAATCAATTTAAATTATATGTGTAAACAGTTATTTATACAAGTCATCAAATTTTGTATACATTGTAAGTAGAACAAGAACACCGTATATGTGGGATAGGTATTTAAATGTATCCCAAATATGTAAAAGCGATTGACATTTGTAAATACATTGGCAATAGAGGAAAAACATTGTAAAGCCGTGGAGTTAGTAATAGGGCATTGTTTTTTGTTTTTTTCAACACTCAGATCTATGTTTGTCTAAAACCTTTGTCTCATTCCATAAGCCTTGAGATTTTAGCAGTATTCTATTTACATTATAGTAATTTGTCTACATTATAGTATTATATTGTTAAGGTTTATGCAAGATCACATCTCATGAAAATAGGTTTTTAACATTACATATTTGCTTAAGCGATTTGGTGTTTAGTTTTGTTCCAAATCCATGAAATCACAATAGTTAACATTACAATTATGTTTGATTTCATCATAGCCCTTACACGAGTTCAAAACATGCTATGTTTTTAATCCCCAATCAAAGCTATATGTGTATTATGCCTTAATGTTTTTACTTTAAATTCTCTACATCCAAGTTGAGCTTAATGTTTTGATCTATTAGACTAACCCTATTAATGAAGAGTTGAGTGTTATTGGTCTTAGTATCCAAATATACAAGTATACGAGCTTCATATTTCAAGTTGAGTTTCACATATTTTATCGGGCTTTCCTAGAGCATGCCATTTATAACACGAAGAGATAGAGATGGCACTGAGGTACAATCAATTCTCTCAAAATAAACAAATTTACAAAGTTGATCTCAATGAACTAGAATGAGTGGATATGAAATGAAAACATAATGGTCCAGTGAACTAGGACTGAGTCTAGTTTATCGAAGACCATCTGAGACTCATTCTATGTCAACTAATGACATGGATATTCATTGAATTATCCACATTTATAATAAATTATTTGTATAAATGTAAAATCTTAACTTAGGTAAATGATAACTATTGTAAGTCTCATATGTATGCATGCTTATACACTAACAACATATTTGAGTTTCTATTGTTCCACTTCACAGGGTATGAGTGTTAGAAAATAACAACGTAGTCAGATGAAAGCACAAAATAGATCACAATTATTTTATTAGTTTGAAAAAGCTTGAGTTTTCTTCTACAAAAGTAGCTTGATATATGAGAGATGTTATAGATCATGCAAATACAATATTTATAGTTCACATCATGGTTGTACTTGGTAGGCCTAATTTGGGTTCAACCTTGGTTTTGGAATAAGCACTGAAAAAAGTCAAATCAAAATTCACCCAAACATTGGGTAGACTTGTCAAAAATAGATATGTAGATGTTAAAATAGAAATCAAAATCCACCCAAACATTAACCAAAAGTCAGCCAAAATCCACCCAAACACTATCTTGAATTGTCAAAAATAGAGATTTAGAAGTTAAAACAAAAATGTTGTTTGATACTGCATATCCTATTTTTCTCATGGTTGTTTTAAAATAGAAATTTAGATGTTAAAATGAAATAAGGAGGGGTACTAGATTTAAGTTTACTCCCCTTGATTTTATTTTTTAATCGAGTATCTAGTCTAGTCAGTTGGATTTGTTAGGACTCACTTGACTTGTGCATTTTACAGAGTCTTAGTCTTATGGAGGGATAGATTTGAAGTAATTGGAAGCTAAGTTGTTAACAAATAATCTTTTGAAAGGCATAAATAAAAATATTCTCCACTATAATATTGGCCTAACATCTTATGAGTAAAAAATTATTTTTATACAATAAAGAAGTGATATTATAACAACCTTGTTTATAGGAGCAGTCGCTACTCCAAGTATCTTTGTTTTATAGTGGCTATTCTTTTGGTTCAACAATATTGATTATTTTTTAAATTCTATGTTAGAGCAACCATTCCAACAAGTTCTCGAGTCTACCTAGCACTAAGCCACATTATTTATATAAAAATGAAAAAAAGAGAAGAAAAAAGTTTGTAAGACTAAAATGAAGTTTGTTACCTTAGTAAAATTCCTTCACATATCAAAACCCTATAATTTTTTGTAAGTCTTCCTACAATACTCCAAAAAGGCCATTTCGTGGCCATTTTTATCATTGAAACCCTAAATAAGTTATCGTTGCTAAAAAAATGCACCAAATCAATGATGCCATTCACAACCAAAAAAAAAACAAAAAAACACATCAAAAAGCAAGGAAATAGTTGTATACGACCTCTCTGCAGACAAGCATTTATGTGGAGTATCATGCAATGCATATTTTTTTAGAATCATAGTAGTAATAATCTTCCCAAGTGGTCTTTCATCCCTGAGCTTCTCTTGTTTTTCCAGCTATCTTGCATCAATAAATGTGTTTAATCAAATTGTTAATTCCCATGGATAAACTTACAAAAAAAACAAGCACCTAATTTGGCTTGAAAAATAATGAAACTCCATTTATTTAAAATGTTTTGAAATAGTTAAAAAAAAACCCTAATGGGATCGATCCCCTTTAGCATTGGCAGCTGTGGCACAACAGAGCATATGGTAGATTTATTGACCATAGGATTCTTGAGAGGAAAAAATGAGTTGTTTAACCCTATCGACTTGGCATAAAAAAACTCAGACTGAGGAGGAACTACTGCAAGCATCGAGACTAGAAGGGATTTGAATTGGGGCCTCCTCGCAATAAGTCTTGTAAGGCCATTGTTGCTTAGCTTGAGCGAAGAATAAGAAGAAACCCTGCTTCTGAGCGGCTTAACAAATGTGCTTGAGATATGAGCGAAGTCGACCTTGGGGTTCGAAACTCCACCAAGATTTTGTTGTAGGCTAGTTTCATGACGTATTTGTGATATAATACTACCTCCTTTTCCTATAACCCCTCCTACCTTAGCCTTGGGGCACAAAAAACCTAAAAACTATTTCTCCATCCTCTGATCACGATGCTCGAAACTGCTTGGAGGTATGCCCATTGTCCTTCACGGCGAGTAATCGCCGCTCAGGCTTCCACCCTGAATCCCTGCTATCCGTTTCAAGCTGCATTGAACTATCTGTCATCATTTTAATAATTGAATCATCCTCGAGCTATCAAGTCATATTAATAGGCTAAATTAATGGGATATGAAAGTAGCGTGGACATTGCATTTATTTCAATATATTATACATGATATCAACGCTTTCTTCTTTAATAACATGCACACAATTTTAACCAATAAAAATATTGATAAACACCTTTTTTTAATATTTTATATTAAAAAATGTATAAATTAACTATTAAAAACTTCTAAATTTTTCAATCCAAAAAAAGTTATAATTTATAATTGATGAAGAAAGATGAATTTAATAAAAAATTAAAATAAATTAAATCCTTTAATACACGCTTCAAAACTAATAAAACACATAGTACCCTAAAATAATACAATTCTAGAATAATTGACAAACATCTAAAGTACTCTAAAGTGATGCAATTTTATTTACCATTACAAAATACATAAGGGCAATTGTAAGGCGAATTTTAGCCCGCAGTTAAAAAATGGAAATCAATTAAAACCCAAAATTCACGATATTGTCACTGAGTTCAAATACCCACCCGGTTGAACGATAAACGATCGTTTATTTTTTACACGAACCCTGGTTGAGTGGAGCAGCAGAAGAATAGAAAAAACAAAGACTCACATTCAATGGCTGCTGGTTCAGGACCCTATTCAGGCACCAGCACTCTTGCCCTTGTAAGTCTTCAATATCTCAATATTTTTCATCATATGAAATGCCCAAGTGTCGGTTTGCTTTATCTGCAAGGACAAAAGCAGAAATCAAATGAAAATAGAAAATTAGTCTCGGGTTTTAATTGTCTTTTGAAAGTGATAAGCTTCCTCTAAAAAAAATCCTTACTCACACTCTGGGATTTAATTAGATATTCGTGCCTTTTAGTCTGTCAATCTGAAGAAGATACTCTGTTGCACTCCTGGATATTTTTACTAGTATTCTGGCTAACACATGATTGGTAAGGAGTCTACATAATTTTAGTAGGTTATATTAAATTGGCAGGGTTACACGCTTGTCTTTTATGCAGCGGCCTCTAAAATTTCTTCCATATACCCTTCCTAGTCAGTTCTAAATGATTTGTGGTCATGGTATGCGCCCAATTTTCATATAAAGGTCTTGGATGGTGTCGACATGACTCTGGATATTGTTTAGGCCTTGTATTGCCAAACCGCCATTGATTACCTCCTTTAGCCACTAGTAAAAATGTAGTAGATTTTCATCAAACTTTGGTTCTGGATCTGCTGCTGAGAAAAATTGTTTTCATAGCTTGATTCTCGGGAGTTTGATCAACTCTTTAACACTACTGGAAAAGAGGTAGTAGACCTTTTTCTTTCTGTGGTACCTCTGTTGCTTCGATTGCATGTCAAAAGCACTGGTCACCTTCATTTTCAGCCAGAATGTACTAATTGTTTTTTGCACTTATAGCCACATTAGCATCTGTGAGAGCCAGTGTTACACAAGTTCCTGGACAAAGGGTTGAGGGGACGAGGGGTTGTGGGGACACGGGACCTGCTCAGGGAAGGGCAAGAAATTTCCTGGATTTTGGTGATGGCATGGGCACAGCTATTAAAATTACATACACAAAAATATATGAAACTTAATTAATATAAAATAACATTATAAACTAAAACAAATTGAAAACAGTTTAAATTAAATTGAATTTTGAAATAAAACGGTACATCCATGATCCAACATTGAATGTTACTGTCCATGTTATTCATAAATCACTTTTCTGTTGTTAGATTCCTAGAGATCATCCATTATTTCACTATATGATACTAAGAATTGGTGCTAATGTCTGGTTGTTGTTGACTCTTTGGTACTTGATGCATATTTGGATGCAAGGGCAACACAGGAGACTGTGCTCTTTGTTTTAAGTAGTGTTTCATTGCATGACTTGCATAGACTTCCTCTCTATGGGCTTGTTAGTATACTCCACATGCGTCTTAACTTCTGTTGAAAACAACAGCTTGGAAGTTACAACATGTATTCACACATTCAAGCTCATGCATCAAAATTATGTCCAGATTATGTTACCAACCAAGAGATTATATGTTCAAGAAGATGATTTCATATGTTCAATCTTTTTTTCCCATTTTGGTTGATGCATTTTGTTGTGTGTTCCATTGGGAACTTTTTATGGAATGCATTATTTATTAGACCTATACCTTATTTCCATGTCTTTCTCGTAGGGAATTTGAGGAATATAGGCATAAACGGACAAGTATTCAAATGCTCATTTCATTTCAACAATCGAATAGAGATGTCACATAAACTTAAGTAATTTTTGAACTTTTTTTGAAATGCAGAGAATAAAGACTTGTATATAAGCAGTGTTGATCAATTGTCATAGTGATAGAAATTGTATAATCTTCTTGCCTGATTTTTCTTGTTTTGATCAGGTAATGAGGAAGGTTATATTTATATTGAAAAGAGTACAAATTTGACTTTGAGCAATAGTGATGGAGCTACTGATGAAATGTTTAATATAAGCATAGACAATTAATGGTGAGGGATGGTTGAGGGATGTCATGATGTCAGGGTGGGGGACGTTTCCAGGGCATCTCAAAATCATGGAACATTTCAGGGACGTCCCCCTTTTTGTGTGTAGAGGGCCATGGGAGGGGGACAATTCCTCCCCATCCAATCTTCCCTGAAGCTTCTGGGATGTCCAGGGCAGGGGAAAAATAGGAGGGATGCGTCCCCAAGTAACATTGGTGAGGAGAGGATAGGGGAGGGTTTCAACTGTCCAACTGCATCCATTTTATGAACTGCAAACAACAATAAAGTTTTTATAATGTCACTATTTTGGGGATCACTTGTGTTAATGTTGATTCAATCTGTATGACCCATATTTCATGATTAGTGGTGATTTCTAATCTCTTCAAGCTCAAATATTTAATTGGAAATCACAGAATATATATGCTATCCTACTTGTATTTTACTTCAAATAACATTATTATAATGCAGGTTGTGCTAGAATTAGTGCTAATAAGTTGTTGGAAACATAAAGAAAACTGTAGTTACAAAGTTGGAATGAAGCAAACATGTTAAAGACAATAAGAAACATCAACCGCATTCCAAGCTTGACAAAAATTAACCTGGAAATTCTACTGTGGGAAAACCAGCTAGAAGTGGCAATAACTTAGCTTCCTCTCCTTTGGGCCAAGATCAGTTGAGCTTAGATAGAACAATTACATTAATCATCCTCTATTATTCTTACTAAGACTACTCTTTGCACCTCTCACCCTAGACAACCAACTAAAACCACTAACTATCACTCTCACACTCTTATTGCTTATATCTGGATTGGTGCCTTTTATTTATAACATGCCAGGAGTGTTCTTTTGTGCAGTAAAGGATTCCCAAAATACTTCATGGCTTTGATTGTTCATTTTCCTTATGCAGAACCACCACCTTAAACAAGAGGGAACTGCCACTTTATACAGTGCTAATTACGCAACTGACATTGCCCATTCCAAAATTACTACCTTGCACAATGTCTAATACATAACCGCCATGACAATTGTGCAACCACCATCGACAATTATGCAACTGCCACCCTAGATTTTGACACAGTACACAACATAATCAGTTATGAGGTTTGATCATTACTGTTTTTGATTGTTTTTTAGTTGGAGGCGAAGTATTTTTTTTTGATCCTTATGGATCACCCCTCTCCTCTTTGGAGCCTTTTGGTTGCACAAAAGCTTAGTGGTTGAGGAGATGTGAGAATAGCACTCCTACTTCCTCCTTAAAGTACCATCTTGCTTCTTTGGTGTCTTCCCCTTGATGTCAACCTGCCAAGACTCCTGTGGTCCTCTTCTAGTCTGTTTGACTTTTTGCTGGAACACCACAGTTTCCTCCAACTTTCCTTGTGCATCTAAGACAGTTTTTTATAGAGGGTAGCAATTTCCATTCATCTTCATCATTCAAAATGGAATGCTCATACAATTACAAGTTCTCACAATTTACTACTTAGTACATCCACATCGACGAAGGCAAACAAGCTTGAAATCATTCTCTCCAACCTGCTCCTAGATGGTTAATGGTCCATACCTTTGCTATGCTGCTGATCATGTCTAGACTTGTACTTGGCTTGATATTTCCCCGACTGTTCTTTTACTTCTAGTTCAATTTGCTTGATCTTTTCAATGAGTGTTGTTGTCCTTGTCACCTTTGAATATAGTTCTCCTCCTCCTCGTCCCAATGCAAGATCAAGTGGATCGGTAGGAAAATAATCCTAACATGCTTCAAAAGGTGACTTATTAGTGGATGCATACAGTGTTCTATTGTGTGAATGTTGAATATATGCCAAAGACTTATCTCAAGTCCTCAGATGCTTGATGTCAAAGCCTCTTATCAACTGAATCGAGGTCCTATTAACAATTTCCTCTTTCCCATTGGTTTGGAGATGAAACGCTGTGTTGATTTGGAGCTTGGTATCCATCTTTCTCCACAAGGTGGACTAAAAATTCCCAAAAAATCTTGAATCCTTATATGATACAATAGACTCAGGCAAAACAAAATGCCTCTAAAGTTCAAACATTAGAAAAGAACAATTCAATTGCTTCATGCCTTTTTACTATCATCTTATGTGAAATCAAAACACACATATTGCTGAATGTATCTACAACAACATACAAGTAGTCATGTCCATTCTTTGACACAGACAAGTCTCCCATGAAAACCATGGGGATGTTCTTGCATGGTTTAGTAGGCATCGGTAGATGTGCATACAACCGTTTTTTAAAACTTTAGGCTTGCTTATGTAATATAATTTACATCCTTTAATGGATTTAGATACTTCTTGAATTTTGGGGCTTTACATATACATCAAATGAGCCGTTGGCCTCAATACTAAATTGCCTTGAAACTTTGGAAGCATGTGTTTCCCTCTTCAATAGAAATATTTCCTCCTTTGGCACACATAGTTTGTCCAACTTGTATAATAGCCCACATTTGAGGTAGTTATTAAATTCATCCTCAACATCAACTTTCTTTATTTTCAATTGTTGATATGTCTAAATTTGCATCTTGTTCATATGCTTCTTTGATAGCGTCTTTTGTGAAAGACTAAAGTTGTGAAGTTGATACCAAACCTGAAACTTGCTTTTAAATTGGTGACCTATATTTCTGCCACAACATTTGGGCTTCCTTTCTTGTACTTGCTCACAAAATGAAATTGTTGAAGAAATTCCATCCACTTATGGTGTCTTTTCCCTTGCAATTTACATAAGGGATGCAAATTTTGAAGAGGTTTATGGTTACTATACACAATTGTTTCTCTTCCTAAAAAATAATGCTTCTATTTCTTAATTGCTTGAATTAGAGCATACATTTTACTTATCATATATAGGATACCCCCTCACTATTGTAGAAAATACCAATGATTGATAACAAAATGGCTTATCTCCTTGCAATAAAATAGCCCCCATAGCATACTCACTTGCATCCGTTTTCATTTGAATATCTATTGCAAATTAGGGAGAACAAGCACTGGTGCATGACTGATTTTGTATTTCAAAGAATCAAAAGCATAATCATGTTATGTACCCCAATGAAAACTCTTATCACTTGCTAGAATGGCATGTAGAGGAATTTTAATTGTGGAAAAAGTTCGAATGAACTTCTTGATATATTGTACAACTTCAACAAAGCTCCTAGTTTTTGTAGCATTCCTAGGGTGTGGGCCAATTGGTGATAGACTCACCTTTTGCTAAGTCAACTCTTAGTTCTTCTGTTGATGTACACCCAATTTTGTGCACATATTTTCTAAGCTTATTTAGGCTAGTGTAGCTTCATTTGTCTTCTCGTTTTACAGAGTACATCATAAGGGGGGATGTGAGTATATATTATGACATACACCCTTGTGTTGTCTAAGATGGACCTTTAAAATTATTCTTTATGGATAAAGCATACTATATGTACATAGGAATCTCCATAACTTATTAAAAATATCTCTTTAGTGGTTATCCTCAAGTTAGAGTTTGTCTAATTTGAGAAGATTCCTTCAAAGATAAAGATGTATTTCAAATCCTAAACCTACTTATCTATATAAGAAGTTGGCGGGTATAGGTGAAGGTTGGCATATTTGTAATATTATTGTAATCTTATTGTGAGGATGGGACAATTGTGATTTAATATACTTAGTAGTCATTCTACCTTGACATATTCATGTTATATAGGTATGCATGCATTGTGTGTGAATGTCATAATGTTGTTTCAGTTATCATGGAGACATTTCAAAATTTACATGGCATTAGAGCTTTTGTACAAGCTTTATGTTTGCATTTGTTTTAGTTTGAGCTTTTAGAATGATTTTTGCCTTTGAGGAGTATTTTACACTTTGTAGGTTTCAAAGCTTATTGGAGTTATTTTGACTACACCATTGTGTCCATCTGACAAATTTGGGTTAGACTTTTGTTTCACTTGAAATGTATGCCTAGAGCAAAAGTTATGAAGTTTGAGCCTTCGGAACAACTGTCGCATTGAATGAATTTTTTAAGATTGAAAGCTTTTGGAGGTTCTTGGAGTGATTCTTACAAAACATATGAGAAAGTCAGTTTAGAATTTCGTTTCACTTGAAACAAACTCATAGGGCAAAAGTTATCAAGGTTGGAATCTGGCCATTAGTGGCCTCTTTGCATGAATTTTTGCATAATTACTCTTTATTTTTTTAATTTTTCAATAAATAAATTCATAAAAAAATGTTTTTATTATTCTATTATTTTAAAAATTCAAAAAGTAAAAATAAAGCAAAAAAAACAAAAATAAAGAAAACAAATGAATAAAGCAAAAAAAAAAACAAAACTTGAAACAAGCATAACTTTTTCATATAGACTTCACTTTAAGTTTTTTTTTTAATTGTGTATTTTTTGCAAGCTACGCATTGGTGAAATCAATTTCAGTAAATGAGCTATCACCTAGGCAATGGTCATGCTTGACCATGTGAGGCCAAAAGACATGCGACTTGGTGAGACCCCAACTTTTTCATTCAAACTCGTAAATGAGTGTTGTTTTTGGAATCATATAATTTCAAGAGGAATCCCAATTTGGCATCACATTTGAGATTGGAAGTCTGTCTTGGTTGACACCTTGTTGAAATGGACAGTGCTAAATAGTTTGCAGAAACCACAAAGTTTGCATATGAAAGCATTTTTTAGTGCAATTCTTTTAAAATGCATACTGCTCTTTTCATCTATACTAACAATGGTAGAGAACAAGGTCATTCTTAACATGCGTGCTCTGGTGCCTTTCTGTGTGCTTTCAGCTTTGTGTGTTCTCTAGTCTCATGACTATGCTTCGAGCCCATGCTCGTTGAACTTTGGGCATATTGTTTCTTTCCAGCCACCCTAGCATCCACATTAGTTTCTCGTTCTCCACGCTCACCCATTCCGAGCTAGAACATTCATTTTCTTTTGAAATATTTTCTAACCAATGTTTTTGGTTTTTTCGACAAAAATTAACAGGTTTTGGCCACTAATCATAAACATAAAAAATGCTTCCTGTTCAGAGCAGAGAGTTATTGCTCACACAGGTTTTGACCATTAATTTCAAACATTATAAATGCGTGCTCTTTCGAGCATAGAGTTTTTGCTCACACATGTTTTGGTTATTAATCTTGCACATTAAAAATGCATCTTGTTTAGAGCAAACATTTTTTTCCTCACAACACTATAGTCAAATCTCTCTCTTTGTAGGCATTTTTCAATTAGTATTTGATACCTCTACATATATGTGATACAAATTGGCACGTTAGTTTGTTGGGATCTTTGTTGAGGATGGTTGTTTGTGGGCCTATGCTTCTTGAGAGCTTAGAGAACACATGGCATTCTGAGGAGTAAATTTGTTCCACTCATGTCTTGATCATCAAAGATATACTTCTTACATGCTCAAGTGTGTCGTTTATGTTCAACATCTTATAATTTCAGAGAGATCCTTGTATTCAACACCATTTCTTTCTTTACTTGGTAGTTACAACCACTAGACACTCATGTATTTCGGTAGGATGGAATGGTATCCATGAGGACTTTAGTATTGTTTGTTATTCATTGACATCTATGACATGTCAGTTTGCTACACCCATAGTGATACAATTGGACATTGGAGATTTTGTGAAGTACAATTTGTGAAGCACCATCTTCAAACTCAGTCTTTCTATTGATCATTGTTGTATTCTTGTACTTTTTGTACATGGGTACCTAACATGACCTAGTTTTTGGGACCTATATCAAAGGTTTGCCTCATTTGCTCACTTTTTCTAGGTTCCTCTTAAGGGGCGTGTTGATGTATGCACAATTTTGTGCACATATTTTCTAAGCTCACTTAGGTTATTGTAGCTTCATTCATCCTCCCATTTTACAAAGTAAATCTTAAGAGGGGATGTTAGTGTATATTATGACATGTACTCTTGATTGTCTAAGATGCACTAGTAAAAGTATTCTTTATGGATAAAGCACATCGTAGGTGCACATAATTATCCATAACCTATTTATACTAACTTATTTTTAAGTTGTTTATAAATAATAATATCTCTTTAGTGGTTATCCTCAAATTAAGGTTTGTATGATTTGAGAAGATTTCCTAAAAGATAGAGACGCCTTTCAAATTCTAAACCTACTTAATTATCTATGTAAGAAGCTAGAGGGTATGGATGAAAATTGGTTCATTTTGTATCATCATTTCAATCTTCTTGTGACGAGGTCACATTGGCCCACCTCACATATGTGCTTTAATATATTTGATAGTCATTCTACCTTGATATATCTGAGTTATTTGCCACTAATGGTATTGTTGACCATTTTTGGTCCTGCAGACCAAAATCGTTCTCCCTTTTCTTCTCCTTCCATTTCCACGCTCAGACATGAAGGATAATGCAGAAGTATACTTATGCAACTCGTTTTTCTCTTGGCATGCAAAAGGCTTAACTTCAAGCATTTGCAAGAACAGGCAGGGTTGGAAGGAGCGATTATACAGGGGTTTGCAAAAGGTGCTAGTTTCATGAGAGTTCCCAAAGTTGAGTGTAAGTTCCGTGTCTCAAACGTCTAAGGAGCTCCATGATGTGTTCTTGGGTCTAACAGAGCAAATAAACTGTTTCGGAGGACTTTTATTGGCAAAATAGACCAAGTTCAGAGGGTAGGAAACGCTTGAAAGGGTCAGAATTTTCCTTCAGAAAAGGGACTAAGGCAAAAGAAATCCAAGGGAATTAAAGGGATGAATTCTTTCGGACTTTATGTCCGAAGGAATTTGTCCAAAGGTATTCGCCAAAGGATCATTTTCAAAAGCCCAAAGGGTAGCCAGCCCTTGCGGAGGGCAGGAAAGCACTTGGAAGAAAGGGCCAAAGGGACAGAGTTTTCCTTTGGAAAAGGTGAAGACAAGTTGAATTTCTTCGGGCAAAATGCTCGAAGGAATTCCTTTGGACATTTTGTCTGAAGAAATTCACGAGGAAATAAACACAAAAGAAAGGAAAAAACCCGTCGAAAGAAATCTGCGAAGAGATTCACAAGGCAAATCCTTCGGACAAAAAGTCCGAAGGAATTCACCCGAAAAAGAAAGCCCGACCGAAGGGAAACCCGACAGAAGACAAGCGAAAAAAGAACATGAAGAGTTCCTTCAGACAAAATGTCCGAAGGACTTAGGGACCAAGGAGCCCGAAGGACCCCGAAGGGCAAGTACCCTTGCGGGGGACTCTCGGCAAAAATGAAGGGACACCTTCCCTTCGGGAGAGTTAAGAGACAAAGTCCCGGCCGAAGGAAAGAAAGTCGAAGAAATTGCCAAAGGGGATGACGGGCCCGAAGACGTCAAAATTGAGCATGGCGAACTAGCCGTTGGAGGTTCAAACACCCAGTGATGGGTGCACAGACGTCAAAATTAACGCTGTGAAATAGCTGTTGATTTTGAAAAGCTTAAGGACAGGCCGCAAGTGAACTCAACGACCCGTCGAGAAGATAGCCTCGAGTTCTCACAAGGCCAGGAAAAGACAAAGCCAGAAAAAGACAAAGCCAAGAAGGGACAAAAAATAGCAAGGAAAGACGGGACAAAGCAGAAAATCTAGAACACGGCCATGCACACATACGACAACATCTGGAATGTTCCAAAAGACGCACCCAGGTAAGCACAGATATGGTCAAAACAACCCAGGTGGCAAAAGGTGTCGGCACGAGTTATTCCAGTGGTTGACACAGACTCTGCCAAGTGGTCATCAAGGAGCGCGAACAGTGAAGACGCAGCCTGTTTTTCCACACTTTGCATTGATGAGCAGACAAACCATGTAAATATCTTGAAGGAGTGGTCTTGTTTGCAGAAAAAGAGGCGCGGCCCATGCTTTCACATTAATGTTTGAACGCCAAGGTCAAAACTAGTAGCCGACACAACATCCTTTTTCAACGGCTTCCTCTTCCCAACACTCTCAACGCACATGGGCCAACTTGTAAAAAGGCACCAAAGTCTTTTCCAAAGGGGTGCCTTTACTTCCTCTCTCTCTATATATATTGTAACTTCACATTTGAGAAAAATATCTCTCATGTTGTAAGGCGAAGCCTTGCCAATTTTTCACCTGGAATCAATAGAATACGCATTTTTACCTCTATTTTGGTTGGGTATATCTCTGAGTTATAACCTTGTGTTCAGTCATTGTTCCATGATGCTTTCATAGGCTTGATACCAGCACACCTGGTATAGACAAAGCGCCATTCTTGCAGATAGCAAAAAGAGCAGTATCTGGAGTGCAGAGATAGGAGAGGGTTATCAGACAGTGTGCCTTCTTATAGCACCTGTGGTAAGTTCATTTTCTGTGTGTCTTCATTAAGCCTTTCTGTTAAGTTCTCTGCAGTCTGGTCCTTTTACCAGATAAAGTGTATCTCTTCTTATGGTTCAAAGTGTGAGTATGAGTAGATCAAACTTGATTGGTGCATCACCAGCTTAGGTTAGGTTCTGTTTTTCAGTAATCCTTCTCTCTTTTCAACCCGCCCGCCCTGCCCGCCCCACCCCCGCCCCCCCCCATTATATATATGTATTAGCAATATTACTGGAATAACTTAGAGATGCATCAGAGGGAGCTAGCCCTTATCTAGAGACTCTCCCCTCAGTTTTGCCAGACCCACAGGCAAGAGAGGAGTTTCCATTGTGCCGTGTGGAAGAGAGAAGCCCAGCGTTCTCTCAAGGGTGCAATCCACAACGTCAACAGGTATACAAGTATGCATTCATTGTGGGTGAATGTCTCGAAGTTGTTTTAGTTATCCTAAAGCCATTCCAAAATATAACATCTTCTCCTCCAACCACATGCTAGAAATAAACTAATGATTGTTTTGTAAACTCACATTTCTTTATGTTGTATAACAGTTGTTTTGCTTTCAAAACTTGTAATTCTTGCTTCAAATGAGTTAGATGTTCGTTCCATGCAAAACTAAAAACAAAATAACATCTAGATGACAACACTTGTTTCTATGAAATGCCTCAATACATCATCAAACTCATAAAAGTTGTAGGTGGATTATATAAAAGAAATGGAAGAACCAACCATTCAGATAGACCTTGCTTTGTTTTGAAGGTTGTCTTCCACACATCCTCCTCCATATGAACTTGATGGTACTCGGATTCAAGATCCAACTTTGTAAAATACTTGGTAGGTCGAAGTTGGTCCAACAAGTCATCAATTTATGGGGGTGGACACTTGTTCTTGATGGTGATCTTGTTCAAGGCTCTATTATCAATGCACATTCTACAAGAACCGTCTTTTTGAACCATAACAATGGGTGAATTGTAACGCCCCATATCCCTCTTAATCTTTCATCCTTTTAATTGCAGGGTTATTGGAGGTGAGTGATGCAATCTGCATGTATTTAGACCAATTTTTTGAATAGCCCTAACCTTGAGTTTTTATAGATACCTTCTCTAGTCAATGGGCTATGAATAAGCTTGAGTTATGTCATATTTGCTTATTATCAGATCATTCAATAGTCATGTTTCTTATCTCGTGGCTTCTAATGAATTTAATGAAATGCCCTTTAGGTGTAGTCTAGTTTTAATCACACGAAAATTATTCCTTTTTTGTCATCTTTAAAGATCTTTTTAGTTATTCCATTTCAATCTCCTTGGGTTTAATCTATGTATATTCTTTTTATTAATTAGGCATTATTGATGTGTTGCACACATGTTATGGTTGTCCTTGTTGGGCACCTTGTATCTTGCCTTGTTTAGAAATTGTCCATTTTTGCATTTGCTCGTTTTATCTTCTTACACCCTTGTTTCTAATGTCAAAAAATGAATTTGGTGCAAGTGGGATGTTTGTGTGACCCTTGAGAGAAACTTTTGTGCAACCTTGTGAATACTGAAATATTGTTTCCCTAGCTTTTCATCTTTTCTCCCTAGCTAGTTTGGTGTGTTATGTTAAAATTTGGATCCCCTTATCTTAACATCTTGTAACCTTCACGTACCTTTTCCTTAAGAGTTTTCTAAAGGTTCTTTTTGACCATGTGAGAGTTTAGTTTGAACCTTGAACCCACCCCAAGTTGGCGAACCCGGATTTATAAGTGGACCCCAATTTTAATGGCAAACCCAGATTTCTAAGTGGACCCCAATTTTAAGGTTGAATGTTTTACAAGTAAACGACCCCCTTTAAGTTTTCTAAAGCTTAGGACCTATACCTATAGGGTGGGTGAGTTTGTAAGACCTTAGAAGGTTGTTTGTGTCACCAAAGACCTCATCTATGGGCGTTGGTAAGTTAGTTGTAAGAAAGAGTGTTTGAGTGTAGAAAAACCATGTGGGATATTAGTGTGACCCTTACTCTTTACCTAATGGCAAACTCGGATTTGGGGAGTGAGTCAATTCTAAAGTAGTGTGTGTTGCAAGTTACCTTATTTTCTTGAGCGTTTAGGGGTTAGGACCTATAGTTATAGGGTAGGTGAGTTTATAAGATGTTAGAAGGTCTTTTGGTCACCAAGGACCAAGGTTCATTTATGTGCCTTGAAAAGAGAGTTGTGAGTTAGGAAAGAGGAAATCAATTTTGATGTAAGAGGGCCACATGAATTGTAAGAGGTCATTGATTTCTTGTAAGAAGGGGTGTGGGCAAGCATATGGGAGTTGTAAGAAAATTAAATGAAAATGTAAGAGGAATTGGTTGAATTTGGGATATGACATATTGGTTGTCATGTGATGTGTAAGATTAGTTATTGTTTTTGCAAGTAAGGGGTTGAGTGGGTAAGAAAGTGGGTACAGCCTTGGGATAAGAAGAATCAAGTGTCTCAATCCCATTGGTTGAGTTTTTTGAGTGGCTCTTCTTTAAATAGAAGGGCTTTGTGCTTTGTCAGGGGGATATGCATTTTGTTTCTCCTTGCTTAGATTTTGAAAATTGGCTCTTGTTTAGGATCTTGCTAGAGAGGAGGTTTAGAAGGGTCAAGGAAGTCTGTGCGGTGGAGAGGAGGTCGACTCACTTTTTATTGAGCTTCTTTATATGATTTTCTCTTAGTATGTTGAATGAAAAAGTTTGGTTTCTTTTCCCTCTTGTTTGTGACTTTTTCAAGTTGTTTAGATAGCCTAATGTTCTTGGCTATTTGGGTTATGAAATATATGTGTTTCTCATCTTGTTATTGTG
Organism: Torreya grandis; assembly: GCA_037957365.1. Classification (NCBI taxonomy): domain Eukaryota; kingdom Viridiplantae; phylum Streptophyta; class Pinopsida; order Cupressales; family Taxaceae; genus Torreya; species Torreya grandis. Next base: position 1,164,405 of record JARHVA010003485.1, on the reverse strand, counting down.
TTTTTTCGAGCTTTTACTAAATTTGTAGCTTGCTGTTTTTAAATGTGTTTAACTTGCAAGGTTAAAATTTGAATGTATTTTAGATTTTTAACTATTGAAATGAACAGTTAAAATTTGAATGCATTAAGACTCGACATACATAGTTAAAACCATAGTTGGCAGGAGAAGGGTACGAGTACGGGGAAACAGGTACTAGTACCAGTACGCCATTCTTTTGAAAAATAGGAGACGGGTATAGGGAGACGACTACATATATATGGGTACGGGGAGATGACAATATATATATATATAAACAATTTAGAAAAATATATATTATATTTTAAAAACTTTTAAACTAGTGTTAAAAAACATTGTATGTATATAAAGATTTAATAATTGTAAAAAAATATTAAATATTTTAAAAACAAATGTCAAAACTATTAAAAATTTTAAACATTTTTACAAAACTAAAATTAAATAATAAAACTATAAATATTAAAAAGTTCTAAAAAGTTAAGATAAAATAATAATATTATAAATAATAAAAAATTAAAATAATAGACTTGGTGAGGATAGTGTGTGAGTTGAGTGCTAGAAGTGGGAGGTCTTGGGGTCCATTCCCCAAACTGACCACATCTATAACGTCGTTCCCACACTAGGTTTCGACAGGTCAAACGTGAGCGTACCCGATGTGTTGGACTAGTCAGCTTGGTGTTCAATGCGATGGGGGTCGGTGGGTGGCTTGAAACCTATGTTCAATGCAACGAGGCAAGCCATAGTCCATGGCTAGGGCTACTCTTCACATTCGGTTCTAGCTCCGATTAAATAAAACCTGTTACCCAACATTTTTTTTTAGATCAATTGAGGTATTTAGGAGCTTCTAAATCGAGTTTGAAATAACAAGTGGCTAGTTTGAGCTTTCTGTGTTTTCTAAGGAGGTTAATCCTTCAGATTTGCTAAATATTTTCACAGAAATGACCACTTGGCCACAGAGCTAGGGCTTGCGACTGGATGGCGATTGGTTTGAAGGAACTGATAGGGGGAGATGGCGAACAAAGCATTTGGAGTCCAGCCAGACAATGCTCACCCTCGAAGGGCGTTGGACCATCAAATGGAAGCACGTCGAGGTATTGGCGCAATGAAGACAAGAGCGGTAGGGAGACCAAATAGGGGTTCTCAGAGGTGGCAACACTGATGCTGGCAAACGTTGTCTTGGCATTACATAACTCTCAACCTGGCCTGATTGTTTTTGAAGCAAGGTCAAAGGTTGTCGGTACGACAATTGAGGTAATGACGATGAAAAGAATGGTGCCCCCAAAGCCAACCCAAAATGGAGGGTTCCTGGAGAAGCTTGCAGGTCATGTGGGTGATGTGAAAAGTGCTAGAGGTATAGTCAAGGAGGTCGGGATTAGGAAATCTTTTGTGGATATTCTCTCTAGGCCAGGTGTTCTAGCCGATACGGAGGTGCATCCACTTCAGGGGGCAGAAAGCAGCCCCTCGATCTCATTTGGGGAAGTGGCTGCAGAGGTGCTTAGAAATGAAGAATGGTTTGCCTCCAGGGGCCTCATTTGTTGATCGGTTTTGTCCCAGCTTATCGGCTTTGCACGATTGGGTTTTTGAAAATTGGCAACCCCTCATGGAAGATAACCTGGAAATCAACCCATGTGCGAAGGGCTTTTTTATCGCAATTTTTGACTTTTTTGGAGGATCGAGCTAAAGTTCTCTATGATAAGCCCTGGAGTTGGGATCACCATCTACTTTTCTAGAAACCTTGGTTTCTAGATTTCAATTCTCTGTTGGAAACCCTAACGATTAGACCAATGTGCGTTCGCCCACCGCACCTTCCACTACAATTCTGCTCAGACTCCTGCCTCTCAGGTATTGGTAACGTGTTGGGCGAATTGTTGTCAATTTATGCCTCAATGACTAGCTTCTATCATACCACCTTCGCTAGGATTCTGGTGGCGATGGGCATCTCTCAGAAACTCCCAACAAATATTAAATTAAAAATCAAAGATCATTGCTAGACTCAGTTCGTGGATTATGAAAGAATCCCCTTCAGGGGTCGAAAATGTTTTGAAATTGGGCATCTGGCAGTGACCTGTTTCAGCTCCAAACAAAAGACTATGACATCTTGGTGGAAAGACGCCCTTCCCTCTCACCTCACAGTTTTTGCAGCGAGTAATCAGATCAACAAAATTGAGGAAGTCTCTACTCTGATTGATGGGAATCTGGTTGAAAAGGGTGAGTTGGAGAAAGGTCTTTCAAAGATGCCAGCCCTTGAAAGGGTGGTTAAAGGGAATGAGGATCCCATGCTTCCTTCCAAGGAATGGACTGTGGTTAGGAAAAAGAAGGGATGGATGGCTCCAGGACCAACATCTTGAAATCTGCATTCCTGCAGCAAGAAAGGGGACCGAGAAATTTTGGTTGGAATTGGGAAACCCTTGCAAGGGTGATCAGGGTTTTGGGTGAAACCTCATAGTTGTTAGGTTTTGGTGTCGTTTGGGTTCGTTTTGGGTCGTTTTTTCGCTTGGGTTCAACTTGATCTAGGGACCTTTGGGTTTTTTGTAATCACGTGTTTTTTATTATTTCAATAAAATGGGTGGGGGACTTGCTAACCCTCAATCATTTAGCAAAAAATAAAAAATTAAAAACTTACAACTTAATTTAATGTCTTAAATAATTAATAATTAATTATAATAATGTTATAAAGTTATAACATTTAAAAAAATAAAATAAAAATCGAGAAAGGCCACTGTCGTTCACAACGGTGAAGGCCTTATTAAAAACTGACTTACAAATCATGACGGCAATGGCTTCCCTGTTAAAACTTTACCTTACAAATCACGACTAAATATATCATTTTTTGGTTTTTTGTAATCATGTGTTTTTTGTTTTTTCAATAAAACGGGTGGGGGACCTGCTAACCCTTAATCATTTAGCAAAAAAACAAAAAATTAAAATAATAAAATATTAAAATCTTACAACTTAATTTTTTTTTTAGATCATTACAGAGTTAGTATTGGGCCCCCAGCCTGCAAAGTAAGAAGTTTTACAATTCCTGGCACAAAGCCAACCAAAACCAAAAAAACAACAGACCACCAATAACCGAGACTAAGAGAAACACCAAAGGGCCACGCAGGAACCTCGCAGAACAGGAAAAAACCACAAACCCAAAAAACTAGACAGACCGAGAGAAGAAAAACTAACAAGGACACCAAACCGACAACTTACACAGTAGCACCTGCGATGCCATCCTTGTCTGAATCTGACAGCAACACCAAATAATAATCGCCCCCCGCATGTTCCTCCTTCCCAGCCACAATTGGTTCCTTCACCTGGACCAGTCGCTCGAAGCCCCCAGACGAGGAAGGCACAAAGGACATTGCCGCCTCCATTGTTCCGTGTTCTGCAGCCACCACTAGCACTAAATTATACCAGGATGTTGCTTTCAGCATTCCACGCAACACCCATCTAACCAGCTTCCTCACTGCGTTCACCCTCTTCTACTCATGTTGGTGGCCATGTAACAACACCAACTCTGGGATGGGATTCCTCATTTGCGACATCGTCGGCAATGAGACAAATTTACCTATCCTCATGTCAAGCATCATGACCTTCTTATGGAGGTCCATGAAATTTAAGAGAGTCATGAATCTGGTTTCTAAAGCTCGAAATGCAGAAGCAGGGACAACACCTAGGCCATCTCGCCCCGAGAATGACAGGGATGGGAGAGGGGTCAAGTGATGCAAACAAATTCTCTTGATTAGGCCCACTCGACATTCTGGACAGACACAAAATGCTACCACCTTCGCCACCACCTCCGTCTCAGAGATTAGGAACATGAGATTAGAGGCAAAGATGACAACCACTTCTGAGTTTACCCTGCACTTGACCCCCTTAACAAGGAACTATCGCCCCAAAACATCCGCTATAGCATCATGCACTTCCTCTGAGGGCAGCCAGAAAATATGTCAGTGATAGGCTCGTGATATAAGTCCCTCAAAGGCCATCTCCCTCACCTCACTAGACCCAAAGATGCACGTAGTGGAAAGTGCAATGTCGCTCTGGCTCTCCATTGAATTCACCCCCGAACACAACATAGAATTCTCAAAAGCCACCTGCGCATATGCAGCGCTAAACACGGCAGCAGGCGAATAAATGATCATAGGGGGAGCGTCTAGTCTCCCGCGTGCCAAGGAGAGCTGTCAATCACCCCAATTTAAACACCATCCAATCATAAATGCAAATCCTCCTCCCTGATCACTTCACACACATTCCTGACAAGCAATGATTAAATGGAGTGAAAGGGAGCGTGCCCGAGGTGTTAGCAACCACATGCACCACTAAAGGCTCCTATAGATACATTAATCATTTTGTAATTACTTTGTGTGACAAAGCAATACAAAAGGATAGCCAAGCAAAATTCAACCAAGATCAATCAACGAAGCTGTAGGGAAATCCTCCTAAGCTTCCCTGATGTTATCCAACCTGTAAACCTCTGGTTGATCGATACCACAGTTTGCAAGGAAGTCCGCGGCCATATTTGCCTCTCGAAAGCAATGCTGCCACTTTATAGCAGAGAAAGCTTCCAAATTTCGCCATGTTTTCTTCAAGATATTCTCTAAGTGCCACGATTTAGCCTCTCTTTTTTCCAAAGCTACAAGGATAACTTGCGAATTGCCTTCCACAATCAGATTCGGGATCCCACATTGGATAGCCAATTCAATACCGCTCGCCAGAGCTTGAGCTTCCGCATCGTTGTTGGACCCATCCTGGATTTTCTTAGATAAAGCTCTAATCATTGATCCACAACAATCACGAATAATACAACCCACCCCAGACGCACCTGGATTACCATGCACTGCACCATCGAAATTCAATTTAAATCACCCAGGAGGAGGGGGCATCCAATCCTGCTTTCTACTTTTGACCTTTTTACCAATGACGATTGACCCATTAAGAGGGACAACTTAATTTTAATGTCTTAAATAATTAATAATTAATTATAATCATGTTATAAAGTTATAACATTTAAAAAAATAAAATAAAAATCGAGAAACGCCATTGCCGTTCACAACAGTGGAGGTCCTTTTAAAAAGTTTGACTTACAAATCATGACGGCAATGGCCTACCTTTAAAACTTTACCTTACAAATCATGACTACATATTTTGGTTTGAATCGTGATTGCAAAAACTCATTTTTTTAAGGGTTCGTGATTTTTCTACCAGGAGACGTATGTCTTTGCTAGATGTCTCTGGGTATGAGAGATGTCTCCATACCTGAGATGCGTCCTGGTACCCGAGACATGTTCCAGGGGGTGGGTGATGCGTCTCCTTACAACACTGGTTAAAACTTCAATGTATTTCAACTATTGAAATGCATGGTTAAAATTTGAATGCATTAAGACTCTTGACCTATATAGTTTAAACATGAATGTATTAAGGCTCTTAGCTTTGTATTATTTTTTATTGAAGCGTTGGAAATATGCATTTCTATAAAATGGATTTAGCTGCTAGCATTATAATGTTGGAAATGTGCATTTTTGTAGAGAACAACGGCATTAGCATTAGCGGTGTATGTATATAATTGAAGCATTGGAAATACACGTTTTTATAAATGGCAATGACATTAGCATTCATTGTATTTTTAATTGAAGTGAACGTGCATTGTTATTCGATCTACCTATACCACAATGACAATGAAACAATATAACCTCTTTTGTCCTAAACTATTTTGTCTGGACACCGTTTCCGAAATGCAGAATCGCCAATTTTCAAAATCCCTTGATTTGGAAACGCCATGGAAACATCTGTACTATATATAAACAATGCATAATACTAATTTTATTCTATAAAAGATAAAACTCTTAAAAATATATAGTATTCATTCATTCATTCATTACATTCAAATCTAGAATAAATCATCTAGATTGTCCTCAAAATCATGAACGCCACTCCCACTATTTGGCAGTTTTATCATTTACTGACTATAAATCATCTAGTTTGTAGGGGCTCCCTGGTGCGATGAAGCTTCTTGAGGGCACCCCTTAAAGGGTGTACTGGGAATGGAGGTGGGATCAACTTGTAGCATTTTGCGAGAGATGTTCTCATACTATTCTATCATACCTACATCCCTTCATGCAACGTTCATGCCTCCTATGATGTCTCCTTGAAACCTTGAAATTTGGCTAACTTTGACCTTTTTTGTCTGCCAGAATCCCTTGGAAATGTCGAGAAACGATTGGAAACACCTGGAAACATCATGTTTCCTGGAAACGTCCCAGATGTTTCCAAGCATTTCTTGGGAATTCTGTGGTGTTTCCATACCAGAAATGTTTTTAGACAGGAAACAGGTGGGGGGCGTTTCCTGCAACACGGGTCCTAAGGAAAGTGGATATTTGTTTCCTTCTTTAACCATGTGCTGTCCTAGCTTTTGAAGGGGCAATGTTGAATGGACAATTGTAAAAAAAGTAGTAGGAAATAGAGGATAAAATGGGTTGGTTAGGAAAAAGAAGAAAATGTAATGGTATGTAAAGAAAATCTAGTAATGGGAATGTATGTGAAGCAGAATAAAAGTTTAAGGGAGTTATAATTGAGGAAAAATATTATACAAGGCAATTTTAATTTTAAGAAAATTAATATGGAGGGCATTGGCAAATCTTCTTGGGAGCAAAGCCAATGTAGGACAATTGCTATATAGGGCAAATTTTTCTGTAAGATTTTAAGGAAGGACGCGGCTTGTTTCATTTTCTTTGCTGGAGATTAGTAAGATAAATTAACAATAACAAAAACAAATTGCAGCTGCAGCAGTAAGGAGATATGAAACACCCCCCAAAAAAAACAAAAATCATAAAAGAAGCATTCATATTGTAGGTATGTCACTTAATGTTTCTTGCACATTTTTCGAAGTTTAGGTGATGTATGAGAGGTGCACCAACAAAAGAGTGCCCAACACTTTGATGCTTGGCGCTTGTGCAAAAGAAAAGCACACAAGCAAAAGAATAATTGTCTTATACTCTATTATAAAGTGTTGTTTCCATGAAGATTTAGGGTTAATTTTGATTTTTTTTAAAGTTTTATTTTATAGAACTTTTATTAAGTTTCAAAACTATTACCCTAAACTTTCCATAAAATAGATTTAATTCCATATCTCAAACAAAGTTGAGATTTTTCCCACATAAGTCGAATAGCACTATAAAATATCCCCCAGAAGCATTTTGCTACAACTTTTACAATGTATGAGATTGAATTGTTTTTACAAAAAAATGTCGAAAATTGAATATTTGATATCTCGAGCTTCGGGTTGAATTTCCCACAAAAATTTACCAAGATGTCTAAAATACCAATGTAAAATATCCTCCAAAAGCGATTTTGTACAATTCTCATGGTGTGTAAAATTCATTAAATTTTTCCTTAGCTTTCCCCGTCAATCAAACTAATACAACATATTTTGATTGAGGTTGAGCCAAAAGTTGTACCTTTGCCGTGTCAAAGTCATTTGTAGAGAAAGTTTAGACTTTTCATTGCTAACTTTCTTTATTTAATTGTTTTTAAGATTTTATAATATAAAATCAAGGTTGCTAGTGCATCTGAAATCCCATTTTTAGATTCCCAACTTTTGAGGGGGGCTTAATTATTCTGCATGGAAGACCAAAGTCAAAACTCATCTTGATTTTCAAGACTTGTGGGCAACTGTTGATGGCACTTTCATTAGTGACACCATAGGTGCTGACCAATATCAAAAGTTTGACAAGGGTAATAAAAAAGCCAAACTGATCATTATCTTTGGTGTTTCAGATGAGATCCATTCTCATACCCAGATCCTACAACTGTCAAAGATGCATGGGACAAACTGATCAACGTGTATGAGTCAAAGAATTAAAATCAAATTCTACACCTACAAAGTCAGTTGCATTGTTTGAAAATGAAGATTGGAGAGAAAGTTGAATCCTTCTTCAATTTGGTTGTTGACTTGCACGCCTTGCTAAAAGCATTGGGTGAAATTTTGATAGATGTTTCTCTTGTACCTATCATCTTGAGAATGCTGCCCTTTGCATACAAACTTTTTTACGTCCTTGACCGTCTCCAATCACAAATCCATATTCGAGCAATTAGCGAATATGCTTCAATAGGAAGAATCCATTCATGAAGGCCACAATGAGGAGGATCATCCCCTGGTCACAAACTAGAAGGGCAAAAAGCCCACAAGGCCTACAAATAGACCCTTCAAGCAGCAACAACAAGGGAATAACTCTAATTCTTAGAATTCATGCCTAATTTGTTTAAAGAATGGGCATGAGATAGAAGATTGTTGGTAGAACTATCTCACGAATGGGTCATCCAACAAAAAAAACATTCATTGAAACAAACACTACAAGATCTGAAGAAGTATTCTCATTGGAAAAAGAAGAATACTACACAACATAGTAGAAAAATTCAGGAACTGCAGTTACTCGGCAACCAAAAATTGTGACTTGTACTCGGGACCCGGCAATTACTCGGCACTTTTATTGCTACTTTAAAAAAATATATAAATTCATAAAATACGCTGAAATACATAAAAAATGAAATGAATGTAGAGATTCAGAGAACACATAATTCAGAGTCATAAACATGTTTTATATTAGTTTTTAAGCAAATAAGAGTACAATGTGAATGCCGAATGCTCTATTTTAAACAAAGAGAAGACTAAAATGGCTCATGGAAGTTCTTTTCTCCAAGTCCTCCTCCACTGCCCCTTAGAAGTGGAAGGTAAAGACTGCTCCATTGGAACATCACCCACAAGCACATCATCCAACTCCAAATCCTTGCCAACCCCTCCTACTGCCTCTGCTTCCCCTACCGCTATAGCTTTTTCTGCTTCCCTCTAAATTTGCGACCTCCTCCTCGGTAAACATGGGCTCTTGGGGCACATTATCAGACTTAACGATCCAATCTGAGTATGGATCAATATCATCTAAGCCAATTGCCTCATGACTATCTCTCCCTTTCACTTGTTTCACATGGAGACAAAGATTGTACCGCACAAACACAAGGTCATTGAGGTGTTGTGTTGCTAGCTTATTGTGTTTCTTTGTGTGAATAGTTGCAAACATGCTCCAATTTTTAAAAGATGGATAACAACTGTCAAAGTAGTTATTAGATTCTCCTAGTATGGGCTTTTCGCCACATTGAATGGGATGTTATAGTACTCAAAATTTGCCATTGCCACTGTTGCTTCATTATGCAATTCCCTGTTTCAAGTTGTACCTTTGAGTGAAGGTTGTACCTTGAGGGTATTTCGAGGAACAAAAAACCTGTAAAGTTGAACTTGCACTGCCTCCACTAGGTGAGGCCCATCCTCGAACCACCCTTGGGGAAATAAAAGACCCAGAGGCTGCTAGCTCATCAGATTCAACTCTTGCTACCCCCTTATTTGATATGGTTGCAAGTGCATCAACAGTCATTTTTTTTTCTTTTTCTTTTTCTCATACACTGTTAAGACAACAACCATCTCCATTTGAGTCTTCGGTGGCACTTTGTCACATAGCCGCACATCGTTCCATGGAATCCTTTCTATGTGGTACTTGAGGCGATTCACCCTTGCACTCATCTTAAACCCGCAGTAATTGCATATCACAGAGTTGAACTCTGGGCCTTTAACACAATGTTTCTAGGTTGGGTCACCAGACTTCTTAGGCCAGCTACTGCTATGAGAACCAGACCCCATTTTGAAATTACAATATGTCAATATGCAATTGCAAACACTCTTGGAAGTTGGAGCTCAAACCTAGCAAGTTACAATAACATACGATTCGGATTAGTGATTACGAAGTTACAATATGATAAAATTAAAGACTCAACTTTCAAGACTCAAGAGAATATGATAACAATATGATAAAATGTGATGACTTTCTATTGCTATTTACTGTATTTTAAAAAATACATTATTAAATGAGTATCATTGATTATTCATTATAGTTATACATAGATCGTTTTAAAATTAATAGTAATATTAATATATTATTATCAGACTGTGTTTTATAATAAAACTCAGTTTGATAATAAAACTTGCTGTGTGTTGTGTTGTGCATCAACAATGGAGGACAAGCCAAAATGAAAATAAAAAAGGTTAAACAATCTTTGTATTTGGCAGTTTGCCATTTGGTTTAGAATTAGACTCAAATTTCAATCATAGATCATTATCATTTATCACTGATCTGTTTCAAAAAATCACAAAATTATTAAAGAAATTATAAAAGCAATACATAGTTTACAATGTGAATGGAGTCAAGGGCCTCAAACCTATGGGTATTCTATAGAATCGTAGATGTTGCTCAATGGTAATAGCCTAATAGGCTAATAACTTAATAGTAACAAGTCATAATTTCCATACCAAATGGCAAAGGCAATCGACTATAGCAGTTGAAAATAGCAATTTCCTTTTACCTTGACCTCCTATTGGCGATGCATAGTAGAGGGAAAAAAATGATGGTAAAATGAAATATTCGCGATCTTTTTGCAGTTTCCTTATGTTTTTTAGGTTGCTGGGTTTTGGCTGGTTACCAGGCCAAAACCCACTGTTTTCTATGGGCAACCGCTCATTGAAAACCATGATTTTTGCCTTGGTAAAAGGCTAGCAATTTTTTGGCAATCTACCCATTTCAAAAAAAAAGGTTTTTTGCAGGTACCCTACCCACGTTTTTTAATACAAGGCTACACAACAAGGCAATATTGCCGAAGATGACAATTCTCAAGTTGAAGATTATGTCTGTCACACAAACTGATAAGGAGATCTCTTATTAGAGTTCAGTTTGGTATGTGGACTTAGGTGCTACAAGGCATGACTAGATTAAAGGACTGGTTTGTCAAGTTGAACCATACCTCTTACGGCGGCCAGGTTACTCTTGGCGATGATAAGACCTACAACATCCAAAGTCTAGGTGATATATCTTTGCCACCTGGGAAACATTCTTGTAAGATTACATAAGTTCTTTATGTTCCAGGTTTAACAAGAACTTATTGTCTAGCAGGGAAATACTAGATCACAATCTTAAGGTTGGATTTGATTGCAAATGTGACAAAAAGTTATCTTTCATTCGAGACAAATCCAAAAGCTCAGCAATTGTTGCATGTTCTTTTGGAATTGAAAAAATGTTTGAAATTGATGTTGTCCACAATGACAACCAAGCCTTGTCAAGTCAAGGTTGGTGATTTTGCCACCCCATGGCATCGGTTGTATGGTCATCTTAACATTGGCTATCATCTTGCACTCAACATACATGATATGATGAGAGGCCTTCCATCACTCAAGAAGTCTAATGATTTTTGCTCTATTAGCCGGAAAATAACATCGAGCCCTTTTTTGTTCTATGCGATTGGTCTATTGGATCTAGTGCACACTGATCTTTGTGGATACATGAACCCTAATGTTAGTGGGTTCAAATACTTTCAACTATTTGTTGCTAATCACACTAGGAAGATGTGGATGTATTGCTTGAAGGCCAAAGATTAGGCCTTTCAAATATTTCAATAGTTCAAAGCATTTGTGGAAGAGACAGTTTGGTCGTCGCATTCATATACTACGCTCAGATCGGGGGGCGGGCTGGGCCAGGCGAGTACACTAGTAACGACTTCTTTACTTTTTTGAAGGTGCATGGCATTCGATGACAGTTGATGGCTCCCTACATGCCCCAATAGAATGGTGTTGTTGACAAAATCGTACCATTATGGAAATGGTGTGTTGAATGTTGAATGATTCCCACTTCGAACATCTATGTTGGGTAGAAGTTGTCACATAATAGTTTACTTGCTGAACTGCATGCCCACCAAATCTCTCAATGGGATCACTCGAGATGAAGCTCAGTCAGGGAATAAGCCTTCTATTTCCCATCTTCATGTTTTTGGTTGCATGAAATATACGCACATTTCAAAGAAGTAATGAATGAAGTTGGATGAGAAATCTTGGGAGTGCATCTTTTTTGGATACATCAAAAGAGTCGGAGGCCTACCAACTTATGGATCTCAAAACCAAAAAGTTGGATGCTAGTAGAAATGTAGTATTTGATGAGAAGAATGAGGCCAACTCACCTTCCACACTGTCACATGTTCTAGGCATTGCTCTTGTGACCCCTTTTGATGATGAGGATGGTGGTGATGATGATGGCATTCATAATGAGGACGATGGTGGGTTGATGGTCAGCCAGGTCCTCCAGCTCTAGCACCTATGGGTGGATTCACCTTCCTCATCGTCACATGTTCCAAGCAGTTCTCTTGTGACACCTTTTGATGATGATGAGGGTGGTGGTGATGATGATGGCAGTGATAATGAGGACGATTGGGGTGATGATGGTCAGCTAGTTCCTGTAGCTCTAACGAGTACTACACAATGGATACCCAAGTGGTATACTGACACCATACGTGATGCAAAGTTGTATGGAGTCCTAAACACTTCAACTTAGGGCCAAGAACTTGCACCATGGCCCAAATTGAGGTGAATTTAGCATTCATGAGCACAATTGTTCAATATTTTGAACCTTAAATGGTTCAAGGAGCCCAAGAGTCAAAGCCTTGGAAAGATGCCATGGATGCAGAGCATCAAGCATTGATGAAGAATAATACATGGCAACTTCTTCATCTTCACATAGAGAAAAAGGCCATTGGTTTTAAGTGGGTTTTCAAAACCAATTACTTGGCAATATACTCATGGCAAAGGGCTATGCTAAAAAGGGAGGCATAAACTACAATGAGACTTTTGCTTTAACAACCAAGGTAAAGACTGTCGTAATGGTCTTTGCTATGGTTGTGCAATTTGTGTGGAAGGCTCATTGAATGGATGTAAAAAGTGCTTTCCTCAATGGAGATCTATAAGAGGAGGTCTGTATGACCCAACCATAGGGATTTGTCATACCTGGTCAAGAACAAAAGGTGTGCAGTCTCATTAAATCTCTCTATGGTCCTAAGAAGGCTCCTAGAGCTTGCTATATTAATATAGATGAACATCTTCTGTAGCATGGGTTCCATTGTAGTCCATATGATTTGAAACTTTACCTCAATTTCGACAAGAGGGAGGTTGTAATTTTCATTGTGTATTTCGACGACAATATGGTCATCACTAGCAATTTGGTGAAGATCTCAAAAAATCGTTTAACATGATTGATCTTGGGATTTTGCACTATTATCTTGGCTTGGAGGTATGGCAAACAAGATATCACATCGTTTAGTCTTAGATGAAATATTCTAAGACCATGCGCAAGAAGTATTGGATGATGGATTGTAAGCCCATTTCAGCACCCATGTAGACAGGATTGTAGTTGTCTCAATCTAATCCATCTCCTCAAGTGAATTCCACTCTATCATTAATTGTTGGGAGTTTCATTTGCTTGGCCTACACGAGGCTAGATATTAGCTATGATGTCAATTATCTTTCACGGTTCATGTACGAAACAAAGTTGTTTTGGTATTGAGGTATTCCCATGGTACTATGGAGCATGACCTAGAGTACAAGAACAATGATCAATGTTTCTTAATTGGCTCCACGGATGCAGACCATGTTGGATCCATCGATGACAGGGAATCAACATCTAGATATGTTTTCTTTTTAGGTTTTGGTTTGATCTCATTAAAGAAGCAAAGCATAGTTTTTCAATCTTCCACTAAGGTAGAATATTGTGCAACAGGTGGAGTTTTCTGCGAAGTGATATTGTTATGTCGTATCCTAGTAGGACTGGGAGTACCACAAAAACAGCCAACGTCTTGTATTGCGAAAATCAAGGCGTTCTGCAACTTGATCTTAATCCATTATTTCATGAACACATGAAACATATTGAGGTTGAACATGTTCAAAAACATGATATTCAACTTTAGTTTTGCCCCAGTCAAGATCAATGTGTAGATATTTTCACTAAATCACTTGCATGTGTGAAGTTTGAGACATTATGAAATTCTCTGTTGTACTTTTAAGACTATTTTGTAATATAGGGGCAATGTTAGGAAAGACATAATACACCGTTTTATATTCTTTTTAATACTTGGTTAGTAAATCAAATATAGTTAGTTGTAGGTTTAAATAATTTATTATCTAAACCTAGCTAGTCGGGTTAGTTCTAATCCTAGGAGATAAGCCTAGTAATTTATTAATAGGCTAAGGTTGTTGTGATAAGCTACACTCTTGTTGGAGTATTGATAACAAAGCTAATTATATATAGGGATATTTGTTATGTTATACTATTGTATAAATACCCCCTACATATGTGACTAAAATAATTGATTCGAGTGCTTAAATTTTAATAAGAGTTGCTCATTTCTTCTCTTTCTTGCTCTATCTAGCCGCATTTGTAGTGGTGCAACCTAATTTCTTGTCTACATTGGAACTGTCTTCTGTCTCCACCTTTGCTTTATCCTTCAAGGATGCCATGAACTTCTTGAAGTCCTCCTTGGTACCGTTCTTATTATGCAATACTAGATGCAACTTCCAATATTTTGAGTCAATATGTCCATCTCCAGCACAATTATTACAACGATTCTGTAGATCCTTACAAACATATAAAGTGGTGGCATTTTTCTTACCTTTCCACTTACCTTTATAGGATGTGGATGGTTAATTTTTCTACTACTTAGGATGTTTCTTTGGCTGATTTTTATTTGAGGATTCACTCTCAGATGTTTGTACACGACTCATCAAGGTCCTTTGTCTTACTAGAGATGACTCATCAAGGTCCTCTGTCTTACTAGAGATGACTCGTTTCTTTGTGCGTGAATGGTAACTACGTATGTACTTGATCAAGATGTCTTCATCATTTAAGTCCAAGCCCATCAACATGGCATGTCCATGAAACTTTGTAGTATAATCCTGCACACTTTGCCCACTTCCCTGTCTAAAATATTGACAATCTTTTGATCAATTTTATGTTCAATAGGATGAAAATTATTTGTTAACAATTCTTTGAATTTACCCCACTTAGCCACAACTAGTTTCTTCTTCTCTTTAGAAGAAACTAAATAATTTCCCCACCAAATTAGAGCATGACCCTCCATTTTGGGATGTGCAAAAAAGAAATATTTAGTGTCTCACTAACATTGTGCACACTAGATTAAACCTCCATTTTCAACAATTTATATCCTATTTGGCATCTACTTACCTTTCAAAAGCCTTAATTTCATTTTTTCTCCCAGCTTAGAAAGGAGAATGGTCAGATGATATTACCTTAGCTTTGCCTTTGTCTTTGTCTTTTGTAGGGTGCTTCTCTTCATCTTTGAACTCATATTTGAATTCTTCTTTGTCACGGCGCTTCTCCTCGTCTATACCAATTTTTGTGGCAAGAGCATGAACGACCATGTCCACTGATGCTTGGTTCTTCGCAAGGAGCTCTTGTTGCTTGGTGATGTTATCTTCAGATTTCATCTCATACTTATGATTGATTCAAGTGTGGAAACTCTTTTGGAAAGGTTCTTTTCACTTTCTTTGGCCATTTTCCTCAGTTCTTGATTCCACTTTCTTGTAGAAATCTCAGATTCATAAGGTTGCAATTCTTCTCCTTTTGATCTTGTCTGTCGTGCAAATCAACCAAAAATGGGTAAGAAGCTAGAGGGTGAAAAGCTCAAAGTGGTGGGTTAAAACTCATAGTGACTACTCCCTATTAATTCACCGGTGCTTTCACGGTTTTGCCCTATGGAACTTCTTTTGCCCGTGGTTGTTATCTTGTGGTGCTTTGCAAGTCTTCCATTACTCCACTTTTCAAATAAAGTGGCACCCACATAAGTTGAGGATTTCATTCCACTATAATACCATCTAAATATGTGTGTGTATTGATAATATTCCCAAATGTATACCAATTGTGAGCAAGAGGTGGTTTCTAAGGCATCAACAGTACCGAATGATTTGCCAATAGGATAAAGAGGGTAGAGGGTGAAAATCCTGAAGTGGTGGGTTAAACCTCGCTGTAACACCCTTCCCACTCACATCATTAGTGGTTTCGTGGTCATACCTTGTGGACCTTCTCTTGCGTGTGGTTATCTTGTGATGCTTTGCGAATCTTTCATTACTGATGTTTACAAAGTGGCATTTCCCATGTAAGTTGAGGATTTTGTTCTACTATAATGCTCTCTATCTATCTATCCACAATACCCAAAGATTAAACTGCTCGGATACCAAAATGATCTGTGATCTTTTCAAGTTCAAATGATTAATTGGAAATCACAACATCTATATGCTGTCCTACTTGAAGTTTACTTCAAATTATGGTATTAGAATGTTATTTGTGTTAGAATTAGTGCTAATTAGTTGTTGGATACATACACAATATTGTGATTGCAGAATTGGAATGAAATAAGCATGAAAAATAGTAAGAAACAACAACCACTTCCAAAACTTGACACACGAATTAACTTGGAAACTCTAGTGTGAGGAAAACCAGCTGGAAGTGGTAATATCTCACCTTCCCCCACTTTTTTTTTTTGGAAAAAATCAGTTTACAAAGAGCTCAAATAGAACAAATACAATAATCTTCCTACTGTTATGCTCACTAAGGATTCTCTTTGCACCTTCTCTCTTCTTCTACAACCAATTAAAACTACTAACTCTCACTCTCACACTCTAATTGCTTACATATGGATTTATGCCTCTTATATATATCATGTTGGGAGTATCCTTTCATGCACCAAAGGAACTCGCAAAAGACTTGGAATGTAAAAAGACACCTTTTCAGTTTGTGGGTCCGACTGTTCATTTTCCTTATGCAGAACCGCTTCTTATCATTGATGAAACTGCCTCTTTATATGGTGCCAATTACACAACCGCCACTGTTTATTCTGAAACTCCACCTTGCACGATACCAATTACGCAACTGCCACGACACTTCCACAACTGCCACTGGCAACAATTATGCTATAACCACCCTGCCTTAGCTAGTGGTTTCATCATGGTACAGAAAATTCTCAGTTCTGAGATGTGATCATCAATGTATCTGATTGGTTTCTGGTTGGATCATGAAGAACACAGATCAAGTGGTTCTTGTCTTTAAATAAACATCATTAATCAATGATTAAAAATAAATAACAAATAATTAAGGAAAGAAAAAATCAAAACTCTATTCAATATCTACAATTGCAGTGAATACTCCATTTCCACATGCAAGGAGAAACAATTACAGACTTCCTTTTGAAAATTGATTAAAAAGCTCTATTGAATGATTTTCTCAACCAAACAAACTACAAAGATTATTTTAGAAACGAAGAATAGAAGAAATTGCAGATATTTCTTATGGCAAATTGATCAAATTATATGATTGAACATTTTAGTTCCAGGAAACAACTTGCAAAAGGGCCATTCGAAAACAGAAGCATGATAAACATGTGACCATCCCATGACATTTCAAAGGGAGTACACATGTCATAACAAATTTTTTGCTTTTGAAGTGCCCTAGGAAGGGCCTAAAAGGTGCAACAAAGGCCACTACGGTGGTTGGGGAAATAATAGTGCTAGTTCTACTAACTTTTTAGATCAACTCCCTTGGAAAGAGAGTCCTTCGATTGGTTGCATTGTCAAAACACCATGGTTTGCATCCTTCAGAAAACTAAAATAGGTTTTGCTACTAGGGCATTCTTGATAAGGCATCTTATGATGGTGAGAGTTGTAAGGCCCCTCATGAGAAAACAATGCGATTATGCTAAAACCAATGGTTATACTCCCTTGGTGGTGCTGACTGTGAAGGTAAGAGAATTATGCAAATGGTAAGTGTTGGTTCGGCTATACTTGAATTGTTGCCTTATGCAGCAATTGAATTTACACATGCATTAGATGCTAAAAGAATACCTCTTCATAACCTTGTGAATTGCTTGGTAAGCGAAATACGTGGTTTAAATTGATTGATCTAGCATGCTTATGTTACTAGCCTCAGTTATTAGATAAGAGGATTTAATGGGTGCAATAAGTGTGCAGGTGCAGGTCATTGCCAATGAAGGTAAAAAGGACTACGCCAGGGATTGTTACATCATGTGTGATCCTACATAATCTTGACCTTGTCTTAACCTTGTTTAATCCTAGTGGGATGCATTATTTACCTTTTGGCCTTCTCTACAGTCTTTAATTGTAATCATTGTTGGGTTGGTTAAACCAAATTTGAGCTTGTCAACTTTAATGCATGAGGACAACGTGGACCAATGTCTAAATTGCCTTATTGTAGAATTGTAGACTTGTCCATTAATTGCCTTGTCTTGAGCCCTGCATAGGGAGGTAGATTGTTTTAGAATCCACTGCAGATATCTGCTAGTGCTGTCATGCGCCATTATACGCTGACAAAAGAGATTGCCATTAAGAAGGCATGGGCTAGCAGTAGAAGTGGTTAGCCAATCCAAGGAAAGAACAGACACGTCATATTTTGATTGGGTGGCAAGGAGAGAACGCCTATTTGAGGAAGGCAATTTTCTTGGAAAGGGGTTCTGTTATTTGTACTGCAAATTTTA
This sequence comes from Torreya grandis, assembly GCA_037957365.1. Classification (NCBI taxonomy): domain Eukaryota; kingdom Viridiplantae; phylum Streptophyta; class Pinopsida; order Cupressales; family Taxaceae; genus Torreya; species Torreya grandis. Next base: position 1,145,982 of record JARHVA010003485.1, on the reverse strand, counting down.
ATAACTTCAAGGACCAACCTAAAAAGAAAAGGAAGAAAGAGGAAGAGAGCAGAAGAGGGAGAGTCTCGGCTGGTTGCAAACTACAGAAAGGATCCGTGGAAGGCCCTGGATCGTGGGGTAGGTATCCTATTGACTGGAATATCTGGTTGTTTGTCTAAATGATGTTTGTGTGATTGTTGATGAGTTCTGTATTCAAGAAGAGTAAGGCTGCTTAGCCTATTTTTTTCTCTTTGTTTATTTCTATATGGTTGTGCTTGAGTTGCCCCATAGTGTTAGTACAATTTTTGAGGTATTCTTGATAGTTCTAATTGTGGTATTTCTGATTACTTGGAAAATATAGTTTTATCGTATAAGACTTATGACGCCTTAAAAAGGCATATTCTTCATGAAGGAGGAAGGGTTAGGCCTCTCATGTAGGACATATGGTAGATTGTCTAAGCGCTCTCATGACTGTTTATAGAATTTATATCTCTTCCGCTGTATGCCTATTTGTTGCTACTTGTGGGTGTGACTTAGTATGCTTTTATGCTTACGTAAATAGACATGAGGTTGGTAACCTCTTGACTTAGAGATGCGAGGTTGTCACTCACTTTGTGAGTAGCTATCTCCTTGACCCCAAGAATCTTAATTGCTGTTTGCTTTTATTTAACTTGCACCATGATGTGAACATGCCTAGAGCTGGGAGTCTTGCTCGGGGGTGCCTAGAGCAATTGCTTGATGATGGCAAAATGTTGGGAGGTGAGCCCACCTGGTTGCAAACTACAGAAAGGATCCGTGGAAGGCCCTGGATCGTGGGGTAGGTATCCTATTGACTGTTGTAAATAGAATCTTGGTGGATGCTTGTATATTCATGCTTGAGCTTGGCCAAGTTAAGGGCTTTACTAAATATATATAAATATTCAGTTGAATCTTTTGTGAATGCTTGAGTTATAGGTTCTTGGGAAGAGTCATGTATGTATCAAAGTCTTTAGCCTTTGAGCCTTTGAGGCACTTTCAATGAATAAATAAATTGATTTGCTTGCTTAAATCTTTGTCATGAGTGGCTAGTCTTTTAAGGATTATGCATCTGTCTATATCTGATTGAGCAGAGTGAATGGAATTAAACTTATCTAAGAATGAGTGGAACTTAGATAAAAGCTAGGAGATTGTTATTGGAAATAACAATATGGCTTGTTGAAAAGAACTAAAACATTGATGTTTTCTACTAATACTTATGCTAGTCATGAATGATGACTTATGTTGTCCATGTGTTGAATCTTTTGTTAAAAGAGTCTTAAGTTTGGTTAGGACTTGTATTTAGACCCTAAAGGAGTCATTATGTAAAGGAAGAAAGCTCTTTGGTCTTATGGCTTTTCAAATAAAAGAAGAGTAAGGCTGCTTAGCCTATTTTTTCTCTCTTTGTTTATTTCTATATGGTTGTGCTTGAGTTGCCCCAAATATGAGCTATGGTTGGTTATTGTAACATTATAACTGAATATTTATGATGCTGTTGTGGATAAAAGGGAGGCCTTATGAAGTTTCCCTTGGGATTTTGCAGACAAGTTATGCCGCCCGTAATGAACCCTACCAACAACGAGATCAATTAATTATTTGGAAGAGTTTTATAAATCCTTGTTCTTTTAGAGTGATCTTAGCAAGGCTGCAACCTTAGAATGGCTCGAGGCTCCTACACCTTAATGGAATTCGTAGTCGACCTCATAGCGTAATAATAGGAGAGAGTCTTTGAGCTATTGCTGGATGCGCAATTTGCTAAAGACTAGACTGAACAGCTTATTAAATGGAGCCATTTTTTAGAGATGTTGGCTCAAGTAACTCGCCTTGCGTCCAATTGATAAATCGACTAAACCAATGAGTTTATTGGTTTATAATTGCATTCCTTGTCCTAAGCAAGCTTTTGCTTCCTTTTGGACTTAATAGCAACAACGTAGGCATGTAGATTTCACCTTGCTATGTTTTCAGTTATAGAGTCGTCTTTGTGTTTTTTTTGGATTGTGCCTTAGTCGATTATCGAGTTTTGGTGGCCTTTGCCTTAGTTGTTTAAATGCTTGGCCGAGTTATTCTATGCATAAGAATGGCGTATTCGGCATCTAATTTCCTTAGTTGCTTTTGATCTGATCGCATAATGCGACTTAGCCAAACATGGCTTTTTGCCTTAGTCACTTTGAAAAAGGTTGCAGACTTTTACTTAGTCGTTTTCCTTGACTTTTTGTCTTGTTGGCTTGTCCTTGTCATCCGCTTGGACTTCGCCTTAGATGCCTTTGAGTTGTGTCTTTTTGCGGGCTTTTGCCTTGTCATTTTTACGACTTTTGGGCGAGTGCATATGAGGAAGCCATGCATCACCCTCTCGCGAACTTGGAAGTGACGTCAGTTGGTCTACTGTATGGATGCCTCCGGGTTAGCGGAGTAGCGGGATGCTGCCACGTGGCATCATCTTGGTGACCCTCGGCCCCTAAGATGGCCGTATAAAAAGCTGTCTTTGGGTGAGTGGGATGGTGCCATTTGGCATCATCCTGGCAACCTGCTCGCCCGTAGACAAAGCTTTCCCCATGGCTCTAGAGATGGCTGTACAGAAAGCTATCTCTGGACAAGCAGGTGAGCGGGATGTTGCCACGTGGCATCATCCCGACAACCCACGGCCTCGAAGATGGCTGTACAGAAAGGTTTGCCTCTGGGTGAGTGGATGAGGGGGATGTTGCCACATGTCATCATCTCGACTACCCATGATCTCGGAAATAATTGTGTAGTGTGCAAAGCCTCCCGGCTAGTGAACTAGCGTGATGTTGCCACGTGGCATCATCTTGGCGACTCGCGATCCCAAAGAAGACCACTTTTGTTTGGCTTTTTGCCTTAGCCGATTTTGGACCTTTTTGTAAGTTAGTCCGATGATGCCATGTGGCATCATCCTGGCAGCCCGGAGGATTAGTCGAAAGGCTTAAGTCCTTAATACCCCGGAGCCCCGCGGGGCTGCCGAGTGGAAGCATCCCAAAACACACAGAGCGGTGAGGCTTGCGATAGATCCGGGGGCCCGAGATTGTGACCTGTGGCACATCCACAACGCTCGGTAGTTTCAACTAGAGAAGTTCCGAGGTCGCCAGTGGTGCCCGACTGTGTCAAATTTGGCCCAAGTTAAATTTGACGGCCGTCCCGACGTCAATATTGCAGAATTCGTTGGGGCAAATGGATTGAGTGCAATGCCGAAAAAATTATGGTGTTCATCTGCCAAATGCTTTATAGAAAATTGCAGACTAATGCTCAATGTTTGGAATGGGTCTTGATATCGATCAATGTCCTTGTTAGTTTGTTGGTGGTAATCGTGTGTTTGTGCCTGTCTTTTGAGAAAAAAAATGGGCAGGACAAGAGTAGCAGTTTATGACATTTGGTGTGAAATCTTAGATTTCATTCTTCATTCTGCAAGAGTAGCAATGCACAAAGATAAATATCTAGGGAATGAACAGATAATCTACAGGGAGTATACAAAGTTTTCTTTTATGTTGATATTATTTGTTCTTTCCTACAAGCTTCACTATGTGTTCAATTTGTATGTTCTCTAATTTTGTTTGCCCTACAATTTAGCTCAATGGTTGTATTATTCACTTTTATTGATCATATGAGATTATTGCCTCCCATTATTTCATTTGATGGTTTTTACATATTTATCTACAAGAATTATACAAAATAAGTTGGGAATTGTGGAATGTTTTTCTTAATATTTGGCACTTTTGTTAGGAGCACGTTGTGTGTTTCTAGCATGCTACGTGCGCTGTATCTCCTATTAACTTCTCTTCTAGTTTCTCTCCCTATCTCCTATGTAAATGCATATAATGTATCAATGACATTTCTGGCATTTGGCTTTTATTTAAATTTTGCAATGAAATTTGAGCTATGTATAAGCCATTGAAGGCCATACCAAAATATGTCTTCCAAGGCAGAATCACAGTACCAAGCTTCTTTTGCTGGTGGTTGTAAAAAACAAGCTACCCTGAAAAGCAGCGTTTTAGTGGGAAACTTTATTTTAGATTTCTCCTTTGACATTAATTTTCCAATTTGCATATCAGTGAAGATATCTTTGTGTTCATGTCTGTTGTTTCCCGATCAAATAATTATTCATAGAAAACTTATGATGATGATGATACTGGGAAACCTGATAATACAGAAACATTTTGTGATGGGATCCAAAACAGTACTTTCATGCCCAATATTTTAAAGAATTTTTTGTCTAATCACAATTTCCAATCATAAGAGCATTTGGAGTTCATTCATGAAGACTCGGTAAATAGAATGAGGAAAAAATGATGGACTATTACATACAGGCTATTGAGATAAGGCCAAAATCCAAATATTTAGATTTGCCATCTTAATTTACTGTCGATTGGTATCTTCATCTGCATCATGACCAAAACTAGGGCCATATGCCAGAGGCCTTAAATATTGGGACAGCTTCAAGAATCAATATTAGTGTTTTTCTCACGAGTGAAGATAAGATGAGATAAATATATTAATGTCCAATGAATGACCACAAAAGTAGGTCAAAGGGACTGAAGAGAGCAATCCAACAAATCAAGTAGTCCTTGAATAAACCCATTTAGACACCTTTAATATCAAGTTTTTTGATAAAAACTGAAAGGAGATGGATAAAAACTGAAAGGAGATGAATGGCTTGGTGATATTAATTGCCACCAAATAGGTCCAGTGACCTACTGGCCAAGATTGAAAACCTTAACAGAGTTTTCTTTGTAGAGCATGATGAATATAAATTAGAGTCTAGTGCTTGTTATTGTTCCTGAATTGCAGGCATTCTGGTCTCTTTTGGGTCTCTTGTGACAGTACAGGAAAACTCATTTTTTCTATTCAGTTCAGTTAAGCTGAAATAGAGTTGAGCATAGTACATACATTAGCTCTGAACAGGCATTTCTGGTGAGTCTCCACACATAATGTTCAAAATATTTTTGGCAATTCCATTAAGAGGAAAGTGAAACTGCAAAAGAGAATTGAATAACTGTAAAATTTGACCAACGACTGAGAGTTTTATCAAATGGGAAGAAACATGAAATGTCTTATGTCTGTAGTCTCATTACACATCTGAATGGTGACGTGAACAGAAATTTTATGTATTTGTAACACGGCCACTTTTTCCATCCGTCTTAAAGAATAATACTGTATCTATTATATTTGTTGGCCATTGTTATCACTCACTCTTCTTGTCATGTGAGCACTAGCATAGTTGCACTAGTTTTGCTAAATATTTTGCTATCAGATAATTCTGCAAAATCTACTTGTACAATAATATATCAAGTGTCATGGTTTAGTGTTAACGTTAATAGAGATTTATATCTGAAAACAGTTTTTTGGAGTTTCATCCCCTGCAGTGTTTCTCCCCTGGAAAGTAGTGTGAAATGTCTTATGTTGTACCTTTGTTTACCACGATCTTGCATGTATATATTTGATAAGGTTTGCTTTTGTAGGGTCTGAACCAACCTTTATGAAAAGAATGTACATTGATGTGCTTTTGAGACAAATCATTTGAGTTTCTTAATCTGTTGTTAATTGCAGGTGGCACGGGTCTCTGCATTCTCCATGGGATTGGTGTATGGAAGCATAAAACTTTCCTACCTCAAGGTAATATACTGCAAGCCGATATAGTAAGCTTTTGGATGCACCTTTTAAAGTTTGCAACAGTTGTTTATATAACGAATGAGTGTGTATTGTTTTGTTACTGTACTGTGTTATATAGATGCACTGCTTTTTCAACAGCTTTTGCTGATATTTTTTTTCTTTTTGAAAAGGAAATCCACTTGCCTTATACGTGATTGTTAGGTTGACAGGAACATATAATGTATAAGCATGTTTGCTCTGATTTACTTTGGAAGCTTGTACTGAACATGTAATTCTATGTATTGCTGTCGATCCATATTTTCTCCTTATTACGCTGTGATATAGTAAATTAGTACTTTGGTAGGCACAGTTCTCTTTTTGGCCCAAATTTTCCAATCTTTATTTTAACTTTTCTATTGCCATCTAGATTTGAACTCTCTCCCAATTTTTTTTGTTTATGTACAGAGGGTTTACTATCTTTTAGATATTTAGGTTGGAAAGTGTCACAAACTCTAGAGGATTCTGACAAGAGGTTACAAGGCGATTTCTATTTTTCCATCTCAGTATGCATGTGAAGCTACCTGATCGTATATTTTGTGTGTATTAGTTCAACCATCGAATTAATGCATTTCATGGATATATAGTCTTTACATTGCAATCTTTTTCCCACTTGTATGTAGTGCTTTAAGAATGTTTCCTGATGTAAATTATTTGATTCTCATTGTTTGACATGCATGTATCCACTGGCTTGCTGAACACGATTGTTTCCAAGAGTGTAGTCAAGTGATTTATTTTTTGAGATGGAGGGAGCTGATTTTATAATTCTCAGCATTAATATACAATCCTTTTGGGTGATCTAAATATGTTCAGTTATAATGAATTATTCAGGATTGGTGGAATTCATATTATGTTCAGAACTTTAACCTGTTTGCTGTGGATATTACAGGCAAAAGTGAAATCTCAGAGGAAAACTGAAGCCAAGGGGCATCATTGATGTCACTGTTACAAAATTAACGGTTCTTCTTTATGGACTGACTTCAATTAAATTTTTTGATGATTACATGTTTTTTTCTTTTAATTTTGAAATGTTTTTTTTCTTTCAACATGATTTTACCCCTTCATGTCACCAATGGGCTTCTGTCAATTTATTGTTTAATAATTAAAAATGCTTTGTCTTTCTGGCCTGGACTTAAGAATTTGAAAATAGTGGAAATCATACTTTTTCTTGTCTGACACAATCTTTATGGAAAGCCAGTTTCAAATTATTTTTGGCAACATCCATACTAGAATAAATGGGTAAAATTGAAGATTCTTTAAGTGAAACTCTCAGATGTTTTTTGGATGTTTTATGACCAATTTGTTTCTTTTTTACCATGGATGTGATATGTATGATTCCAAAAGGATGTTTCTTATTTTAGGAACTATCAAATGATTGACTAAACTGATGGATGTATATGCTATATTATTGAAATTGGGCTGCATTTTATGAATAGGGTGGATTCTAGAGAGCTTTTCAGATTTCAATGTACCTGTGTTTTTAAAAGTTTAATTTATATTTTGTTGTAACGTGCTTGAATATTCACAAAGCCATGAGGACAAATTCTAAGGTTTGATTTTGACCTTTTTTGTGTACATTTTAAGCTCTCAATTCTAAGATTAATCTTTTAGGTTTGATTTGCCCTTTTTTGCATGCATTTTAAGTTCTCTTTCAAATTTCTCTAATTCGTGCTAGGTTTTTTGATAGATAAATATAGGTTTCACTAATATATGGCCATGTACAGAACAGAAGATGCAATTGGTACTGTTCGTCACCTCTCTGTGCAGAAAACGTCTTCTAGGTTGTCCTAGATTGACTTATTATACCTATATTCCGTCCTATTGGTGTGTCAAACCATTAAACCTTGGATGTATAGGTGGGAATTGTTTGCTGACTGATATTTTGCTCTTTAATTTTGAGTGTTAGAATGTATGTTGAAGCATATTGTTAAAATCTAGAAACATTTGTGAAAATAGAGGTGCCATGCCATTCCCTATTGTAGGAGCCATATAGTAACCTAATGTATGAGAGAGAGGATCACAGGTTTGAGTTGTCACTAGCACTGACATAAGATAATCCAGACGGTTTCACTGGGTTAGTTCAAGAGAGTTTTATGTGTGTTTGGTAGATTGTCTTTTTATTCTATGGTCTCCTAACTCTCATAAACATCTATCTCGAGCATGAACTATAAAGTGTAATTAGTAGGAAAGGTTGATGTTGAATTCCTATAGGATGCGTCCTTCTTGGTTTGGGCATTTGGTGCTGGACTGGTGGATGCCATAAGGATAGTTTGGAATCTGTTTGCGTTAGTGATTTTGTATACTTATTTGAATCAATAATTTTAGGCATTTTAAAAAAATTATGGAGTATACTGTGTGGGGAAAAACTACACATTAAAAAAACAGAGAGACGAGTGATTTAGAAAATCCACTTGTCTGTAATATTTTTGTTCCTTGTGACGGGGCTTTCTTGCTAGCCTGCTTGTAGCCATCATTTTATTTGTTACCTATTCAAAATCTTAAAGAGTGAGCTATCATTGACTTCAATTTCTGAGTATGGCATCTACAAACTATTGTTTGTCTTCATTTGGGATGTGTGTGGCGCAGGACTTCACTTTTCTATAAAATTTGTTAGATAATGCTTACAAGAAATTATGTTTGATGTTTATAAAATTTGTTGGTCTGTGCACAAACTCTTTGCTTTGCCATGTCTACACCATCTTGTCTCTAGATTTAGTAGCTCTAATTTTTCACTGTGAATTGCTTATTAAGCATTTTGAGACCATGATAGTTTATGGTATATAATGTGGAATATGTGCTATGGTATCTATATTGAGGGTTGTGGCGTTGAGGGATTCTACTCATTTTGTGGTGGAAGTTCATATATTATACAGTTTTTAATATGAAAATCATTTGTTATGGTTGCAGATGATAGGACATTATTAACTACATCAGGGACTAATCCTTCTAGTTTCACAACTTGAGATTTGAGATGCAATGACCATTAAGAAACAATTGTTAACTTGCTTCATTGTTTTCAAGTTTGAGATTTATATTTTATTTGCATATGCATTGAACACTAATGCTTACTTATGAATAAAGATTGCTAATTAAATCCCAACATTTTTCTTACAAAATCTATAGTTTATTAATCAAAACCATCCAATTGCCCTGTTAAAGTCATATTGCATGGTTGAGAACAAGGGTATTGAAGAAAATGGGTTTCACTAGTTTCAAATATTTAACTTGATCTTAACATACATTTTTTAGCTAGAATAGAGCAACATATAAGTAATTAAGCACAAAGTGATGTTGAAATCCTAACTATTGATGGAATTTTGGATTTATAAGTCTTTAGGTGATGAATGTTCAACACAATTCTATATTGAGATTATAAACCTTGAGGTTATGAAGTGTTCAATCCAATTATATATAGAGATTATAAACCTTAAGGTGGTAAAGATATAAAAAGTTCAATCCAATTTTATATTAAGATTGTAAGTTTTTAGCGGGTAAAGAGGTAAAAAGTTCAATCCAATTCTATATTAAGATAATATGTTTTTAGGTGGTAAAGAGATAAAAAGTTCAATGCAATTCTATATTGGAGATTAAAAGCCTCTAGGTGTTAAGGTGTTCAAACCAATTCAGTATTGGTATTATAAGCATCAAGGTGATAAAGAGTTCAATCTATAGGATGTGAGAGTAGAGATATGTATGGGGGCTGAAAGGTGATAAAATTGAAACGAAAATGGAAACACAACTGGTTATAAAAAATGCAAGAAAAGAGCTTGTAAGAGGTGTTACAGCTATGGAGTATATGTTTGTGGTGCCTATAGAGGTGGCTTTTTAAAATATATTGCTAAGAAAAGTCTCAAATCCAAATTAAAATTTATGACTTTGTTTAAGATGGAAAATACCAATGGCACATTTTTTTATTATATAGATTGAGGATGAACAACTCATGCAAATGTAAACACAAGCTAGCATCCTACACACACATGGGATGTGCTTGGATTAAAATTCTTTATATGTAGGGTTCTACATTGGTCTTTCCCATTGACATTGGTCCCCTAAGTGTATTCAAAACACATTGACTTTGTGGATTTAGCTTTTGTTGGCATTGCATTAATTTTTATTAAGTTGTGTCAAAAAAGAAGTAAATTCGCTTAAAACATTTTTAGTATGTTCAATATTAATAAAACTCACCATTAATGTTCATTAAGCCATTGTTGAAAAAAGTAGGTATTATGAGAGTATTTTTTAATAGGTTTAATTTTTCTTTGAGTGGTAAATTGAGAGGTTCTATTGGGTCCCTCACCCTAAATTAAATAACCAAAAAGATATTACATTTGCTACTAAAACCTTGTAGAGAAGAGTAGAGGAAAGGAGTAGTGAGGAGAAAAGTTGAAGGAATAGATGAGAGGAAAAAGGTGGCCATGCACCATAAATACATGCTAACTCAAAATTGAACCAAGCAACTTTTCACAAGGGGTTGTAGGAATGTTAGAAAATAAAGCCACACACCAAACAAAAACTAGCTTGTCGTGAAGGGTTAAAGCCAAACTTACTTCTTCACTAGAGAGAGATCAACATGTTCTTTCTTCAATGACAAGAGTGATGCACAAAGGAGTTATATATCAAGGAATTTGTCTTTGTAGATCGAAAATTTTGAGGGGGCTTTTTATGCTACAAGAGCAAAATTGAGTTCCACTTCGAAAGAGGCAGGCATCTCAAATTTCACCACTAATTGATAGTAGGATTTGGGTGGACTGGTAAGAATATCCAAAATGTGCAGTTTATTTTGAGATTTACTATCATAGTTGTAATCTATTAATCCCATTTTATGCCTCTTGAAGGCCTCTTACACTTGCCTAATTTGGATAGAGTGATTGAAATTGAAGAAGCTTGAAAATTTTGAGACAATCTAAAAACCAAGTCTAAATATAAATGGAAGGTCAAAATTGCATGTCAAGTGTCAAAATGTAAATGTTTGCATTATATTCTAGTGTAACATGATTTAGCATCTATACATATAGGTGGGATAACTATGTGTGGTTTGAGTCCCTCTTATAAGTATTGGAATGTAAGAAATACTCAACAACTCAATGGGGAGTGGTTGGGGTTGTTGAATGCATCTTTTATCCCTCTTCTTAAAGGGTCTCAAAACAAGGAATAAAAAAACTAGGAGCATAAGAACAATGTCAATAAACTACCTATAAATCATTTAGAAAGGACAGGGATCTATGTCACAACATATTGAATAGATACAAGCACAATTTTGGTGGGCAATGGATGAGACCAATAACTACAAGTGTCTAGGTTTTTTCTAAAGTGTCCTAACATGTTTTAAGAGTCCGTTTCCTGAGCCAAGTAGTCACAAAGCCATTTCATGTGACTATATATAGGCAATGAGCAATACAAAACAAATTATTAGCTAAGTGCCTTATCTCTAGGTAATTTCAATGTTAACTAATTACAATCAATATTTGTTTATAAATTCACAATTGTTTGGTTTATGTTATATCTTATACAATCTCAATTTCAATAGTGTTTGGCCTATTTAGATCCACTAAATCCAAAACATGGTAAAACATTCTAGTAGATCTAGTCTTCATCTTTAGTGCAGAAACCCTGAGGTCTTTCCTTAGGGTTTTTTCTTTCTTTCGTAGGCTTTGATATATTTTTTTCATTAAGGTTTCAAATTTAATTTATGACTTTCCATTGTTTACATAGGAATACCCTTTCATGGCTATAATAGACTCCGAAAGTGTATATTTTGTGATTCAAGCTATATTTGTCATGATTGCATGTTTCTATCCCAAAAGATGTAATATGTTTCAAAATCATTCTATGAAATCGATTAAATTTATTGGCACAAAAACTAATGATGGTATTAATAATGAATAATTATTAGCTCTCATTTCCAATACATATTATTTGAATATCCAATCTGATATCCTTTTAGTTACTACTTGACATCAAAGGGTACGTTGACTCTTTTTATTCCTCCTCACCCTAGACTTCTAGGTAGTAATAATCACCATCCCACCCCCATTATTCACTCTAGCCTTGTATTGTATTTAACGGTTCATGCTATCACAACACAATGGGGTAGGGTGCCCCATCCTATTTAATAGAACAAAGACAATAAAATTGTCCCTCCTAATACACCTCCACCTCCTAGGGCACTAGCCAATGCAACTAAAGAGTATGATATCATTAATTATCTTAATAATAGTCTAGCTAAGATCTGCAAAAACGTCCACTATCTACAAGGATGTTCTTTATGCAGCGTTGCATGGTACAAAATCACCAAATGATTTAGAACCAACTTATTTTTTATCTATTGTCAATACATTGATTACTAGTGACGACATAATTTATTTTGAGAAAGAAGACTTGCGTACTCAACATATTATAGATCGGAATCTTCCATTGATCTTTCAAGTGTGAATTTTAAAAAATGGAGTTAAACATGTGTTGGTAGATAATGGATTAGGATTGAAAATTTGCAATATCACATTTCTATAAACATTGTGTATTAATATGGACTCTATTCATAAATCAGATAAGAATATCATAGGTTTTCATAATATTCCTTTTTAAGTGCTCGGATAAATTACTTTGGATGTGATAGTTGGCCCTAAAACACTAACTACCATGTTTCCCCTAATGCCAAATCATTTACATTATAACTTACTTCTAGGTAGACCATGTATTCATGTTATGGAGGTTGTACCATCTAACATACATTTATTCTTAAAATTTGTGCATGAGGGATGTTTGTTTACATGTCTTGCAGTTGATCAGTCTTTCCAATATTACAAAGGAGTGGAACCTAGTTATGGATGTATTCGATAATTTGATGTTGTTCATTCCTCCATGATATCTCAGTCACAGGTTATATCGGTGGAGAAAATACATAAATATGAAGTTTTAAAATCAAGCAAAGCTAATGAAGAACAACCAACTCCAATTTTTTCACTTAATCAAGAGCCAATAAAATATCCACCACAAACATCTAAAGCACAAGAGGAAAAGATAACGTATCTTTCTTTGTTGGTCAATTCAAAATATCCCAATTGGATATTTATAAAAACATATGACAGTGATGAGGATAAAAATGATATTCTAGCAAACATAGATGATTATTTGTCTCATTTAAATTTTACATCTATCGATCTAGGAGAGTATCAAGATAATTCAAACATAAATAGTGTTGATAAATTAAAAGGTCCTCTTCCTATGCGATCAAAGTTAGATAATGGGAAGACACCCATTCAAACCAATCATGAGGATACAAATGATTTTTTTTGTTGCATCTTCAATTCATAACAAGTGCTCCACTGAGACAACATTTTGTGAGATCCAACATGACTTGGGTGCAAGAGGCATAAAACATTACATGATGTTTCAAATGTGAATGCCCAATGTTTGTGAAAAAATCATTACACAATGTAGAATTCATGGATACATAACCTTCTATCAAATTACATGTGACTAGTGTGTAAGATAAAGTGAGAATTATATTATAGATGTTATTTGACATTAATTTGATTGTTCTACCTTCCACTTGACATAGAGTTGTGGTTTGATAATCACATCAAGAAGGAAATTCATTTTAAATTTATCATAGAATAATTGGGCATGAAATAGATAATTGTGTAACATTAAAACAAAGTATTTAAAAGTGTAAGGATTAAGGTAATATCTTAATAATATAGGTACAAAAAAATCCACAAATAATGGTTTCTAAAAAAAACTTAGAACAAGAATATATCATATAGACAAGCATGCACAAAAGGAACCATTAATTATTTGGGTGTCACACATTGAGAGTAATTATCGACAAGAGATTCAAATTGATAAATAAGAGGGGCCAAATACATGCAACATTATGAGATAGATGAATTGCAACACCTTATACAATTTGACAAATCGATAAGGAATATTAAATTACCAATTTATTGTGGACAAAAGTTATGGATACATTGATATTTTTGATGTCTGTTATTGAGAAATTTTGGGCTACAATTGGACAATAATGGTTGGGACACATGAAAGCTAAAGTCGATATTCCAAATATTTGTATTACATTCATATTTAAAGGTAATGTAATCAAGATGATGGAAACAATGAGGACCAAAAGGTTAAAGACTCGAAGATAGGTGAAATGGCATTACTTCATGCATCATATCCTTAAAAATTTAAACATTTTTTTTTTAATAATCAGGGATATAAAGGTTTCTTCACAACTTAACTAGCCACCAAATATGTGTTTATTATCTCAAAGTAATTTTACATTACCACACACTTCACTTGGCATTGGTTAGCATGCCCGTGGAATAGGATACCATTTCCAAGGGATAACAAATAGAGTATTCCAGAAGTTAGTTGGGTCCATATCCAAAACATTTTTCCAAGGTTCCTTAGGGTTACCACTTTCACTATATGGAATTGAGAAATAGTAACTCATTAGATAAGTCACTCCTATATATTGATTGAATTGAATTAAGGTAAAATCAATCACATCAATTACCTCAATCAAAATAAGGTGTTATGATATTTCTCTCTTAAGAGTTCTTCAATTCAAGTCTTAAAGGTCTTCTCAGTGTTTTACTATAGCAGGTTTGAATCTCACTCCATTAAAAAATTACTTAAATAAAAGAGACCAAGGTTGATACTTATAACTATCTATACTTTGTTATTTAATAACAATGGCTTCATAGATATAAGCACATTATCAAATCTCAAACCATTATATTAGATGAAACTACCCAACTAACAATTCATTTAATATTGACAGATTCATAAGGATCAAATGTACCAATTTCCAAGAACAATAAGATGAACCCATTAGAGTTATCACACTCATATCATCTAATTTTTTAGTTAAACAAATATATTTATATACCATTGGGTACACATAAGACATCTTCTCAATTTAAAAATTACTAAAATGTTTTACGAAACCTTTGTGCAGACATGCCCGCTCACTGTATAACCCATAAATCAGATTCCAATTGAACACTAATGTCAATAATTGACCTAATCCATAATATTTCAATAACCATTATATTCAATAAAATCAAATGAGTGACTTTTGAGAAACTAGTCAATTCTAATAGATATCCTTTCAATTTACTAAAATATGGAATTATGCCCTAAAGTTTCTAAAGAAAATTATTACATCATTCTTTGTTGCCTCATCTAGTTATCAAGATAAGCTAATTTCCATACAATTAATTATGAAATATCATTCCATTAAAGCATAATAAGTATGTAGTTCTTTACCTTAAAACAATGGAATAATATCTTGGCAACATTAGGTGAACAAGAGTGCTTATAGAAGAAACAACATATTAACCTAATTAAATTAATTGTCAAAACAAATTTCATAATTATCAACTCAACTTCATCTAACAAAACCAACCTAAGCACATACCAATAACAACCTTATATTAAGATTTTCAAGTTTACCATGCTTCACTTTGTGTCTGTAATTCTTTACTATAATAGAGGATATGGTTTCTAGATAGTAAATATGCCTTTTTTTCATACTTAAAATAGTTAATTTAATCAATTAGACGAGTATTCATAAATACAATTTAACATGACTTTTTCCAAGTCTTATAATCAAATGCACATAATCGTCACTCTTAAATAATATGTAAATTAACTATTAAAAAGGATTATGATCATTGCATTATTACAAGAATTAATAAACTAAAAAAAAAGCTCAATTATTGTCCCAACATGCATAGACTAGTTGGTAATACTACCTTCTCAAAACACCATAGGCACTTATTCAATGTGCCAAACTATCTCAATATCAATTCATGCTCAAAATATAAATATTAGTTTACAAAAATTCACCAAATTTAACATCTAATAATAGTGAATTAACAATATATTCCAAATGCAACAAATGCTCAAGAAAGTGAAGTACTTAAAGGTATTCAACCAAACTTCGTAACACAATTCTAAGTTTCATTCCAAGCTTATAATCTAGAACAAGACATAGTATGCTTTGGTGGTACATGTTATAACATTACCTAGCCTACAATATTTATTTAAATGCAGGTAATCAGCTAAGGTACAATTACCTAAAGTCATCTTATTAGAAAAAAATCAACAATATTACCCCTTCATTAAAGTGGTATAAGTTATAACATAACCTAACCTATAATATTTATTGAAATACATGTAAAATCACCTAAGGTACAATTACCAGTCATCTCATTAGAATTAAATCAATAGTCTTATATTTGTTGAAACATCAAAATTTGAAAATTACATTCATTCATGAATCAAACATAGCATTCAACTTTGATCACTAATCCACCATAGTCAATGAGATTTTATCAACCTTCACTAGGAGATTAACTACACGAATCCTTATATTTTAAAGATCAAAGGAATAACATAATATAATATAGTAAAATAACTAAGTATTCCTTTACCAACAACCTGAAGTACAAATTTTAACCAAGATTATTAATAAAGAAAATGAGTACATTTCATTCACTTACCAAGATTGTTACCACAATACAAGGGCACAATCAACCAAAAGTGGAATGAAATAATGAAAAAGTTCATTCTTGATAGTGTTCTCAAAATGGATTAATATGACAAGTTATGGAGCGATCGTGTTTTACCTTGAATCTACAACATTATATAAATGTACATCATTAGAAACTATAAAAAATTCTCTAAGAACCAAATACAATCACACTTACACTTGTGTGTGTGTGTGTGTGTGTGTGTGTGTGTGTGTGTGTGTGTGTGCGCGCGTGCGTGCGCGAACGCATATTTATATCGCAAGTAAGAATCAAATGATCATATTCACATGAACATATCAAGATAACTTGGCCTAACAAGATCACACTATTAAAATTTAATTTGAACGTTTAAGGAAAAATTTGCATTCAACAACTTGCAAGCATAGAATAATGTTTTTGTAAAAATCAATCTCACAAGTATACATATAAAAAAGGATATAAAACTTCATCATGAATACTATATTTTAAAAACTGAGTTATTATTCAACTAAGATTAAATGTATAATAATAGTCAAGTATTGACCTAAAAAGTTTAAGTATATTGAGAATTAATACATTCTCTACTCAATGGCAATCCGAATAAGATGATGGAAATTAAATGGTATAACTCAACAACTACATCTAGTATACCATACAAATCATCTTCAATGTGTAACTTTTGAAGAGAAAGGAAATGAGTAAGATGAACCCAACCATGCATGGACTATGACACACCAATCACCAACTCAAACATGAAAGACCCCCTAGAATACAAGGACAATGCAATTAAAACATATATATATATATATATATATATATATATATATATATATATATATATATATATATATATATATATATATATATTTACCCCTAGAATACATATATATATATATATATATATATATATATATATATATATATATATATAGAGAGAGAGAGAGAGAGAGAGAGAGAGAGAGAGAGGCAAAGAGAGAGAGATTATAACTATAAGAGCAATACAAATGAGAATGAGAAGAAATTATATAACAAAAACTCACTTCTCAGTTCACCAACTGCATTTAAGCTCAAAATTTAATAGACAATGCTTGCTGGCTTTCTCATTGTCTTTATCTATTCCTTAGTTTCCCATTTTAAAACCTTACTAATATAATACATATGCACATTAAAACTCCTAAGAAACCCTTATCAACAAACAAATCAGAGATAGGGAAAAGTAGAGGCTCAATATAACAATGCCTCATGATTCCAAACAAAGATTCCTCCACAGTCATGTAGCAAGGCTTAGACCACTAATTTCCTCATTAATATTTTATTTCCTCTCTTTTCTCTATTCATTTATATTCCCTCCATTTATTTACTACTCAAGGTCAATGCCTTTGTGGCTTTAATAATCATTAAAAATATATTTAATCATAACAATATCTTGTTAATGATTTAGCGTAATTATAATGTTTTCTTAGGTCAAAAATTATGATCAAGCTTTTTATAAATTGAGCACTATATATGTTTATATTCAAAGGTCCATCATATAATCAAATAATAACACCTTAGCACCAAGTCATGCTTTCTAAAGTAGAATGACAAACTAAATTCAAAATAAGCCTACACTAACAAGTGCATTCAAGAGTTGTAAAACATAAAACAAGCAACGAGAACCCAATTCCAAAGCCTTTTCTTGTTCCTCGCTAAAGACTCAAAGTAAATATTATTATGAAAAATAATTCTTAGAGACTCCAAATCCACAAGAGGTGCATCCAAATTCACCTTCAACTAAAAATCATGAATGAAACTACTCAAATGACATATAATCAAATTTAATCAATTATCAAACCAAAACCACCCTAGTATAGGGCCAAAACACAAAACATCAAATAAAGGTATGTGCACATTATGGGGTTTAAACACATTATGAGAAAATAAATAAGGCAATAGTGGAAAAATCATCTCTTTCATGTTATTTATACATGTGTATACATGTATTTCATTATGTAGCCTATTTTTTGACTCTTTCATCCTCAATTATAGCTCATCCATTAGACTATATTACCTGCAGGTAGGAAAACAAGCATCAACAACACCTATATGAAGAGGATAAAATATAAAATACTAAAAATAATATACATCTAAATGAAATAAACTATAAAAATTGAACCATTAATTTTAAGCTACTAAAACTCAAACACAAGTATGATTCAATTTAGAATCAGAAGTACAACCCCCCTAAAAAAAGGTGAAACTTGTTACAATGGTTATGTATGCACGTTATTCAATGGGTAAAAATTAGTATATGCCATCCACACCTATTTTAATTAGTTGTCCTCCTAGTGCCTATACAAATAAGTGAGGATAATGTTGTCTAAAAATATTTTCATCTTCCTACTGGCACTTTTCTCACTTAGTTGATCTGATTAGACCAACTCTTGTTGAATGTCTCTGCTTCACAGTTTAATGTTGCAATGAGCCATGATATTAATTGGGTATAGTTGGATTGTATCGTATTAGACCACTTGAGTATTATTCTAATCCATATTGTTAGGTTGTGGAGCTAAAAGCTTCACCAGGATGCAAACAGGAGGAGTTACAGAGGTTGCGGAGAGTTGCAGGGCAACCGACGTCAGTCTGATCAATCGACGTCATTCAGATAGTAGTGAAGAAGCAACCGACGTCGGTTACCAGTCGGCCGACATCGGTCAGGGAGGAGCCGACGTCGACAGCCTGTGCGTGAACATGCAGTTTGCATGTTGATTCTGGAGAGTCTATTTTTGGACTGTTAGTTTGCATGTTAAAGGCTAATTATAGTCTTAAGTTGCATGTCTAATTATTGTAATTAAGAATGTCTAATTATTGTAAGCATGAGATCTATATATAGATTCATGGGCTGTATTATAAACTAGTGCTAGAGAGTAAGAGAGCAAAATAAGCTCCTTCAGCGAGAGGAGAGCAATGGTGTGTTCCTCCGAGTGCCACAGTACCAAGTGTGGGTGCTAGTTTGGAGAATCAGAAGGGTTCTTCATGTTTGTATGATCTTGGTCAGCAGGTGTGCATGGCTTCTTTTAGAGATCTATAATAGTGAGTAAGGTCTAGTGATTTACAGGTAGTAGCAGAGAGCAGGAGATCTACTTGGAGTACGGTTGTGTACTTGGTGTACTAGCAGGGTGTTACTGACTGGTGGAGGTGAACAACAATTCTATATTGGAGTTGATTGTTGGGACCGAGAGAGAGAGGGAAGAAGGTCTTGAGGTGTGGCAAGCCTTTGAGGTGGAAGAAGAAGTGGCATTTTCTTTATTGTATTTTCTTCTGAGTGATTATTAATACAATTATGTATTGTCTCTCATATTCTTGTGTCGTTTCATATTTCTAGTTACTTATCATTCTGGTTAAATTCTGTGTTTAGTTGCTAATACAATAGGTAATCATATGTGCTCTTATTGGGGAGCAAGATCCTGACATTTGGTATCATAGCTTTTGGTTGGGTTGACTAACAGGTGGTTTCAGATCTGGTTAGTGTTTGTTGATTACAGGTCACTCTCAGGGGTTTCAGATTGAGTGGGAGTATAGCAATGGCAGAAGAAAGTAAGCTACGAATGGATAAATTGAATAACATGAATGGTCTGATTGATGGAAAGAAAGAGTAGGGAAAGGACGATTATTGGTCAGTAGAAGATCAACGTGTAGAAGCAGATGTTGCAGGTGATGTTGCACAGGTTGCTCTGGATAAAGTAAAATCTTTGCTTACAGATTTTTTTGCCTCTTTCCATGCAGCCCAAAATAGAGCATCTTTTCATGGGTATGTCTTTGGAGACTTTGGAGAGATTTATTTAGGGGTTGGTGAGCCTTGTCAGATTATTGACGAAGGGAAAGTGAAGCTAAAATTGCAGACGGATAACACACATGTGTTGAAGGAGGTCATGCAGGTGCCAGTCTTGGAGATGAGTCTAATTTCTTCAGGAAAGTTGGGTGATGGGAGATGCACAGTAACTCTCACAACGGATGCACTTGAATTAGATGGTGGTAAGAAAGTAGGTATCCTTTATCTATCTACTTATATTACTGATTCACCTTCTATTGCAGAGATGTGGCTTTGTAGGCTTGGTCACATATGTAGGAGGGGAATGCATGTTCTTTAGCAGAAGATAGATGTTTTTGATAAACTTAAGAACTGGAAGGCCTTGGTGTTCATGGAGGAGATGACGGACAGAGATCAGCTGAGGAGATTGAATTATTCTGAGTAGGGCTGTGTTGATTTGAACAGGGTTTTGATCCAAAAGGAGCTCGTGGGTAAAAAGTTATCACTCACAGGTGAACACAGGTACCGGCGTCAGTCATACAGTAATCGACGTCAGCAATAGGAAGACCGACGTCGTTCATACAGGAACCAACGTCAGCAGAAGATATACCGGTGTCAGCCAGGGAAACAATGTCGGCAGTTAGGGTCAGTGCAAGGGACTGACATCGGTCGGATGCAAATTGGAAGATGGCTGAGATTGGTCACTAAAACAGATGTTGGGCAAATAACAAGCTGTCAAGGAGTCTCAAATGCCCATATGGAGGTCAAAAAGGGTAAGTGAACCTCATATTCGTTGTTCACCTTCTTTATACTGCTTACTAATGGTCAAGAACTAGGAAGATGTGAAGAGGCAATGCAGGTAGAATCTAGAAACAGTGGGAGCTTGGCATGGATGAGGAGTGTGAGTCCTTGGAGAAGAACCAAACATGTATTTGTTGGTGGATTTGTCAGCTGGAAGAAAGCAATGAAAGATGGATGGATTCCCAAGTTGAAGAAGAGAGTGGATGGATACGTGAGACGGAAGGCCAATGTATATGGTCTTGAGGGAGCTGCAGGACAATGGTATAGGGTTTGACAGGAGGATGACAAAGCAGTGCTTTAGTCAATGTCAGTGTAACTATTGTGTTTGTCTTACAAGGTGGATGATGGTTGCAACATTATCTAGTTACTGTATGTGGGTGATTTGCTAGCAGGTTTGTACATACAGGGTTTTGCTGAGCTAAAGGTAAGGTTAGTTCAGAGATATGTCATGGAGAATTTGGGAGCAGCAAAATTCTTTGACATAAGAGACATGAAGATCACAGGTTGATCTCCAGTGCGAGCTAATGTGAAGACGGTGTTGGCAGGGTTCAAGATGTAGGATGCAAAATCGAAAAGCACACCAAGGGCTGGACAGCTCAAGCTTAGCTTAGAACAAGGTTTGAAATCACATAAGGTCTGTTGTAGACCTGAGTTTTCCCAAGTAGTGGGAGTTGTCAGAAAGTTTGGAGCCAATTCAGGGAAGGAGTACTGGAGGGCAGTTCAGTGGATTCTCAGGTATCTGAGAGAGATCAGTAGCAGGGATTCATGCTATGTAGGGTCAAGGTCTTCACTACATGGAGTTGTAGGTTCGGATGTGGCAAGTTACTTGGATGACATGTGTAGCATCACAGGTTGTGTGGTGGTTGGTATTCAAGATTGATCTTGAAGAGGGATACAAGCCGGGGAATGAATTAGATGGTGTACATGTACAAGTACAGGTGCAACTATTTATCTCCAAGTGAGAGATTGTTAGGTTGTGGAGCTAAAAGCTTCACCAGGATGCAAATAAGAGGAGTTACAGAGGTTGCAAAAGTTGCGAAGAGTTGCAGAATGAGTTACAGGGTAATCAACGTCAGTCTGATCAACCGACGTCAATCAGATAACAGTGAAGAAGCAACCAACGTCGGTTACCAGTCGGCCGACATCATTCAGGGAGGAGCCGACGTCGACAGCCTGTGCGTGAACATGCAATTTTCATGTTGATTCTGAAGAGTCTATTTTTGGACTGTTAGTTTGCATGTTAAAGGCTAATTATAGTCTTGAGTTGCGTGTCTAATTATTGTAATTAAGAATGTCTAATTATTGTAAGCATGAGATCTATATATAGACTCATGGGCTGTATTGTAAACTAGTGCTAGAGAGTAAGAGAGCAAAATAAGCTCCTTCAGAGAGAGGAGAGCAATGGTGTGTTCCTCCTAGTGCCACAGTACCAAGTGTGGGTGCTGGTTTGGAGAATCAGAAGGGTTATTCGTGTTTGTATGATCTTGGTCAGCAGGTGTGCATGGCTTCTTTTGGAGATCTACAATGGTGAGTAAGGTCTAGTGATTTGCAGGTAGCAGTAGAGAGCAGGAGATCTACTTGGAGTACGGTTGTGTACTTGGTGTACTAGCAGTGTGTTACTGACTGGTGGAGGTGAACAACAATTCTGTATTGGAGTTGATTGTTGGGACCAAGAGAGAGAGGGAAGAAGGTCTTGAGGTGTGGCAAGCCTTTGAGGTGGAAGAAGAAGTGGCATCTTCTTTATTGTATTTTCTTCTGAGTGATTATTAATATAATTGTGTATTGTCTCTCATATTCCTGTGTTGTTTCATATTTCTAGTTACTTATCATTCTGGTTAAATTCCGTGTTTAGTTGCTAATACAAGAGGTAATCATATGTGCTCTTATTGGGGAGCAAGATCTTGACACATACAATGAGATAAATTAGACACATTGGTTCTCAATAGAGCAATATGATACATCATGGATCCTAGAAAGAGGAAGAACTAGACGATAAGAAATAGGGATAATCTT
The DNA here is from genome assembly GCA_037957365.1 of Torreya grandis. Lineage (NCBI taxonomy): Eukaryota > Viridiplantae > Streptophyta > Pinopsida > Cupressales > Taxaceae > Torreya > Torreya grandis. Next base: position 1,123,209 of record JARHVA010003485.1, on the reverse strand, counting down.
TTCCATAATGCCAAATAAACTAACAAAGTGTGTAAATAGTTTTGATGTCTTTCCAATATTAATAGAATTTTTATGAGGTATAAATCATAGAAAATTTGTCCCAAACCTCAAATTATTTAGGATATCTTTTCAAATCTACATAACTCTTGTGTCTATCAGAGGTAACCTTAAACCTTTTTCAATTAAGAGTCACATGCATGTCACAATAATTTAGTTATTAAGGTCCTAAAATAGCTATATTTTCCTAACCTTTCCATCCAAGGGGAGTTCAACACTTTTATCCATACAAGGCTTCATAAGGATCCATCTTAATCGTAGAATAATAATAATAATAATAATAATAATAATAATAATAATAATAATAATAATAATAATAATAATAATAATAATAATAAGTAAATTCAACTAAGTGGAGGTAGTCTTATCACTTATGTTTTTTATTTGTTATGTATATTATTACCATATCTTTAACCATTATTTTAGCCTTTCAATTTGATCCTCCATTATGGGTGGTATGCAAAATTCAAATTCAAACATTTTCTAAAAGCAATAGTTAATGTCTGCCAAAATATTGAAGTGAACAACTTGTCTTTATTAGAGATGATAACTTTAGGAAATCCATGAAGGCAATAAACTTCACAAACCTCTCATCAAGAGTAGAGGCATCATCAATAGGATTTATAGCAATAAAATGTGAAACCCTATCAAATTTTATAATCACCACCAACATAGTATCATGTTTGCCTTGAGACTTAGGAAATCTCAATATGAAATGACTATAAATTACAACCCATTTGTCTTTTGGTAAAAAATGGGGATAGAGAAAACTACCTAGATGATAATGTTTTGCTTTAAGATACTGGCATTCTTAGCATTTGGTTATAAAAGAAATCAAATCTTTATTTAAGCTAGGCCAAATAATAACCCTTTGAGTTTATTTTTCATTTTGGTGACACTTAGATGAGAAAAATGAGAAATATACTCTTTTTCTAACAATTTCTCCCTTAACTTACTAGAATGAGAAACATAAATCATACTTGGATACCTCATAATTCCATATGCATCTAGGGAATATTAAAAAAATACTTAACCATGGGTTCTTTGGTTAATTCTACATAAATTTCATTTCAAATATCTTTAGTTAGTTATTGTTCCAACACATAATTTATGATATTAGATATTACAATAAAAAGTACAATAAGATAAAAGTATCTATTGAATGCATCAACAACATGATTTTCCTTATCTTTAACATAGGAAATGTCTATATAAAAATTGATAATAAATTTCAGCCATCTTCATTACTTGGATTTAGATCATGTGAATACAAGTGCTCAAGTTTGCGTTGATCATATTGACCTTAAATGTTTCCAAAGCATAAATTTCTTCCATTATTTTAATGCATGTACATATACCACAATTACTAATTCTAGATCATGAGTGGGATATTTATTTTCATGCTCTTTGAGTTTTTGAGCCTCATAAACATTCACTCAATCATCTCAAACATCAATTGAGGCATTAGTACAAGTTTAAAAGTTACCATTAAGATCTGGAAAAATAAGGATAGATGCAAAATTTAACAACTCATTGAGTTTTTGAAAATAATCCTCATACTGAGGATCCCCAATAATCATTTTTCATATACACTATAAATAAGTAAAGGGATTAACCATTCTATAAAATAATTCAACAAAATTAGAGTAATATCCATCCAATCCCATAAATATTTGTAATTCATGCACATCTTTAGGATTAGGCCACTCCTTGATGGCTTTGATCTTATCATGATTAATAGAAAGCCCTTATTTATAAATTATATGCCCTAAGTAATGAATTTTATCTTGGTAAATTAAGCATTTAAAAACATATCATAGAGATTGTGTTTTCTTAGTATTTTTATGACTAAATAAAATTGTTTCTCATGTTCATTTTCATTTTTTGAATAAACCAAAATATCATCCAAAAATACTAACACAAACTAATGCAAGAAATATTTGAATACATTTTAGATTAAGTTCATGAATGTTGTAGGTTCATTGGTCAAGTCAAATTACATGACAATGAACTCATAATGTCCATACCAAATTTTAAAATTAGTATTATACACATATTCATCTTTGATTCATAGTTGGTGGTACACCAATCGAAGATCAATCATTGAGGAAACTATAACATCTTTCATTTGATAAAAGATATCATCAATCCTTGGTAAAATATATGTGTTTTTGATTGTGACCTATTTTCAATATCCTATATTCGATGTAAATTCTCAACGATCGATCCTTATTCTTGATGAAGACAATAGGAGTACCCTAGGGAAAACCATTGGCCTTATCAATCTTTTATTCACAAGTTCTTGCAATCAAACCTTAAGTTCTTGTAGGTCTACCACATTAATACTATATGGTTCTTTGGATGGGAGTGAAGATTCAAGTACAATATTTATTTCAAAATAAAATTCCCTTATAGGTGCTAAACTAAGAATTTCATTTGGGAATACACCCTTGAATTATTGTAAAATTGGGAATTCTCTAAGAGCATGTTCATTCTCTTTAGAAAGTTATTTCATCTAACATTATAAAAATTGCAACCTTTATAGACTAATTTATTTCGTAAAAATTCTAAAATGATTTTGTGGGAAATTGGTCTCAAAATAACCCAAATTTATACTAGGTTGTCGATATCATCAAGACATGGACATTTTTTTTGAAACAATCATGTCTAGGTTGATGTTTTTTTATATAATCCATGCCAATAATCATGTCATAAGACCCCAAATTTACCAAAAATATGTTCAACTTCGTATTTGAAGACATTATATTAAGTTCAATTTGTTCCATACATTCCAAAATTAGAATTCTATTGCTTGTGCCAGATTATACATCCCACCCTTCTCTTATTGTAGAGAGTTTAATTTTACATTTAATTGAAATAAAAATGAAAAATAAAATTGTCTATTTCATCAGAATAAATTAAAAAATCTAAGGAAAAACCATAAATTATACCTCATTCAATTAGGGTGGATTGTAAGTCGGCATTCTAATTGTCAACTATAAAATATACTTTATGATTAACAGGTTGATTATTCCAAAGCTTAGGGTGATTTTTTTTTGTAGTGATTATCACTACATTCCCAACATTGAAAATATCCTCACAAAGGTAAAAGTACCAAAATGTTTGGTCCACTATGATTAGCCTAAGGGCAGTTTTAATTTCCATTTCATGGCCTTAGAAAATTATAAGTTATTGAAGCTCTATTTAGATTCTAAAATATGATAGAATCAGTGTTGTTTTCAAAATATTATTCTTTTGGTCTAGCCTTTTGATATTATTTCCAAAATGAGATCTTTTATATCCTTAAGGTGAGACTTCTATTTCTCCTCATCTCAAAGTCCAAATTCACCTTCCACAACTAAAATCTAGGGGTTAGTCATGTTTACATCATCCATCAAGACCTCATGTAAGCCTAATTTTAACTTGTTGACTTTTGTATCCTTAACATGCATATAATTAACATAATTTAAGAGATTAATAAACTCTTTCTCATTTTCAATTACTGTCATAGTTCCCTATTTCAATAGTTAAAACTCATTGATATTCTATTGTTTGTAATTGGAATTTAGATATCTCTTACTAAATTTCATATCAAATGTCTCCCAAGTGAGAGTTAGAGGTTCATACCCCTTGAAAACACAAATATGATTCCACCATAAGGTGGCATCACCCACTAGTTAATAGGATCCAGTATGATCCTTGATATTAGAACTTATATTATATAAGGTAAAATATTTATGGAAGTTCACCAACTAGGATCTAACAACATCTCCATATTACCTTGGCATAGGTAAGAGGTGGAAGTTTATTGACCTCCTTGTTAATAGGATCAAGTGAAGCTTACTATTCATTCTAATTGGTTATTATTAGGACCTTATGGATTGGCCATCTAGTTTTATTTAGATTTTATCCTTTCTTGGATGGTTATGATAACAACAAGATACCAATTAAAAATTCATCATATCACACTAGTGATTAACATTATCACCAATATTATTTTCTATACCATTATTTTTTGCATATCCATCAAGGAGATAGGTAACCTTCCTTCTCTTGTTTCTATCAGCCCTTTTTCTAACTCAATTACTTTGGTGAGGTTGTTGGCACCCTCAAATCTTATATTTCATGTTTTCACCATCCTAATATACACAATCCAACATTAAAAAAAAACTTACCTAGATATACTTTGGGTAGGAACTTATGCTTTGATACCATTGTCATATCCTAAGAAAACCAAACATAGTTATTTTTTAATAATTGAAGATATAAAGGTTTTTTCACAACTGAAATAGACACAAAATGTGTGTTTACTTATATCAATATAATTTTATAGTACTAGTACTTCATTTGGTTTTGGTTAGCATGCCTATGGTACAACATACCATTGCTAAAGTACAACAAACATAGTATTGCAGAAGTTAACTAGGTCTATATCCAAAACATTTTTCTAAGATTACTTAGGGTTTTTGACTTCACTTTATGGGATCGATAAATAAATATACCATAAGACAATTCACTTCTATATATTTATTGAAGTGAATATAGGTAAACTCAATCACCTTAATTTACCTTAATCAAAATAAGATGTCTAGATATTTGTCTTCAAGAGTTCTCCAGTTTGTGTCTTAAAGGTATTCTTAGAGTTTTAGTGTGCTAGGATTAAATATCAGTCCATTCAAACATTACTTAAATATCATTTAATAATGTTGATATTTATAGTAATCTATACTTTCTTGTTTAATAACAATGGCTTCATAGATACAAACATGTTATTAAACCTCAAATAATCATATTCAATGCAATTAACAAAATAAATATTTATTTAGTACTGGCATATTCATTAATATGAAATGATATAATTTCTAAGAATAATAAGATGAACACTGATTAGAGTTGTCACACTCATATCATGTAATTCATTAGTTGAATCGATAAACTTATGTACCACTGAGTACGCATAAGACAACTTCTCTATTTAATAATTACTAAAATGGTATATTACACCTTTGTGAAGATGTGCCTATACATATTATAACCCATAAATTAAACTCTAATGGAACACAAATGTCAACAATTGACCTAATCCATTATAGTTCAATTACTATTATATTCAAGAAAATAAAATAAGTGATTTTTTAAAAATAGTCGATTGGTAATGAATATACTTTCAATTTATCAAAATAGGAATCATGCCCTAAATTTTCAAGGAAAACTATTGTCATTATTTATTAATTCATCCAATTATCAAATTATGCTAATTTACATATAAATAATTATGCAATCTCATCACATTAAAGTATGATAAGCATATAGTTTATCTAGCATATAACAATGGTATATTAGCTTGGAAACATTAGGTAAACAAGAGTAATACCATCCTTAAATAAAATATAAACATAGTTAAATTAATTGTCAAAACAAAATTCATAATTCTCAACACAACTTCATTAAATAGAATCAACCTACGTGCATATAAATAACAACCTTATATTCATGTTTTAAAAACTAACATGGTTCAATTTGTGTTTGTATTATTTTATTATAACAAAGGATAGAGTTTTAGATATAACATATACCCCTATTCAAACTTAGAATAGTTAGTCTAAGAAATTAGACTAACATTCAATAATAGAAATTATCATGAGATTTTATAAGTATTATAATCAAATACACATAACCACTCCTCTTTCAAAGCATGGAATTTAAATATATAAAACATATTATGATCATCTCATTAATCCAATAATTAAAAAATCAAATACAAACTCATCTCAATTACCATCTCAACATGTACATACTAGTTGGTAATACTGCATATCAAAACAGGCTAGGCACACACTTAATGTTCCAAACTATCTCAATGCCAAGTCATGCACGGAATATAAAGATAAAATAATAAAACTTCACAATTTATAACATATTATCACCTCTAATATAGTGAAATAATAGTATATTCCAAATAAAATGAACACTCATGCAAGTTAAATACTTAAGGGTATTTAATCAATCTTCATACCATAGTTCTAGGTTTCTTTCTAAGGTTATAATCCATAAGAGGACACAATATGATTTGGTTATTATAAGCCTTAATTAATGTGGTATAGGTTATAAAATAACCTAGCCTACAATATTTATTGAAATATAGGTAATCACCTAAGGTATAATTTGTATGCATGAACTATGATGACTTGTAACAATCCTCATTCTCTTGAAAGACTAGGGTACCAACAAAGTCATATTATATAACTTGTGTATACTTGGAATAGTAGGTAAGGACCTATAATAATCTTACACATAAAAAAGAGTAACCAACACTCAAATGTTAGGAGGATAGGGTTCCAAATTTTATGCCTATCATATAAGGTATGGCTATCAATATGCCTCAAGATATATAAAAGGTTGTAAAAATAGTAATGGAGTGTATTAAGGATATAATAAGGATACCACATACACTAATATAAATAACAAGGGTAGTTTAAATATAGTATAACTAAAAATTATAAACTAATAATAAGGTAAGTGGTGCAATGGTCAACCATTAGGCAGTCTAGGAAACCTAAGGTGATAAATGGAAAGTCTAATAAACCCTATATCCATACCATATTATTTAGTATAAGTATGATAATAATTAAGTATAAAAATCATACATACACTATAAAAATAAAAAAATTAAGTCTATCTACTAACTATATAAATGAAAGATAATAGATATAGAGATATTTACATTTGGGTAGACTCTTCGACACATCAATATCCCCATTTAGATAAGGTAACACTTTCCAAGAGATGTTGTAGGTTGAAAAACTCAAATGAAAATAGTAAGAAATATATAACCTTAGTTTGGGACTCCAAATAAAGAAACATTTCCTCAACATGACTCCTCTTATTGAGCTTCAAATGACCTTAACAAGACTATACTTCTAAGATAAAACTATAAGCCTTTAACTCATCCTTTTATTACTTAAGAGTATAAATGTGAGTGAAAGTAGAGAAAATGAATGTGTTATATATTTGGGAATGATAATATGAACCTTATATATACATCTCAAATACCCAAAATTAACCCTAAACTTTAAGTCAATGGTATCAACCAAGTTCATACAGTTAGAAGGATGTTGAATAATAAAAACATGTATTAACTAGACTGATATAGTATAGGGAAAGATAATAATGAAACATAATATAATTCCATATTCAATACAATGGAAATATAGAGTAGATAATAAGATTGAATATAAATTATATGGATAAGTAATATGGAAAGATAATGAATAGGAGGTCAGATTGATAGTATGAAGGTATAACAAAATAGTATGCAAAAATCTCTTTCAAAGTATCCAAGTTGATCCCACCCAATCCTTGATGCACTCCTTAAGATGTGCATTCAAGGATATTGATAAGATGACAATACTCTACAAGATAAACCGTTACTAAATGATAGACTTGAAAATATCAAATGTATATATATGCCTCACTTGAAGCTCAACACATGTCATAATAATGTAACACATGATGGTGCTTTGGGATAGATACATATGCAACATAAAAAAGCATAATGAAATTAAATGAAAATTACTGGCGATAAATGAATAACTTAAAGTAACATATTTATATCTTGACTTAACTTTATGCATAAATGATACATGTAAATAACATTGTCTCGATCATGGTAGGCATAAAAATTGCATTTGAAAAACCTTAAAAAGATACAAGGATAAAAATAGATAAAATAAATGTGCATAAAAGTAAGATAGTCAATAAATGGATATAAATAAAAAAATATTAGAAGAAGATTTTAGAACCCATAAAATTTGGAAAGCTGAGATCAATAAGGTTAAATTAGAACCAAAATATCTAAGAAAATAGATAATAAAATCTTCCAATGTGAGAGAGGTGTGAGACCAAATAAAACAAAGGGGAGAAAAGTGACTATAAGCCATCCTATGTACGATAGGTGAAAACCCATATCAAACAAATGGGAGATAAAGAGCATGTAAAATGCCTATAAAAACATCCAATGTAAGACAAGTGAAAACTTAAATCAAATAATGATGTGTGATAAAAGAAATAAAAGAATTTAATGAGTGAAAAATTTAAATAAATGCTTGTTCTAAAGTTTAATATAGAAAGGTACAACCATCTATGAACATAACCATAATGATGAGGATGGTGTAAAAATGAAAAATTATGGGAATTTGTAATGAATGCATGGTTTTATTCAATAACATATTAAAATGCAACTCACAAACTAAAAATCCAAGAGGCATCATGAATGAAAGGAAACAGTCAAATTTGAAGAAAATAGATAGAATGTGTGAATAAAAATAAGAGGGACATGATAATTTTAAATAAATATCTATCAAGAGAAAATTTGGAAAGATAACATTGATATATAAGGATGCAAGGTGCCACAAGGGTGATGTAAATATCCTTATAGGAGATACATAAATTTAATCAAGTGAGAAAGGCTAAAAAATATTGACATCAAAGACCTATATAATCCCATCTAGAAGGCATAATCTTAAGTTAACAAGTGAAGTATAAATATCATTATGTAGATACTAAAATATGTTATTAAGTACTTGACAATGACAATATTGACATACATTTACCATTCATGACTTACATGAAAAAACATGGTCCTAATCTACCATTGTCTATAATCTACATGATACCTTATGATTTTGATCCTTTAATTATAATATTACACACATATAGGTTCCTCACTATTTATTTCAAACCTAATTATTATCCTACATAAACATATCTAGACCTTCAATACAGTCATCATGTGCACAATTCAATAATATTAGACTAGGTCAATATCGCTAGTTGATATTGACTTGAGACAACATAATGATGCTCTCCCAAAAACTTCTAATTTTTAAAATAAAATTTATCCTTAGGGATGGTGCATTTTCCTATCATGTCAGTCACATGAAGAATTAATTAATTAGACTCAAATGTATACAAATAAATACCTTATTTGATATGGGACTTGGTTCTTATCTAGTATACATGTATACACTATATCACATTGAGAAAATATGCCCTATTCTTCCCAAATTGAAAATAAATCACTATGAGTAGTCATAAACCAAGTCTGAATCATAACAAATTCAAGTCAAAGTAAACATTGTCAAATATCAAAGCCTTGTCATTATTTGAATAAATATAGTGAAGGAGCATAATTGCACAATCACACTAGGTGGGAGACATATGTGTGGATTTATTTCCCTCCTTAGAGTATGAGTTACATAGGAAATGACCAATCATAAATGATGGTAATTTGGGTCAGCTCATCTCATTACACTTTATTTGTATTTGTATATTTATATCCCACATAATCACATCTATGGTTTAAGGGTGAAGGAGGTTGATTTATGGAGTTTTGAACGTCATCAAGGTTCAACATCATACAATAAAACTTTCAAATATAGATGAAGGTAAATATACAGTCACAAGTGCATATTTCAACATAAGTAAAAAACAACCACTAAGTTTAGTATCAACTATTGATACTGACCCAGATCCAATAAAATTGACCCTACATAGACAAAAAATGGTTTAAGAACTTGAAAAATCATAGGAATGCTTTAAGAACTTGAAAAATCATAGGAATGCTTTAATATTTTTCCCACTTCCAGAACATAATCATAGATAAATAGTTATTCAATAAAGTTAAGTACTTATGTAATTATTATTCTTACCACATTTATCATATGCCACTTGTCAAATCAATGCAATCATTTTTTAGTCACTTATATTTAGATGTATGCCTGAATGCCATATCTATCCATCTGAACTATTATACTAGATTATATCATATTAGGATTTATAAAACATAATTAAGGTAAAACATATTGGTGAACATGTAATCTAATTGAACTGTGTCTAACCCTAGGTCTCCATCAGATTTTCATATTTATATGGTTTCATATTTTATCCTTACAACTTCTCATATTTTAATTTTATTAATTTATGTTCCCTTTGATTTTAGGGTTCATACTTAGACTTGTATATGTTTTAGATTGAGGTAAAAATAGGTTTTGAAGGGGCCCCGAAACCCTAAAATAGAGAGCCAAAAAAAGAACGTCTAAGCCCACAGGCTACGCCTAAAAAACATTACAGTAAAGTAGCAAAAACAGGTTTTAAATGGACCTAAAACCATTAGAGACACATCCGGTCAAAACCCAGAAACAGAAATCTAGTAGCACAACAAACAAAAGATAACAAAAGGAGAACAAAGATCAGTACCAGTTTCAAAACCAAAAAGGACCAGATTATTCATCCAGTTCCAATATCAAGTTCATGGCTTCTTTTCCTTTCAAAGCAGTTTCCTGCGTTGTAACCTCTAGCAAAGCTCCTTTTTGTGTATCTTTCTTTCTAGAACTTTGCCTTGTCCTTTTGCTGGGACCCTCTAGTGCTTTGGTCTCCTCATTGGCACGTTTACCTATATTGATAGCAGCTGCACAAATGTTGGACGTTACTTCCTCCATTTTCTTTCTGTTGTCCTTTATTAGTTCCCGGAGGTTGTTTTCATAAGCTTTGAGCTTGACAGGGATCTCGCTTAACTAATTTTCTATATTGTTTACTTTGTTCCAAGCAGCTTTCAGAGAATCTTCCAAAGTTTCCACTTTTCTCTTGAGATCAATGATCTCCCTACACAACCAGGAATCAAATTGGGAAGAAGACTCAGCGTTATAGTTAACCCAGGTCATAGGAGTGTGTATTTCATCATTCTGATTCTTCCCTCTCCAATCCTCAGACTTTTTATTGGGGCTATTCCAGGCTTCTTCAAAGAAGTCTTCTTGACTCTTTTGTTCCCGCTCATTGATTCCAGTTTGAATTTCCATCTCCATTTTTTGAATATCATCCTGGACAGAAATTTCCTTTTCATTCTTAGAAGTTGGGTCCTCACCAGGATCTTCCTGGACAATATCATCCTCCGACACTTTTTGGTTTTCCTCCGTCTCTTCTGTTCTGCTAGTAGAATCCTCCTCTGTATTGACTTTATCTTTTTCAATTTCCTCAGACCCTTCTTCATCATTACTAGAGTTGGTGTCCCAGCTCTCAGTTCCTTCTTCTTTCTCTGATTTTTCCTCCTCGGGTTCTTCAATTCTCTCCCGACCCCTTTCTTCTTCTACATTCTGTTTATTAGGACTAGGGGTCTTAATTTTGCCTCTCTTGCTTACATTTTCATTCTTTTTATTTCCTGGCAGCTTATTTTTCCCCTGTTTGGGATACTTAACCAGTGCCCTATTCTTGCAATAGCTTTCAATAAGCAGAATAAGGCCTTCATGAAGAATAGGGCGCAAATCCTTTTTCCTATGAGCATAAAGGCTTTGGATCAGGGAGTAGTGAAGATAGAAAGGAAAAGACAAACTAACCTTATGCCTGAAGTGGTTGAGGAAGACAAAATGGAACTTATGCACTCGTTTGCTTCTTCCATCCAGGATGAAGTACTCCCTAATACAGCTTAGGACGTCCCTCCATATCCCTTTAATCTGGTCCAGCTCATAGAAATCCCCATTTTTGACCAACTTCTGCTCCTCCTCATCCATTTTGGGGAACTTACAAAAGGCCTCGTTCGAAATGCTGGTCTACTTGGAAAATTTGAGTCCATCCATTGGCAACCCTGTAACCTCAGCAAGAAAATCCTCCGTTAAATTTACAGTTATACCATGCAAGGTGACCCTGTTGTCAGACCAATTTTTGAAGAAGGCCATCGTGATATGCGGTTTAGAGCCATGGAGTCTTTCCATGTAGCTCGTTACATTTCCTTTCTGCAGAATTCTCCACACTTGATGTTTCTCTCTCCATTCTGCACAGCTCTTGGGCTCCTGTTTACGGGGTTCTCCCTTCCTTTCACGCACCATACTCATTTTCTTTGAATCCCAGTTACTGTGGATATTACCCTGAATCCTCCTGCTGTCAAGTTGATTGGGACATCGACTTTGTTTGTGGCTTTTCAGGATCCGCTTCTCCCGCTTGAGGACCTTACTCTTTAATAATTGAGTTCCTTTCCCCATGCTGCCACTCCTCCTACTCATTATGTTTTTATTACACTCCAATCTTACCTTCTTTCGCATGTGTGGCATCGAGAAGAATGATCGCCCTTAAACCCACGTTCCTTTCTAAGGTTTCATCCCACCTCACTTTTTGACCTTCTCGGACAGCACAGTTAGCAAGCCAATCTGCAACACCATTGGCTTCACGGTAGGTGTGGGTGATTTTTATATCTTCAAATTTATTCAAAAGAGTTTTCATCTCCTTTACCTTATCCTCTATGGTCCATGACACAGTATTCTTATTATTAAGGATATTTATAACATTCAAAGAGTCCCCTTCAAGCCACAATTTGGAATATCCCAAATCCACAGCTAATTTAAGGGTCTGGAGGGTAGCTGTAGCTTCAACAATGTGGCAATTAGATATACCAATGGGAATTGTGATAGCATCAATAACCATACCCACATGGTTTCTCAGAACACCACCACAACCAACATTCCCTGAGTTCCCTTTTGCAGCACCGTCAAAGTTACCTTTAATCCAACCTTGAGGTGGACTAATCCAAGTGACACCTGATCTGGGGTTACCAAGTTTACCAAGAATAAAATCCGTCCTCAGGGGATTATCCACATTGAGATTAGAGCTTAGATTTTTTTGAGAAGAAAAATTTTCCTTTAGAGCTCTAATGATGTTCTATCCTACCACCCATCCAGGGAGCTCTTTGTTTCTGAATATACGGTTATTTCTTTCCTTCCATATTCCCCACCAGATATGGGGAAGAGTAATTTTCCATAAGAAGAGAACTTCAGGATTCTTTGAAGGGCAATACCAGCTTTTGAGAGAAAGTTCAACATTTTTTTGGTGAATCCATGTAATGCCCCACAGATTGAGAACCTCCTTCCAAATAAGTTGAGTGAAGGAACAATTCACAAACAAATGATCTCTATCTTCAAGGTCTCTCTTACACAGAATACACCTGTTAACAATATTGATTCCGCGTTTCTGTAAATTATCCAGAGTCAAAATTTTTTTTTGGAGAAGGGTCCAGAAAAAGAACTTGATTTTAGGAATGAGCCCCTTAATCCAGGCTCTTGTCTATAATGATTTTCTACCATTTCCCTTAGAGATGAAAATGGAAGAGACTTTAAACTGTCCACTTGGCTCCTGATACCAAACAATTTTATCTTCTTGATTAGGATATAGAGATATAGCGTTTAGGGATAATTGAATATCCTTGAGATCTTGATCATAGTCAGTGAGGTTTACCCAAGTATTGTTCTGCCAGTATTGATTAACCGTTATGCCCACTCTTTGTTTACATCTTTCTATAACATCTTTATCTTGGATTTCTTCTTGTAGGGGTTTACCTCTTAACCAAGTATCTTCCCAAAATTTTGCCTTTTTACCATTACCTACTTTCCATGAACTTCCTTCTTCAAGAACATGTTTTGTTCCCTGGACTGCCCCCCAAATAGTAGACGGATGAGAAATATCTGGAGTAGTAAAGAAGTCATGAAGTGACTGTGCCTTAAATAAATACTTATGCATCCATATTTTACTCCACTCTTTATTTTCTTGATAGACCCTCCATCCCTGTTTAGCTAAAAGGGCAGTGTTCATACTTCTTATTTTCCTTATACCAAGTCCACCATCCTTAACCAATTTGCAAATGTTATCCCATGCAATAAGGGGCATTCTCCTTTTCTCCTCAGAACCTGACCAAAGAAAGTTTCTTTGAATTTTTTCAATTGCTTCAACAAATTTAGAGGGGTTGAAAAGACTCAAAGCATACGTAGGTATGCTTTGAAGACTAGCTTTGAGGAGAGTTAACTTTCCTCCTTGGCTAAGAAGACAGCCTTTCCATCCCGCTAACTTCTTACTAAATTTATTAATAAGACCTTCCCAAAAAGCTTCAGGGGCTTTCAATCCAAAAGGGAGACCAAGGTATATGGAAGGAAAAGAGCCTATGGGGCAATCAAGAATTCTAGCAATTTTGTTCTGTCTATAATCAGGGGTATTAGTAAAGAAAACTGCACTTTTATTCCAGTTTATCAGTTGTCTTGAGGCAGAGGTGTACAGATTAATTGCTTCCTTAAGAATTCTTGCTTTAGTTACTTCAGACTATCCCATGAAAATAGTATCGTCCACAAATTGACCATGGGAGCAAGTTAAAGGATGCGAAGAGGGTCTCAGACCTTTAAACTGGCCTCTATGAACCAAGTCCCCAAGGTATCATCCCATACTATCTGCCATGATAATAAACAGAATAGGGGATATAGGATCCCCTTGTCTTAATCCCCTAGACGGACTGAAAAAATGAGACGAGGTCCCATTTACCAACATAGCTATAGAAGTAGTAGATATCAACTGTTTGATAATATCAACCACTCTTTGTTCAAAGCCAAAGGCAATAAGGCTTTTAGAAAGGAAATGCTAATCCACCCTGTCATATGCTTTTGCTATATCCACTTTCATTAAGAACCCCTCAGTGTTGGATTTGAGCAGTGAATGAATATTCTCATGCACTGTTATAACTGAGTTGAGGATTTGTCTGCCAGGAATGAATCCATTTTGCTGATCAACAATTATCGAAGGGATCACTTGGATTAGTCTGGTCGTAAGAACTTTGGAGATTATCTTATAGAGAGAGTTGCACAAACTTATCAGCCTGAACTGATCAGGGCTATCCGCACCTGCTTTCTTCAAAATAAGGCACAGAAAAGTGGCATTAATTTCCTTCAGCATCTGTTTAGCTCCAAAAAACTCCTTCACCGCGTTACTGACATCCTTTCCTATAAATTTCCAGAGCTTTTGAAAAAAGAACATGGGGAAACCATCTGGTCCAGGAGCTTTTTCTCCTCCAAGAGATCTAACAGCTTTAAAGATTTCCTCCTCCTTAGGTATAGAACATAACATATTATTCTGCTCCTTCGAGATCAATGGGGGAATCACTTGTAGAATATCAGCCTGACTTTTCAAGTTGACATTTCTATCTACCTTCATCAGGGAGGAGAAAAATGAAATCATTTCCTCCTTAATTTCCTTTTTCTCTGTTATCTTCTGAACTCCTTTTTTCAAATGATGGATATGTGTTTTCGCTCTGTGTTTCAAAGTGGAGAGGTGGAAAAACTTAGTATTTTTATCTCCTTCTTTCAACCATTGCACCCTTGATCTTTGTCTCCAATAAATTTCCTCCTTAGTTATTATGTTTTGGTACTGTACCAATAGTTCACTTTCTTCTCTTTGGGATTCTGAAGTATATCCATATTGCTGGAATTTTTCCTGTATTCTTTTGATATTCTCCTTGATGATCTTCTTTTCTGCAAAAATATTTCCAAAACAGTCCTTATTCCATTTCTTAACTTTCTTTTTAACATTCTTAAGTTTGGATACAACTCGGAAGAGAGCTGATCCCTCTATAGAGATATTCCACCACTCTTTTATTTTGTCTTCAAACTGTGGATGCTACAGCCACATCTTTTCAAATCTAAATGGATGATTCTTTTTTTGGTTCAGTTTGTCCGCAGAGAATATTAGAGGGAAATGATCTGATCCTATTCTGTGGCGTGCTTCCAACTTACAATGATAGTCTTTTATCCAGTCTGGGGAGATGAGAGCCCTATCAAGCTTAGCCTGTATACATTCCTTGTTCAGTCTCTTGTTGCTCCAGGTGTACTGAATTCCTTGCAATTCCACATCCATTAAACCTTCTTTGCTTATAAACTCCATGAGGTCACTTCTCCCTTCCATTTGAATAGTATTACCACCCATTTTCTCATAATCATAGAGAGGGACATTAAAGTCTCCCATTATAATCCAACGCCCACAGTGATCTTTGCTTCTGATCTTTGAGAGGGTTTCCCATACCTTTTTCCTTTCATTCCTGATATTAGGAGCATAAATATTTACAACATACCAACTTTCCTTTTGGTCATCATTAGTTAATTTAACCGCCAAATTTTTTTTACTTTCCATCAAAATAGAACCAGCAAAAAGATTTTTTTCCATAATATCGCAGTACCTCCCGAAGCACCTTTAGAGCTACTAGCTTTAAAGGTGTAATTTTTAAAGTCTTTGATCTGTTCAGCTTTCTCCTTACTCATTTTAGTTTCTTGAAGCAGAAGGAGGTCTGGCTTTTGCTCTCTAACAAAATTCCTAACTAGATCTACTTTAAGAAGACTATTTAGTCCCCTTATATTCCAACTAAGAATCCTCATTTCTTTTTATTGCTGTTCATATATTGCCCCATAGTTTTCTGCTTTCCATCTGCTATATTGAGCTTGCTTTCCAATTCTCTATTCTTCTTTGTAGATTTTTTCCCCGATTTATCTGAGGAACCTACATCCGGTTTCAATTTGGCTTGTTTTCCAAATTCTTTTCCTCCTTTATTCCTTGGAGAGTTATTAGCTTTCACTCCACCATTTCTTGTCATAATGTGGTTAGAATTGTTCTTTATCTCTTCTTTAATCTTTTGGTTTTTAGAGTTTTTTCCACCTTCAACCATTTCTTCTGCCTTGAGGACCTCTTTAGCTGGAGTTATAATTTCAACCTTTGGTTCCTCCTGCTTTTCCCCAACCTGATCTTCACTCAAATCATCCTCTTCTTCTTCTATATTGTTTTTTCCTTCAGGTTCTACTTTTCCTTCCTCTAATTCTTCATTATCATGCATCTTTGAAACTTGAATTTCTAAGCTTTGAGTGTTCTGAGTAGGGACATTAACCTCTTCTTCAGATAGAAGATCTGATACTTTGTCCTCTTTTCCATTCCCCTTTTCTTCCGTCAGGACATTAGAAGTCTTTAAAAGGGGGTCTGTTATTCCTGTTAAATTAGGGTCGTTCGCTTCTACTGAAGCAATAGAAATAACCTTGTCTGTGTGTAGGTCAGCTAAGGCCTCTTGAGGCTTCCCTATCTTTCGATAGTCTTCTTTAACCTTCCATATTTTCTTTTGTTGGGTCTTAATATTTTTTCCTACCTGAAAGTTTTTTGAAATGGCTCTTCCCCTATTGGGGCAATTCTTAGCCCAATGCCCCTGCTTCTTGCACACAAAACAAGAGTTTGGCATATCTTTAAAAATAATCACTTGGGTTTTCTTACCAAGCTTGGAGACAAGATCCACTTTTTTGGGAAGGTGGTTTTGATCCGCCACTTTAACGTAGATTCTGGCACTTTGGAATTTAGTTCTTGAAGCTGTGGCATTATCCACAGCCACTAACTCACCAAATGAACTAGCTATTCCTTTGAAGATGTCCTCATGCCAGTATTCTAAAGGGAGCCCAGGTAGCTTAGCCCAAATAGGAGTTGTTGAGAAAAATGAATCTGATAAATCCATATCTGGTTCCCATTTCTCGATAGTTAGGGTGCTTCTTCCAAAAGACCAAGGTCCTTCACTCAGGATCATATTCAGATCTTCTTCGTAATTAAAGATAAAAGAGAAAAAACCATTCACCATAGGTGCAATGTCAACTTCTCCGCGTATGGCCCATCTCTTTTTGATCATAGACCTGAGTGAATCTATATTTGGTCTTGCTCCTTGAAATTTTCCTACTAGGGTGAGATCCATTAAAGAAACCGAAAAATCAAGTAAGGGATCTGGGATAAATATTTGAAACTCACCTTTCTCCCAGCAAGATTTAGATGTCACCGGGGGGAAGATGGATTTCCCTATCGGTTTTTTCCCAAACAATGACGACCAGGTCCTTTGTTTGAGGGCCCCTTTCTGCCTTTCAAGGTTCTTTTCTGTATTAAAAATAGTTTTGTCTTTCTCTGTCTCCGTGGATTGTTCTGCTACTTTTTTCGATGGAGAATCTCCGGCCCCACTATAGAGCTTAGAAACTGCTAAAGGCCTTTTTGTGCCTACATCATTTAGGAATCTTGACCCTCCACATTTTCCTCCTTCCTCTACTGTTCCACCTGGATCTGTTCCTCCTGCCAGATTCTCCCCAATTCTTTTCCCGCTCATACCGATTTCAAAATTCTCTGCCATTTACCAGTTTTAGACTTGTGTATGTTATTATTATATTATTTTATTAATGTTATATTATTAAGCATCCCTAAAACACTAACAAGTCTCCTCTTATGGATTATTCTATTTTTCCTTCCATCTTTCCCTAAGTTGGTGATAACTACTTTCCTTCTAAGGAAGTCTATGTTGTCACTATCCCAAAATTTCAAGTGACACCTCTTATAGTAAAAAAATATATGCCATCAAAATATTCCTCCTCACCACATCCACCTCCCATAAACCCTCTTGTGGTATTTTTATGCATATTTAATTAGATGTACCTAGGGCTTGTGCATGCGAATCCCTTCAAAATCAAATAGTCATTATCAAAATTTCCATGAAGGAGTTTCAAAATAAAAATAAATATTTCAATTTAAATATCACATTACTTGAAAATAAGATCATATATAAAAATAATCCATAGCATCCAAGTTGCAATCATATATCTACATCTCTGTCAAAATATTTTTGCCTTGAAAGACTTCATCGCAAAATATGTAAGCCAAAGCATGGAACATGTACAACTAGTGATTCAAAAAGTGTACACAAGGATAATAATAGTTTAAGTGATATTATAAGGAAAATTATTTGAAATGAGTTGATCACATTACCTCCTATATATCCTATAGGAAAATAAAAATATTATTGTGCTTATCATAGAATGCATGGATATCATACATATAAGTGTTAGGATTTGAAGAGAAAAACACAAAGTATCATTGATAATGGATATATTATAATAGATACATCCACTAAACCACCCCCAAATTTAATAATGACTTATATAATCAAACAACCTACTCATACTATGATTGAATGTTATAATAAATAAGTGCAAAAATAAGAAAACAATAATGTTACAAAAGGCACAATTAGAAAATGAAAGATTGCAAAAATAACAAGAGGAAAAATAAAAGTTGCATAAATAAAAATTATAAATGGAAAAATTAGAACAAGAAAGGTTGCATAGGTTACAACAAGAGAAATTATATTAAGAAAAAATACTAAAAGAACAATCACTAAAATAGAAGTTGTAAAGAAAAACTCAAGAAAAACAAGAAAATGCCCTTAATAAAGTGTTTCTCATGAAAGAAAGTAAAAATAAACATATATAATTATCAAAGGATAATGTCACAAGTATGGTTTTAAAAGAGGAAAATACAAATCCTTCCTCATATTAAGATCATTTCACTATCATTGCTGACATAGATGGTAGACAATGTATTGATTTTATGGTTATGGAATCCCAAGAAAAAAAATTATACTATGCCCTTTAATACATAGCTTGGATATCATATTCAACATAGAGATAAACTAACACCTTTGTAATATATGTGAGATAAATTGAGTTAGAAATAATGTTTGATTCAAAATTGTGTCCTATTACATTCGTTATTATTCCTAATATATGTGCATATAATTTGGTGCTTGGAGGATCATGGTTAAAGTCAATATAGGAAATCATTGATAAGAATAAAGGTTCCATTAAATTTTATAATGAAAGTAAAGATAATATCATTTGAAGAGAGGAAGAATATATAGAGAAAGAAAAAAAAGAGGGAAACATTCATTCAATTACTGCTCAATCAAAAATATCTAATGTGATCACAAAAGAGTCACATGATACTCATATCATAGAATAAATTATAGATCAACAAATATTAAAAAAATAAATTCCTCAATAGTCCATGTTTGAGTTATTATATACTAATATAGATACCGAATATGATTGGAATGACCTGAAAAAAATATAAGATGAACATGGAAATACATTGGACTATTATGGGACATATAATACAAATGATATATATAAACATCCCCATGATGATATATGTGAATGGTGGGAACATAATATATTATACATAGCTTCTTAATGTTTTCTTGATTTATCATCCCATTTATTCTTCTATCTTGACACACGTGTACATATGATTTTGCATTGACCATTTTTCTAGTCATTGTATTTTTTTCACTTGGACCTTACCTCTTGATCATTACCTTGATCTAGATATCCATGACACTTATCCTACAATGATTCTAGTGAATAAATTTGATGGCATTTTACTTGCTCATTCTTACATATTGACTACTTATACATACTTTGTGGCTTCCATTGAGCTTATAAAATCACATATACTTATATCTACATATTACACGAGCATACATTGGTTCTTTCCCATGGAAGGCATGATGATCCTTATCTATACATACACCATGGAGATAAATTGTTGTGATTCACATATATAGTAGATGCATATTTATTGAATGCACTTCCTCCACATTGACATGCTATTACATCTATTGCACATTATGCCTTGACATGCATTTAAAAAATATAAAATAAATAAAAAATAAATAATCAAACTATGACCTAAACATGAAATAATTAGTAGATTACACTATTTACACATTATTTATCATATGTTTATATATGGAATTTTATTTTCATATGCACATGCATTTCATGGTATATGAGTGTGATGAAGAATATACAAGTTACATATGGACATTTAGATATTGGAATTTACTCTACCCAATTGCCATGTAAATAATGGGGGAATATTATTACATAAGTTTCACTATTATAGGAAATATATTTCTACAAATTTTCTACCATGTTGAGCTATCTATATTTCTTACACGTATTTCTAGTTACTCATTTATTATGTAGTGATACATGGATACATTAATATAATATGATATGGATGTTTTGGAATAATTTTTACTTATTATATACTTCATTGATGTTATTAATATCTTACATGATAAGCTTATTTTTCATTATCTATTATGTGTGTCCCCTTGTTCTTTTCTATGACATCTTTATATCCCTTGCATGTGGCCCTTGGGCCTTATTTAATGCAACATATTTAAGTATTGTACCTTATGTGTGTACATTGGAATTGTTTGTTATGACATATTTTTGTCTCTTATATGTGAAACTTGGACTTATGTGTGACATTAACTCTTGAACTAGCTGCACATGTTGAGTTTGTTGACATTGAGTAGTGCCATGATACATATCTTGCACCTTTATTGCATACTCTTATTTATCTATCTTTTTAGTGATAGTTAATATTTCATGCTTCATTGATACATATATATTGAAATTACACTCATATGACTTGCATTACATATGTTACATACATTCTTTGATTGACATATACATTACTATGATGATATATTCTCCACATGTTCACATGATCATACATGATGTTATCTTTATACATGACATTATAATATTAAATATTATTTTGAGATGAGTTAATTAAATGACACATCCCTCATTTCAAAATGGGGCTGTTACATTGAGCTTGTCATAGATACATGATTCTCCACAAAAATAAAGTTAGATCATAGTACATATTTTAGAGATTCAAAATGGTTCATATAACGATGAACCCAGTTATATGGAAAATATTGGGATATCAGTATAGATTATGGGGACATATGCCATACATATGAACTCACTTTATAGACACTTGAGTAAAAATTCATACACACTCGGGTGCATATGCATGGGCATATGTACATAGTTTATAAGAACATGAATTATAAGTTTCCATGTGCACATATATTTGAGATACAGGTTCTAAAATTTAGCATATAGATACATATAATTATATATCACTCATTATATATTTAGGGAGCATGTTTTTATTTCATGCACATATATCCATGATTTTATTTCATGCACATATATAATAGTACATTTTATAAGTTGAATGATAATTTTTTTAACTCCACTTTAAATTTGTTAACACTAAGGTCATGATGGTGACATGAAAATTTTACATTATATTTCAATCATGATTTTATTTTATAATGAGTAAACTTGAGAGAAATTATATAACCAAATATAAGGTCCTGGTGGGGGCATGAACACTATTCATTCTCTCGCAATCATGCATTTGTTTTACATGGCGCAAACATGAGTGAAAATATAAAATTGAATATATAAGCCATATATAGTGGTTGATTAAATATTAATTTTAGAAAACCCATCACATGGTTATCCTTTATTTTATGAGTATTTATTTGGGTTAGTACATCACATAATTTTCCCCACATTTATTAGGATTGGATCTTATTATCTCCCCAAATTAAGAGCTTGCATAATTATATATATTATGGGTATGATCACCCTAACTCTCTATGTGCTTCAATAAGGAAGCACAAATTTATCCATGATTAAGAGGAACCAATCTCCAAGTGCTTCAACAGAAACTACCATTATCCAATACTTCAACAAATAAGTATCATCTACAAAATGTTTTAATGGAAACATGGTTTTTACTAACACATAAATGTACTCCTTCCTTTTTATTTAATTTTAAAAATTCAAATTTAGATTTTAAACTTGAATTTATGGACATTGACTACTACTTATTTATTATATTTTTTTATATTGAGTGAACTGCACAATTAGAGTTTCATACCAAAGACAAAGTGTGTTATACACACTTAAGTATGTATTTTCATTTTAATCTAGAAATTCCATTACTAGAATAAAATGGGGGCATTTTTAGATACTAAATTATGGTATATGTACTTGACAATGACAAAATTTACATACATTAACCATGCATGACATACATGTATAAACATGGTACTAACCCACCATTATATCAAAATTACATGATACCTTATGAGTTTGAACCTTCTATTATACTGTTACACACCCATATGAACCTCAAAATCTATTTCAAACCTACTTACTATCCTACACAAAAATCTATAGACTTATAGTACTATCCTCCTATGTATAGGTCAATAATGTCAGATTGGTTTCATATCATTATATGATATTAACCTGTACCTGATTGTAACAACCCTCCTAATAAAAGATAATTTTAATATCAAATATATACTTAGGTTTATACTATTTTCCTATCAAGTTAGTGGTATGATGAATTAACTGATTGGACTCATATGTGTTGTTCCCAAAAATGTGTCACTCATTTTTGGGACAACATATGAACTATTTTTGGTCCTACAGACCAAAATCCTCTCTTCCCTTTTCAAAAATTATTTTGAGCATTCAAATTCTTCATTTTTCAAGCTTTTTCAATTAAGGGACTAGTAGGTTCAATAGGTTCAACAGCCTCAATAGGTGAGATCTTTCAAAGGAACAAGTTCCCAACACTTAGACAATTTCAAGATTGGTTCAACACCTTGGTTCAACCAAAAATGTTCCTCGACAAGCTTCAAAGGAAGGATTGAACCATTGAACCATTCAACCCTGCTTGTAAAAGGTTTAACGGTTTAACAGGTTCAAAGGTTCATCGTCGTCAGCAAGCTTAAAGAGTTAAGAACTTTGTCAAAGGTTCAAGTTAAACCGCTTTAGTAAGTTCAATTTTTTCAAAAGACTTAGTGAAAAACAAAGGAATGAACCGTTGAACCATTAAACCATTGAACCTTGAACCAAAATGGTTCAATGGGTTCAATGCATTCGAAGAGATTAAAAGACTTAGAAGAAAAGAAGGCTTCAAATGCAAGATTGAACCGTTGAACCATTGAACTAAAATTGGTTTAATCAGTCGGTTCAAAGGACTACCCCAAAGCCGAAGGAACAAGTGCCCTTGCAGAGGGCAGTGAACTAAAGGCAGGTGCCCTTGTGGAGGGTAGGGAACATTGGTTTAAAAGATCAAAGAGAAGGTTGAAAGAGAAGATTTCCTTCAAACTTTTTATCCAAGGAAATTACTAAGTAAAAGAACCAAAAGAATTCCCTCGAAAAGATTTTATGCAAAAAAATGACTAAGGTAAAATCCTTCAGACAAAATGTCTGAAGGAATTCCTTCAGACTTTTTGCCCGAAAGGAAAAAGCAAAAGCCCGGTGGATAAATGGAAAAGGAATATTTCCTTTGAAAATTTTGTCCAAAGGAAATGACGGATCAAGGCCGTCTAAAGGAATTAACCCGAAGACCGCCTGAAGGACCCCAAAGGGTAGGTACCCTTACAGGGGGCTCTCGACACTAAGAAAGTGGACCTTTCTCAAATGCCTGAAGGGACACCTTCCCTTCAGGGTTTCCCAAAGATATAAGGCTAAAGGAATTTCAAAGCTTTAAGGGACTTGGAAAAATAAAGGAATAAATGGAATAAAGGATGAACCAATGAACCAATTAAACCTTGAACCGAAAGAGTACAAAGTTCAATGGTTCATAGGTTCAATGGTTCAAAGGAAGCTCCAGACAAAGAAAAAAAGTGAATGATTCTAGAGAATGGTTCAAAGGGATGGTTCAACTAAAGAGCAATGAAGCAATTGAACTAGGGAAGTGATGGAACTAAGGAACTAATCAAGACCACTTGAATTGTTAAACTATTAAACTGATGAACTTTCATAGGTTCAAAGGTTCATGGTTCAATATGGTTCAAACAACCAACAACCATTGACGGCCCCGTGGATGTTAAATTTAAGGTAATGGAATATCCATTAGCTTTCAAATATAGCATGAAACTTGAAGGATGAACTGAGCGACCAGCTGAAAAGAGAGCCTGAGAGCTCAAATTACTATAGGTAAGAGACAACAATACCAAAAGATTATAAATATCTACAAGGGAGTTATTTCTAGTAGTTGAAATAGTTTACCAAGTAGACTTCTAAGGATGCCAAATCAAGGATGTGGCCTATTTTTCTTCCATAAAGTAAAGGCAAAGTGGATAACTGTGCATACATCAGGAAGAGGACCAGACAACCCATGCTAAGGAGGAGACATATGAGATGAATTGACATGCCATAATTAAGGTAGATACACTGTTCCAAGCATGGTCTCTCGACATAACTAAAAATACATTGAAGGCATTGACCACAGCATGGGCAGTTCTATGAAAAAAAGCACCAAGCCTTTCTTGGCTGCCATATATTGTAATCTCTTGTTTTTATGCAAGGGAGATCTTTTCATTATAGAAGTGAAACTCTACCTAAATTGAAAGGCAACTACTGAGACTTTGAGCTCAGATTGTTGATCATATTAATTTATCTGAATGAGAAAGCAATTTACTTATAGACTTTGTGTTGTTATAGCTTGTGTTATTCCAAGAAATTGTTCTTATGTCTGTTTCCTATAAACTTTCTTATTTATTTAATTTAACAAGCAGAACTAGTGGAAATAATTAGGAAGGTGTGATAGAAACCAATTATGGAAAGACTTTATACTGTCATAGTTGTCTTTAGTGTGTGTTTTTAGTTTCTTTTTATGTAAAGGATCTTGGGATGACTTTGTGCCTTCATTATCCTTCATATTTCACTCTTTGGGTAGTTGAGGTGGAGACTTTGTGCTACAATTCATCCTACTAGTTACTGCGCTCTTGTTACCTATTAGTTACCCACTAGAAAGAACTCTTGCACCCTACTGTAAGACCACTTCTGAAAGAAGAGAAGTGCTTTTAGTATTATCACCAAAACTTTTCCTTTTGTCTATGAATATCATCTCTAAAAAAAGAGAGATGGATGTAGTCCTACCCTTGAGTATTATTTTCTGCTTATATATATAGTATATAGCTCCTCATATTTAATAGGGAACCTCCCCTTGATGAGAAGAGATATTTATTCACCTATGATGTAGTAAAACTACACATTTAGCTTACCAATATCCCTTGCTATGGTTGAAGAGACCTATTTTTCTCATCAGTTAGCTCGTGACAAAATATTCACCCAACAATTTTTTGGTGACTCCGCTGGGGATAGAATAAGTAGTTTGAAGCCTCAAGGTTCAAGCTGAAGCAGGGCCAATTCTTTTCCATTTTTATTCTACAATTTGGAAACTCCATGCTATACCAAAAACTAGAGAGCCCAAGGTGTTGTTGACCCTATTTTTGAGTTGGTGCAACAAGGAAATTTTGATTTGTTTCCTCCACAACTTCAAGTTCAATGATCCAAAAGTGTTCCTCTTACCCATAATAGGTCACCAACACAAGGTAGAGCTTGCTTTTCTATTATTGGTAGAGCTTTGCCTATACATACTCCACCCAGATTTGTTATCCCCCTTTTCCATAATCAAATCATGGTAGCTCAAGGCCCTTGGGGTAACTCTTTTGGTCCACTCAATCTTACTCCACCTCTACATGAGCTTCCACACAGTTCAAGGAAGAATTTATCCAAATTCTTTGGTGATGGGAAAGTTCATCTTGATGAACATATTTCTACCTTCAACATAGCCTATGGTGTGATAGGTGTGGAATATGAAGACATAACAGTTAGGCCGTTTGTGGAAACATTGCAAGGTGCTACTACAGACTAGTTTTATCATTAATAGGCTCAGTCAGTGACTAATTGGGACACTCTTAAAGCTAAATTTAAAGTCAGGTTCAAGCCTATAGAAGATGTGCATGTATTGCTGGCCTAGCTCACATAGATGAAGAAGAAGCCTCATGAGCCTATGAGGGATTTCATAGAAAAGTTTGATAAGCTGAGGAACTAGATTCCTGTAATTACTCAACCAACACCTAAAAATATCAAATGCTTCTTCATCAACTCACAGCTACCTAAAGTGAGTTTTCTATTGAGACAGGCTGGCCACATAGACCTTGCTACTACTCAAGATTTGGCCACTGAGGTGGAAGATAATCTCATCTTGGTAGGGAAGATAAGAAGAGATCCTAATAGAGGTAAATCCTCTTCATCTTCTGAATACTCACCTACAGGGACCACTGATCTAATGGTGCAAAAGCTAGAAAATGAGTTGCTAGCTCTTAGAAAGCAAGTGGCATAAGGAATGTCATCTAATCCTTCATACAGAGATGCACCAAGGAGGACATTCCCTAATCAGTCTTACCAAGGCAATGCTGCCAAGAATCAAGGGCAGACAAAACATCTTCCTCCCCCTTAGAGGAATAACCTTATCATTGAAGCACCTCTAACTAATTTAGCAGTTGGATATCTTGAGGCATAATTAGATTTCTCCTTCCAGCTTGAATTTAACCTAGAAGATGATGCTAATATCTTCACAGAGAGAGAAGAAGAATTAGCTAGTGACTCCAACATTGGTTTCCTAAATTATCAAGATGAACCCAAAAGTGAAGGTAAAGTAGATGAGGGATCATATGCTGTGTTTACTTGGTCCAAAAACTAGTCAGTCTAGCAAGCTGATAAAGAGAAGATAGAAGAGCAACCTCAACCAAAAATTTCAATTGCTAAACAGGGAACCACTCTACCTTTCTAGCCAAAGGACCCGGTGATTACAAGAAAGGTAAGTACATCAAACATCCCTACACCTTCTACTTTAAATTTGTGAACCAGTCTTCCCCCTCCCAAAAACCAAAAGGATGAATTCCAATCCTTTATTCCTACTTAATTTTAGACATTTAACATAATTGACCATATAAATAAAACCAAAATTCAAATGTCTAAATTTGAATTCTTGCAGTCCAACCCTAAACAGTTGGATAAGTTGGTTCAATGTGTAAAGAACCAAACTATCCCTACAGGACAAGCAATTTCAAAGGTAACTCATGATCCTCCCAAGAACACATCCACCAGGAATAACCTTGACATTACTCTTCCTGCTACTCTTGGGAGAACTAAACCATTTTATGTCTCCTTGCTGATAAACATACATCAACTGAACAATTGCATCATTGATTCTGGAGCTTCAGATAATGTCATGCCTACCAAAGTGATAGAATATCTTGGTCTCACACTCACCAAGACATTTAGGAGATGCTTATCCATAGAGAATAAATAAGTGCCACTACTAGGACAAATCAAAGATGCCCAATTCGCATTCGTAGTATTCCCATACAAGAGAATCAAGATGACTGTCTTGGTAGGTGATGTCCCAGCATCATACAACATCCTTATTAGGTGAAATTTTTACAAGGATGCTAGTGGTAAATTAAGC
Organism: Torreya grandis; assembly: GCA_037957365.1. Classification (NCBI taxonomy): domain Eukaryota; kingdom Viridiplantae; phylum Streptophyta; class Pinopsida; order Cupressales; family Taxaceae; genus Torreya; species Torreya grandis. Next base: position 1,095,300 of record JARHVA010003485.1, on the reverse strand, counting down.
ATGGACCTATCCAAAGTGAGGATCGTAGTCAAAGGTGTTATACAGAAATTACTCCCTGAGAAGGAAGTAAAATACGTGGTTCCCAAACATCAGCACTTGAAGCAAAAATATTATTTGAGTCTTCAAGCATGGGTAATTACTTTTTATCCATGGAGGAAGTCCATGAGGCACTTAATGAAATTCCTAAATGTGTCAACCTAAAAATTATTTAAATTGGAACAAAAAAAGAATTGGTGCAGTGCAGTGCAAGTGTTTCCAACTAGTTTTCGCTTTCACATTCAAAAGGAATAAGAAACTAAGAGAAATGGTCTAGGGTTAGATGATACCCAGATGAGGTTTGTACACCATTATCCAGATGTTGAGAGAACTCCTCTTTGGCTATGGAGGATGACACCTACAGAAGAAAGAGACTCAAACATAGAGATTGTTAGATGGATGTAAGGTGGATTGCCAAGCAAAAGCTCGGTCCCAAAAGTGCAAAAGACTTCTTAGAGGGATGACAGTCTACTGATTGATAAAAAGTAGAATGTTGCCAGAAATAGAAATGATAAAAGACTAAATCAAAAGAAATGGAAACAAATGCATACCTGTATGTGGTAATTTGTCTTCCATAGTCGCTAGCGTAGGTTAGTCTGTCGACGTCAGTAGGTCAAGGTCACTGACGTCGATTAGTCTGCTGACGTCGGTAGGGGCAATGGGCCTAGTGGCTGGCGTCAGTCAGGGCAATGGCCTTGGATAGGGTTTGGATGAGTTTATGGTCTATTTGTGGTTAGTAAGATGGCTTGAGGTGTTTGAGAGTCTATTTGGAGGTCTGTGCAGGGTTTACAGGGTAGAAAGTATGGTCTAAAAGAGGGACCAAACAAAGGATTGGGGTGAAAAGGGAGGATAAGGATTCAGGTCTAGTTTGGTTGATAGCCAGGTCTGGGTGGTGATATTACTTAAAAGTAGTAACTAGAAAACATAATTAAAACACAAAAGAAATACTTAGCTGTGGCTTGCTAAAGGAGTGTAGCAGACTGGTTGCTGATACTGCTAGTGTAGAAGACCTGTTGTTGATGCTACTGATGTAAAAGGCTACCTGCAGAGTGGAGTAATTGATGTAGAATACCTGTACCTTGTGGTGCTTGCTGTGTGTTTGGGAGAGAGGGAGTGAGAGAGGTCAAAAGATTGGGAGGTTGGCTGATCGAAAGATTGGAAAAATATTCAAGATTGGTCGATCGTTTAAGATTGAAGGATTGAAAGATTGGTAGATTGAAAGATTGGCCGATCTGCATTCTAGACGCAAAACATAGTTTTGAAGGCAATTGATGCTGGAAATACTGCTAACATCAGCTGACTACTGGCGATGTCGACATACAAAGAATAGGAAAAAGGGCTAAAAATAGCCTTTTGTCCATTCTTTCTTCTGGCGAGGTTAGTTGGTCGGGAAAACGGTCGAAGGTAGGTTAAAATGGATGCAAGAGGTTGAGTGGGATAAGGGAAATGGGGTCTAGGCATTTAAGACTTGGCATGGGGTGATGAAGGGATCCAAGGAGAGGTATCCAAGGTGGGGTGAGGTGTCAAGGAGAGAGAGAGGGAATTATTAATTCAAAATAGATAATTATTTTAAATTAATAAGACAGGTGGGTTAGGGATGGTTAAAAGTTAGAAAGGGACCAAGGGGGGAGGATGACCAAGGGATAGACATGATTTTGGTGTATACATTTGCCCCTTTTTGTCTTGTTGGTTGTTCTTGATGAATTGCAAGACAAAAATAGGAGTTGATTGCCTCAGGTATGGGATGAGGTCTTTTTCATCCTGTAGTTGTTCTGACAAACTGTAAGACAAAAATGAATGTTGGTTTCCCCAATTATGGGATGAGGCATTCCCCCTCAAAGCAGGAGTCAAGGGAAGGGAACTTGAGATCAGGTGTCAATTTGATAGAGAGATTGATGGATATGGTGAAGGTGGAGTGTGAACACTAAAAAAGTTGGGATTACGTGCATACCACTTCATGAGATGGTCAGGTCAAATTATCGCAAGTCAAGGGTCAAGGAGTGCCAAAATCAAAATAATTGGGCCCCAACATTTAGTCGTAGCTGATTGGGTTATTCGATCCAAGCTGTAGCTCCAATGGTCATCATGTTCCAGGTATCCTGGGCTCAAGAAGTGCTCTTGGAAACACGAAAATGTCACAATTAGTGTGGATCAACTTGCTCACGATCCTATACTTGTGATGGTCAAAATGCAGGTTGCAAACAATTTTGCTAACCATTCGTGAGGTAGCATACATGCAAAAACAACCAAGGCAACGTTGTCTTGGAAGTGGTCGTGGTTTGAGGAGATAGTCGCGATCTCCAAGGTCATTGGTTGAATCGAGACTGAGATAGATAGTTGGTTGAATGAATGGATGGATGAAAGAATGGCTGAGCTAACTTCAAAAGACCCCATGTCAACTAAGTGCTGCCTATATTGCCCTGGTCGTTAGGGCCTTAGGGCAATGTAGTTCTCCCAAAAGGGAGGAAGGGTTAAAGTTATGGATTGTTTGGATGAGGTTAAGCCATGGTCAAAGGTAAGATGGTTTGTCCATCAGATAGACAAACAAATGGATGTGGTCGAGCTACCCCCAGAAGATGTCATGTCATCTGAGTGCTCCCTACATAGCCCCTATTTTTAGGGCCTCACGCCAATGTAGTTCTCCCTAAAAGGGAGGAAGAGAGTTGATTATGGATGGTTTGGACAAGGTTGGTCAAGGGTAAGTCATGGTCAAAGGTAAGATGGTTTGTCCATTAGGTAGATGAACAAATGGATGTGGCCGAGCTAACCCTAAAAAATGTCATGTCATCTGAGTGCTGCCTACATAGCCCCTATGTGAAGGGCCTCAGGGCAATGCAGTTCAGACTAAGAGGCAAAGTGGTTGATGATTGGTTTAGACATGATTAAATGATGAGGGTAAGATGATGTTACAGCGTTTTCTACATTGTGTGATGGTGTATTCTGTAACATTGGCTGAGGGGTCTTTCATCCCTAGCAATTTTCCATATTGGTAATGGTGTATGCTAAAAATGAATTGAGTATGTTTATGCTTCAATAAGTAATGGTTTATGCTTAACATAAATTGTGTCTGGTTAATAGTTTCCATGTGTATTGGTTTCCATAGAAACTATGTGAAATGGACTATGATAATGTTATTGGTCTGAAAAAGGTTTGGTCTGGTTTGGTTTGGTTGAGAAAATGATTTGGTTGGATTGTGACAAAGGTATGGATAAGAAGTGAAAGGTGTGTTTCTCTTTCATTGACAAGGACCATAATGATAGCATAGGTAGGAGTTGTTAGATCCAAAAGCCCCATTCATGCATCACGTCATTGACCATTGGTTGTGTTAGAGAAGTAATCAAATCACTTTGACATTAAAATGAGCTCGAAATCCCTTGAGTAGGTGATATGATATATGAGGATAGGGTAACCCTTTTGAGTAGGGATAACTTTACCCCTTTTTATAGGAGACCCTGAGAACAACTATAAGCCAAGTCCATGACTTTTTTTTTTTGGGGATTGATCAATGCGGGAAGTCTACGTATGGATGTCATTTTGTTTTGTGGTCATTTGAGAAGCTGATCAATGTAGGAAGCTTCTAAGAGAGTGCTGTTTATAGCAAGAGTTTAGTCATAGCCATCCTTCGAGGGAGTGGTCTATATTTTTGCTTTATATATATTTGAGGGCTTTGAATAGCTGTCCTTCGAGGGAGCAGTCTATTAGCTACAACAATGATTGTATAGCTATCCTTCGAGGGAGTAGTCTACCTTTAGAGTTTGTGACCTTTTGATATTTTGACATCAATTTTTATTTTTGATAAAATTTTGAGTCATGGACAAGACTATAGAAGTGTAAGGGCTCACTTTTATTAGGACAAAAGCATCCATACAAAGGGGGTTACATAGGATTTGGTTAGGGGAATAGGGTTGAAAGGAATGAGGATTAAGATGACAGGGGTTGCTCAAGGGACGAGCTCAAGTTAAATGTCAAGTGAACAAGTACTCAACTAACAGAAGAATGGTCATAGATGTAAGGCATTAAGGGGCTTAGTTTCTGGTCAGCCTTCGAAAGAAGATAGACGATAAGTCCCTGATCCATACCTATGCATGATGATGTAAGGTCCAAGCCAATTAGGAGCAAATTCACCTTTTTTACTTCTTTCCACATTAGTCACATGTTAAAGATGATTAAAAAGTTGTTTGATATGTTGTTGGCATGTTTAATTGGTTGAAGTGTTGTCGGATTGTTTGGTCATTATTTGGTTGGTTGATGTCATGATTAAAAAGGTTGGTTGATGTTTGGTCAAGGTTTGGTCGAGGCTTGGTTGATTGATATTTGGTCAATGTTTGGTCGAAGTTGGTCGAGGTCATGATTAAAAGGTTGGTTGATGTTTGGTCGAGGTTGATAGTCATGATAAGGTCGAATTCCCCCAGTTGCTAGGGAGAAAGTTTGACAGATTTAGTTGGAGAGGGTGAGATTTTGATCTGCTAGGTTGGAGGCAGCAATCTCAAAATCATAGATGGTGACAGAGGAAATGGTTGGTAATGATGTGATTAAAGTGGCTAATGGTTGGGGGTCTTTGGGTTGGACCTTCACTGCCTGTAAGGTTTTGATCACAGTTAGACAATGCTATGGAGAGTTTTGTATGAGGTCATATAAAGATGTATTCATAGAGGCTTGGCGACGTTGTTTCACCATGGGGTCAGGAATTGTCCTTGGAAATGTTGGTCGAGATGTGCCCAAGACATTAATCTTGGTTTTGGTTTTGGTGAAGGTTTGGTAGATGGGGATGTCCAAGGGATAGAAACATGTCTTTTCCCTTTATCCTTTTGGGTTGGTTGGCTGGTGGTCAAGTTGACTGTGTTGATTTCGAATAATGAGGTTAAAGGCAGTGGAGGGACCATAGTCTAGTGTTGAGATCTCGATTTAGGTGATGAGGCATGTGATGGTGTTAAAGATTTGGCAAAGGGGTAGTCAAGAGGATCCTTGATGAGAAGGGTATCCTTTTTTTGGTGTTGATGAATGACAGCTTTAAGAGCACAACAACACTTAGTGTCATGTCCCGGTGTGCAATGATAGTGACAAAATTTAGTGTTGTCGAACCAAGATGGTCTTGATTCGAGAGTTGATGATTGTGAAGGTTAGGAGGTTTGGGAGGCATGGGATGATGTTGAAGGTTTGTTGATAATATGGTCAAGAAGAGGGGTGTCTTTCTCCAAGCATTAACAAATGACAACCTTGAGGACACAACAATGCTCAGTGTCATGTCCTGACATGCGATGATAGGCACAAATTGTAGTGTCATCAAACCAGGGTGGTTTTTGTCTGAGAGATTGGTATGGTTTAAGAGGTGGAAGACTGATGCAAGAAGACTGCAATAATTGTCATAACAGCAAGGCATAAGAACCCACCAATGGGTCTGTGTGTTTTGTTGCAGCAGGGGTTGATGAATTTTGTTTTAGAGGCATAGGAGGCATTGGTTGTTTTGGAGGAAGTATGTGTTTAATAGGTAAAGGGGATAATGGAGGCAATTTGCCTCTATGAGGTGTTGGAGTAGGAAGCACTCCTATTAAGGTGGATGGATGTGGGCCCAAAATAGAGGGCAATGATGAAGGTGGGGGAGGAATTCTCTGGTGTGGTTTAGTAGCTATCTTTGGTTTGGTTTGAGGGCCACTATTGTGTGAGGCAAGGTTAGATATGGGGCGAACACCAAGAGATTTAATCTCTTTTGGCATGGTGGATGCCTGTGTGGGTTTGGGTTCAGATGTGGATGGAGATGAGTGAGATGTAGTGATCTCAGGCAAAAGGCAAGAGAAAACTGTGACTGGGTCTTCCTTGGTTGAAGTGGGTGAAGAGATAGGTTCTTCTCTTGGTGGAGAAGGAATAGGAGAATGTGGCTCCTCAAGAGGATAGAGGGCAGGGATGATGGTGCCTTCTACTTGTGGTTGAGGAGTAGGAAGGGTATGGTCCCCCATTGGTAGGAGGAAGGATGAAGGTGGGGCTAATGGCATTGGTATGGTCGAAGCATCCTCCAATATAAGAGAGGTTGATGGAGAATTAATAGGAGAAGAAAGATCTTTTACCTGTGATGGATGAATAGGAGAAGAAAGCTCTTCTACCTGTGGAGGAGGTTGGTCAGGGACAAGAGGTGAGACTGTGTTGACCGTGCGTATATCATGCTCTTGGGAGCTATCGGCCATGGTCTGTACATTGTTTTGGCTAGGAGGATGGTTAGGAAAGGGTTGTTTGAAGATGTCTATGCTTTGATTGGGTGGGGCATTCATTATCCAAAACAAAATCCCCCTTATCTATCATGTCTTGGACAATGTTCTTGAAGGTTCGATAGTTGTTTATGTCATGGCCTTGGACACAGTGATAGTGACAGAGGTCATTTTCCCTATACCATGTAGGGAGGGATTTTGAGGAGTCAAATTGAGGTGGTCAGATTGGAGGGAGATTGAGGGACCCCTGTTTGACAAGTTTATCCAAAATGGAAGCATATGATTCTCCTATGAGAGTATACTGACGTTGTATGTAGTGTTGTTGGAATTATTTTGTGATGCTTTGTGATGTTGAAGGTTGAGGTTGGTCAGTCATTGTCGAGGATGGTGATCTAACGACCTCAGTGTTGGCCACTCCTTTGGACTTGGAATTGGTAGAAGAAGGGTCATCAGCTTTTGCATTGGTATTACACAATTTGATCTTATTCTCTTCAATGGTGCAGAGTTCAAGCTTTCAGGCCATGGTGAAAGCTTCGTCAAAAGTGTGGAATGTTTGAACCCACAAGGTGGATGAGATGTGGGTGGCACATGCTCGAGAGAAGAGCTCAATGAGCTCAGGTTGAGGTAAAGGGAAGGAGAGTTGGTTGATTAGGCCTCTCCATTGGGCGATAAAATTAGTTATTGATTTGTCATCAAACTGCCTGATAGAGTAGATGTCTGTAATGGAGACCTTTTTGGTGATATTGATAGAAAAATGGTCAAGGAAAAGTTGAGCCAGTTGGGTAAAAGAAAAGATAGAATGACTAGTGAGAGAGCTATACCAATCAAGGGCGGCACTAGAAAGTGACATGGAGAATGTGCGTAGCAATAACACATCATCATGTGCTATCAAGTAACAAGCATGTCTAAATGCTTGCAGATGCTACTGTGGGTCTTCCTTACTCTAGAAGTGAGTAAACTTAAGAAGCTCCCACTGATTGGGTTATGGTTAGATTGGGACGGAAGGATGGATGGGTTCGTTACAAATTTGGTCATATGAAAGGACATTGCTTGAACCAGAAATGGAAGCCTCAAGATTAGACATTTTGTCCATCAGCATATTGATGAGATTGGCTGATGGATTGGTAGATGGGGTGCCCCTTAGGTTTTAAGGCACTTGGAAGGTGCTAGAAGGGGCGTATGACGTAGTTGGTTGCGCTTGTATAGGTGTAACATATTGATAACTAGTCATTGGGATAGATGTGGAAGCTAGGGGTGGTTATGCCATGGAGTTAGAGGGCACAAATTGAATAGGGGCTGCCAAAGGTGGTTGAGGGATGGTAGCACTAGTTGAAGGGTAGGTAGTTACTCTTGTGTTGATAGGATGCAAGAGTAGGCAGGATGGAGACAACTAGATTCTGAAATGGGTGGAAGTTTGTTGAATAGTCTATGGTTGATGGGGGACCAAAACTCTGATGGAAGTGGGCCCAGAGATAGAAGGAGAAGCCACACTTTGAAGATTAGTCATGGTCAGGTTGATGGTCAAAGCAAAGGCTAGAGTGGTCATGTGTTGGGTAACGGACGCTATCGATATCATTGCCGCTTCAGTTAAGGAGGTTGGCATCCCATAGATTGGGTTGCCTAAAGAGTCTCACATTTGGCTTCTCGCGAGATAATGTTGAAGGGCCTTGACATTGAGGTCAAGGAACCTTTCAAAGTCTTGGTCCCCTTTGGGGATAATAGATGGTTGGGTTGGGGTCGGTCGAGGTAGGAGTATCGTTCAGTCTCTGAATGATACTCCATTAGAGGACTAGTCATGGAAGGTGAAGGTGGAAATAGTTGTTGCCTCGTGTGGTCAACAAAAGTCTTGGTTTGACTACGTGTCAAAACCATTCAAGGCAAAAAGGTTCAGGTTCTAAAAACTGTGTTTTTTTTCCAATTCTAGAAAATCAAATGGATGTTGGATAGCAAGAAAGCCAGGTTTTAAGCTTGCTATTTTGAGAAGAAACATTTGGACAGTGACTGACGTCAGTATAAAAACTGATGCCAGTGAAATAGGTTGCAGATGTTAGTCAGATAACTGATGCCGGTGAGGAAAGGTTGCTGACACGGTGAAAAAACTGATGTTGGTGACTATGTTTTTCCAAAAACTCACAGAATTTGAAATTTTTTTTGGAAAAAAGAAGAAAACATCCTCACTAGCTCAAAAAACCAGATAGGAACAGAAAAAAATAGATGGAGATAGGCAGATCCTAAGCATTGAATCCTAAGAATAAACTTTTAGAATCATGTTGGCTTATGCCTTAGAGTGTGTTTGGGAAGTTGGCTTGTAGAATGGGTCCTAGAAGAGGTAGTCTAAGGTTGGTTTCAGGTTAGTTTCAGTGCTCAAGAGTCTGTGTTAGGTTCCGTACTTGCCTGGTGCTAAGGAACAATCTCCCCTCACTTCATGAGCCCAGTGATAAGCTGGTCTCACTTAGCCAGTATATACTTCCCCTATAGATTATCCTCTGCTAGAGAATAGAGTGGGCTTTCCCCTTGGTAGTGAAGTCCAAGTGGGATTGTCGAGATGGGTAAGGTATTTGCTAGGTGATGAAATCCTAGTCGGACCTTGTCTCAAGTAAGTTTAGATGTTTAATTTTGTGCAAGTGATTTGGTTGTGTAACATAAGTGGACTACGCTTTATTCATGATAAATGGTTGTTAATTACTAGATGTGAGGAGCTAAGTATGCATTCAGGATCAGAAATGAAATGCAATAGATTTTAAGCCCAAATAGAAATGTGTGTTCGTATGCAGACAAGTGGGGAAAAGGTTGAAGAGTATGACTTTGACTAGTCTAAGATGCAAGAAAGAAAGAAGGGTTCTTTTTAACCTTGCTAATGGTGTCTTTTGGAAGAGATAAAAGAAAAAGAGTGCAAGAAGAGACCTAATGCACCTATATGAATGGTTTGTTTAGAAGAAAAAAGTAATGAACCCAAGGAGAATTCCTAGGATCCGACCAGGCGTGCCAAAATGTTTCTACCTAGTTTTTGCTTTTCCACATTCAAAAGGAATAAGAAACTAAGAGGAAATGGTCTAGGGTTTGATACATACCTGGATGAAGTTTGTGCACCATTATCTAGACATTGTAGGGAACTCCTCTTTGGCTGTAGAGGATGACACCTGTAGAAGAAAGAGACTCAAACACAAGAGGTTGTTAGATAGATAGTATAGGTAGACTGGCAAGCAAAAGCTTGATCCCAAAAGTGCAAAAGACTTCTTGGAGGGGTGACAGTCCATTAATTGATAAAAAATAGAATGTTGCTAGAGACAGAAATGATAAAAGACTGAATCAAAAGAAATGGAAACAAATGCGTACCTATATGTAGCAATATATCTTCCACAGTCATCTGGCATTGATTATTCTGTTGACATCGGTAGGTCAAGGTCACCGACGTTGGTTAGTCTACTAACGTCGATAGAGGCAATGGGCCTGGTGGCTAGTGTCAGTCAAGGAAATGGTCTTGGACAGGGTCTAGATGAGTTTACAGTTTTTTTGTGGTCAGCAAGATGGCTTGAGGTGTCTGAGAGTCTATTTGGAGGTCTATGCAGGATTTACAAGGTAGAAAGTATGGTTTGAAAGAGGGACCAGACAAAGGATTGGGGTGAAAAGGGAGGATAAGGATTCAGGTCTGGTCTAGTTGATAGTTAGGTTTAGGTGGTGATATTACTTAGAAGTTAGTAACTAGAAAACATAATGAAAACATAGAAGAAATACTTAGCTGTGGCTTGCTGAAGAAGGAGTGTAGCAGACTGGTTGCTAATGCTACTAGTGTAGAAGACCTATTGCTGATGCTGCTGATGTAGAAGGCTACCTATAGAGTGGAGTAACTGATGCAGAATACCTGTACCCTATGGTGCTTGCTGTGCATTTGGGAGAGAGGGAGTGAGAGAGGTTGGAAGATTGGAAGGTTGGCTGATCGAAAGATTGGAAATAGATTCAAGATTGGTCGATCATTCAAGATTGAAGGATTGAAAGATTGGCAGATTGAAAGATTGGCTGATCCACATTCTAGATGCAGAACACAATTTTGAAGCAACCGACACCAGCAATACCACTGACGTCGGCTGACTACTGGCTAACATTGGTAGATAAAGAATAGGAAAAAGGGCTAAAAATAGCCTTTTGTTTCCGTTCTTTCTTCTGTCGAGGTTAGCTGGTCATGGGAAAATAGTCAAAGGTAGGTTAAAATGGATGGGAGAGGCTGAGTGGGATAAGGGAAATGGGGTCTAGGCATTTAAGACTTGGCATGGGGTGATGAAGGGATCTAAGGAGAGGTATCCAAGGTGGGGTGAGGTGTCAAGGAGAGAGAGAGAGGGAATTATTAATTCAAAATAGATAATTATTTTAAATTAATAAGACATAGGTGGTTTAGGGATGGTTAAAAGTTAGAAAGGGACCAAGGGGGAGGATGACCAAGGGATAGACATGATTTTGGTGTCTATAGCAAGTGCAAAAGGATCTCCCCTCCAGACGAAGAAGAATCCAAAGAAAAATTAGTGTCTGATAAGGTATGGATTCTAGAATTTGATGGTAGTTGCTCCTCTACCAGTTTTAGAGCTGGGATTATGTTGATATCTCCTCAAGGAGATATTTTTCCTTCATCATACAAATTGTAGTTCAACAACACCAACAACACAGCTAAGTATGACTCTCTATTGCTTGGATTGAAGGCTGCTCAAGACAAATGCATCAAAATCCTTCATGCCAAAGGAGATGTTAAACTGGTAGTTTGTCAGGTAAGGAACCTATATTAAACCAAAAATGAGAGATTGTGCCATTACCGTAATCTAGTCTGGGATCAAATTGAAAACTTTGATGCTTTCATCATCTCTACCATACCTAGGGAATTCAATGATAGAGCTGATGCATTGGCTATTTCAGCAACTCTCTTGGTTCCCCACCCAAAATTCAAAAGAGACAAGTACACTATCAAGTTGGTCTTTTGACCAAGTGTACCTAATAATTCTAGTCATTGGCAGGTGTTTAACAATGACAACCAAATCATTGCCTTCTTGGAATAAAAAGATAGCTTTGAATGGCTAAACTTTAAAGGTAGTGAACCTAAGAAGCTTGAACCAGGCCCTAAATCAAGTGCAGACGTAGGTGAAGAATTCCTACAACTTAAAGGAAATAAAATTCCAAATGGATTGGTTTTCCTTGAGAAGCTATTTGATAAGCATGATAGATTCATCAAATAGTAGCAAACAGATTCAAGCTCCTCCCAAGAGTTTGATCAGATGAATTTGGGTACCAAGGAAGATCCCAAGATGGTGAACATTGGAAAATGGTACACTCCTAAGGAGAAATTCAAATTCACTGCTCTGCTCTGCCAATATATGGATGTCCTAACATACTCTTATGATGATTTGAAGTCATTAAAGCCTAAAGAAATCTGCCATGACATTCCTCTCAAAAGTGATTTAGTGCCTTATAAGAAGAAATCTAGACAGTACAATCCAAAGATATCAGGTACTATTCTGTCTGAAATATAGAAAATGTTGAATGCTAGGATAATTTTCCCAATCCATCATTCCACATTGCTTGCCAACATAGTCCCTGTGAGGAAGAAGAATGGGAAAATTCACCTTTGTGTGGATTTTAGGAACTTAAATTAGTCATCCCTAAAGGATAACTATCCCCTTCCCAACATGGAATAAGTCCTTTAGACAGTCACTAGTTTAGAAATGTTATCAATGCTAGACAGCTTCTCAGGGTACAATCAAGTTGAAGTTGGTGAAGCAGACCATCATAAGATTGCCTTCACCACACCTTGGGGCACCTTTGCCTATTAGAGAATGCCATTTAGCTTGATTAATGTTGGCACCACTTTTTTAGAGAGTAATGAACCTTGCTTTCAAAGACAAAATGGGTAAGTTCATTGTAGTATATCTTGATGACTTGACCATCTTTTCTAAGCATTGCCCAGATCATGTGTGCTATTTACAACAAGTGCTGGAATGCTGCCGCTAGAATGGAATTTCTTTAAATCCCAAGAAGTCTATTTTTAGAGTGACAAAAGGGAAGCTTTTCAGACACATTGTGTCCTGAGAAGGCATAAAGATTGACTCGAACAGAGTCAAGTCCATCCAAGAGCTTACTCTGCCCATGAGTAAGACTGCAATTTACTCTTTGTTCAAAAAAGTGAATTTTTTATGAAGATTTTTGCTAAGTTCACTAAGAAGACTCACCATATTGTAAACATGATGAAGGGAAAGGCCACCTTCAGCTAGATTGAAGAGGGCAAATTGGCATTTTGGGACATCAAAACAACTATTGCCCATGCCCTAATTCTAGTTTGTCCAGACTATACCAAGGATTTCACCATATATAATTATGCTTCTGAACACACATTTCAACAATTCTAGTTTAATAGAACCAAGAAAGTATGGAATCTCCCATTTCTTTCATGAGCTATCCTCTTAAATCTCATAAGCTAAAGTATTCAAACATATAGAAGCATGCTTATGTAGTGGTAAAGGAAGTGAAATATTTCTACTTTTACATCTTGAATTCACACACTATTGCCCTGGTTCCTAACACCACAGTCAAATCTATATTAACTCAGCAAGAGTTTGGAACCAAAAGAGGGAATTGGATTGCTAAAATCCAAGAGTTTGATCTAGTCATCAAACTAATAATGCTGGTGTGAGAAAAGGGCCTATGCCAATTGATTACTGACAACAGACTAGAAAAAATAGAGCATGATGAAGCATAAGTGGAAGACATGCCAACAGTTCTCTTTGTCTCTACCATAAATGAGTGGTATTTGAATATTGCTCATTTCCTTACCTATGGTGAGTGTCCTACCCACCTGTCTCATAAAGAAAGGAGGATTGTCAAGTTGAAAGCTACCAATTTTGTCCTCTGGGATTGTATAAGAGGAGCCTAAATGGAGTGTTCCTTCGTTGCATGGATAAAGAGCAGTAGAACCAACTTTTGAAGTCCTTCTATAATCTGGCCTGTGGAGCATATTTTTTTGCTCTTATAATTGCCCATAATATTCTATGAGCCAGGTATTACTGGCCTACTATCTTTCAAGATGCATACAAATGGGTACGTAGATGTGAACTATGCCAACAGTTCATTAGAAGACCCAAATTGGCTGCTCTACCTCTTAAGATAGTGGTGATAGAAGAACCATTTTAGTAATAGGGAATTGATTTCATTGGTGCTGTAAACCCATCTTCAAGTGTTGGACATGATTATGTCCTCACAGCCATAGATTACTTCACCAAACAGGTGGAATCTATTCCAACCAAGTAGGTCACTTCAAAAGTAGTGTGTAATTTCCTCAAGTAAAACATCATTTCCAAGTTTGGGGTCCCAACCAAGATTGTTACAGATAATGCAACTTGTTTCTCTTCTTAGGAGATTACTCAATTCTATTTTTACTATGGGATTACCCTTTCCCACTCTTCTAATTATTTCTCACAAGGGAATGGCCAAGCTGAATCAAGCAATAAGAACCTGGTGACTATTGTCAAGAAGTTGGTAGATGACAACTAACAAACATGGCATAAAGCATTGGTTGATGCTTTATGGGTAGACAAAATTACACCCAAGAGGGCAATCGGTATGTCACCTTTCCAACTTCTTTATGGTCTCAATGATGAGATACCAATCACCCTAGAACTGCTAGCATTGAAATTGGCTAAGGTAGTTGAGGATCAAACATATGAAAGCTCCATTGATAATAGGATCATGTGCTTGATTAAGCTGGATGAGTAGTGAACTATGGTGGTGGACAAAATTGCTATGCATCAAAGTCTGGTGAAGAAGCTCTTTGACCAAAAAACAAAAAATTGTGATTTTCAGATTGGAGATCAAGTCCTATTGCGAGACAAGAGAAGAGAACCAAAGGGGATGCATGGGAAATTTGATTCCCTTTAGAGAGGCTTGTTTACTATTCATCAGCTCAATGGTGAAAATAGTTTCTTGTTGAAGTATCAAGATGGCATGCCCTTCTCTCTACCTCACAATGGATAGCATCTGAAGCACTTCAATTCTTGAAGTATCAAATAAATTTACCTGTACATATTTATATTTGTATAGTCTTTAGTTCTATTTTGTGCTTTTCATTTTCATTTTTGGTGCCTTTCTTTTTGGGTAGCATGAATATATATCCCAATGTCATACTTCAAGGCACTAGAGATTTTGGTTTCTACTCCCCTCAGCTATTCCAAGTTTTCAATTGAAGGAAGTTCCCCAACTGGAGCTAGCTATTGTTTCCAAAAATGTGTCACTCATTTTTGGGATAACATATGAACTATTTTTGGTCCTGTAGACCAAAATCCTCTCTTCCCTTTTCAAAAATTATTTTGAGCATTCAAATTCTTCATTTTACAAGCTTTTTCAGTTAAGGGACTAGCAGGTTCAATAGGTTCAACAACCTCAACAGACAAGTTCTTTCAAAGGAACAAGTTCCCAACACTTAGACAATTTAAAGATTGGTTCAATGCCTTGGTTCAACCAAAATTTTTTCTTGGTAAGCTTCAAAAAAAGGATTGAACCATTAAACCATTGAACCCCACTTGTAAAAGGTTCAACAGGTTCAAAGGTTCAACATCATCGACAAGCTTAAAGAGTAAGCGCTTTGTCAAAGGTTCAAAGTTCAACCACTTCAGTAAGTTAATTCTTTCAAAAGACTTAGCAAAAAAAAAAGGAATAAACTGTTGAACCATTAAACCGTTGAACCTTGAACCAAAAAGGTTGAATGGGTTGAATGGGTTCGAAGAGATCAAAAGACTTACAAGAAAAAAAGGCTTCAAATGTAAGATTGAACTGTTGAACCATTGAAACAAAGTTGGTTCAATTGGTCAGTTCAATCGATCATTTCAAAATACTACCCTAAAGCCGAAGGAACAAGTGCCCTTGAAGAGGGTAGTGAACTAAAGGTAGGTGCCCTTGCGGAGGGCAGGGAACATTGGTTCAAAGGATCAAAGAGAAGGTTGAAAGAGAAGATTTCCTTTAGACTTTTTGTCTAAGGAAATTACTACGTAAAAGAACTAAAAGAATTCCTTTGAAAATATTTTCCATAGAAAAATGACTACGGCAAAATCCTTCAGACATTTCGCTCGAAAGGAAAAAGCAAAATCCCAATGGAAAAATGACAAAGGAAGATTTCCTTTAGACAAAATGTCCAAAGGAATTCCTTCAGATATTTTGTTTGAAGGAAATGAAGGATCAAGGCCATCTAAAGGAATTAACCTGAAGACCACCTGAAAGACCCCGAAGGGCAGGTACCCTTGCGGGGGGCTCTCAGCACCAAGAAAGTGGACCTTTCTCAAAGGCCCGAAGGGACACCTTCCCTTCGGGGTGTCCCAAAGACATGAGGCCAAATAAATTTCAAGGATTCAAGGGACTTGGAAAAATAAAGGAAGAAATAGAACAAAGGATGAACCAATGAACTAATTAAACCTTTAACCAAAAGAGTTTAAAGTTTAATGGTTCACAGGTTCAATGATTCAAAGGAAGCTCCATAAAAAGGAAAGAAGTAGATGATTCCAGAGATTGATTAAAAGGGATGGTTCAACTAAAGAATAAGGAAGTGATTGAACTAGGGAAGTGATGGAACCAAGGAACCGATCAAGACCGCTTGAATTGTTGAACTATTAAACTGATGAACTTTCACAGGTTCAAAGGTTCATGGTTCAATATGGTTCAAACAACCAAAAACCATTGATGGCCCCATAGACATCAAATTTAAGGTGATCAAATATCTGTTAGTTTTCAAATATACCATAAAAATTGAAGGATGAACCAAGAAACCAATTGAAAAGAGAGCCTGAGAGCTCAAATTGCTACAGGGAAGAGATAACAATACCAAAAGATCATAAATATCTATAAGGGAGTTATTTATAGTAGTTGAAATAGTTCACCAAGTAGAATTATAAGCATGCCAAATCAAGGATGCAGCCTATTTTTATTCCATGAAGTAAAGGCAAAATGGGCAGCTATGCAGACATTCAGCAAAGGACCATACAACCCATGTTAAGGAGGAGACATATGAGATGAGTTGGCATGCCATAGTTAAGGCAGATACACTGTTCTAAGCATGGTCTCTCAACATAACTAAAAATGCATTGAAGGCATTGACCGCAGCATGGGCCATTCCATGAAAAAAAGTGCCAAGCCTTTCTTGGCTGCCATATATTGTAATCTCTTATTTTTATACAAGGGAGATCTTTTCATTATAGAAGCAAAACTCTGCCCAAATTGAAAGGCAACTACTAAGACTTTGAGCTCAGATTGTTGATCATATTACTTTATCTAAATGAGAAAGCAAGTTACTTGTAGACTTTGTGCTGTTATAGCTTGTGTTATTCTAGGAAATTGTTCTTATGTCTGTTTCCTAGAACTTTCTTATTTATTTAATTTAACAAGCAGAACTAGTGGAAGTAATCAGGAAGGTGTCCTGAAACCAATTATGGAAAGACTTTATACTATCACAATTGTCTTCAGTGTGTGTTTTTAGTTTCCTTTTGTGTAGAAGATCTTGGGATGACTTTGTGTCCACATTATCCTTCATATTTCACTCTTTAGGTAGCTGACATGGAGACTTTGTGCTACACTTCATCCTGCTGGTTATTGCACTCTTGTTACCTATTAGTTACCCACTAGAAAGAACTCCTGTGCCCCATTGCAAGACCACTTTTGAAAGAAGAGAAGTGCCTCTAGTATTATCACTAGGACTTCTCCTTTTGTTTGTGAATATCATCTCTAAAAAAAGAGACATGGATGGTGTAGTCCTACCCCTAAGTATTATTTTTTGCTTATATATATAGTATATAGCTCCTCATATTTAATAGGGAACCTCCCCTTGATGAGAGGAGAGATTTGTCCACCTCTGATGTAGTAAACCTGCACATTTGTCTGACCAATCTCCCTTGCTGTGGTTGAAGAGACCTATTTTGCTCATTAGTTAGTTGGTGACAAAATATTCACCCAACAATATGTATACAAATCAAGGCCTCACTTGATAGGGAATTTTGAACTTATCTAGTACACATTTATACATTATTGTATATTGATAAAATATACCCTATTCTTCCTAAATTTTTAATCAATCACTAGGATTAGCATAAGCCAAGTGTGACACATAATAAATCTAAACAAAAGTAAGCACTACCAAATATCAAATCCAAACCAAAGTAAGCACTACCAAATATCAAATCCAAATTATTAGCTACATATATTATAGCTACTAAAATAATGTCTACGGTACTTGACAATGACAATATTTATACAAATTTACCATGCTTGACTTGAGTACACAAACAATATCATAATACACCATTTTATCACTCTTAAATGTTATATTATTAGTCAACCCTTTCATTTATTTGTTACACACCTACAAAAACCTCACTATCTATTTCAAACTTGTTAAATAGCCTACATAAACATCTCTAGGCTTTTAGTTTAGTCTACTTGTACATAAGTTGGTTAAACTAGATTTGGTAATTATCACCATTCAATGCTAATATGATTTGGTTGGTACCAAATTGCTCCTAGTAACAAATATTTTTCAAAATCAAATCTCTTCTTATGGTTATCTAATTTTCCTATGGTATCAATAGTGTGATAAATTACTTAGTTAGATCTATATATAAACAAATCAAGGTCTCATTCAAAATGGACTTGGCAAATATGTGGAACAAATCTATAAATTATTTCACATTGAGAAAATATCCCTATTTTATAAATTACAAATCAATCACGAGGAATAGTCACAAGCTAATTTGGAAGTACTCTAAATCCAAGCCAAAGTAAACATTTTCAAGTATCACTTCCAAATCATTAGCTTTATCCATATAAAGAAGCAAAATAATTACACAATCACACTAGCTAAGAGAATTACATGTGGTGTTATTTACCTATTTGTAGTACTGAATACGTAGATGAAAATTAGTCATCAAATAGGGATGATTTGAATCAGCTCAACACATTAACTTTGCCAATTTTTGTAAGTTTATATCCCTCAAAAGTAATCTTAGGGTTTCAAGGCAAAGGAGACTAATTTATGGAGCTATGCACATCATCAAGCTTAGTGATCATGAATATAGATAAAAATGGATAGGCATAGGTGACATTATATTTTTTATTCATCACTTTCAGATAAGTTAATATCGATCAATAGGTCATTATCAACCCAAACATTGACCCAAATCAGTAGAACCAACCTTACGTAGATAACTAATGAATTATAAAATTAAATGAACCAAAGGATTAATTTATCATTATTTTAACTTTTAAAATATAATCATAGTAAGAAAATCACCCAAAAAGTATAAGTATAATTAGTCTTAATATCTTTCATTTAATGTATGCTTGAATGCCATATCTTAGTATATGAATTCATTTCAAATTTATATATTAATTATATTAAGTAATCATATTAATATAAATTAGGGTAAAACATATTGGTGAACATGTATACATATCTAGTCGTGAAAACTCCTAGGTCTCCCTTAGGGTTTCACCCTTCCAAGGTTTTATAGTTTTTTATCCTAGGGTTTGAAAATCTCATTTTTAATTTATTTACATCAAAAATTATTTTTAAATAATTATTTTAGGGTTTCATTATTATTATTTTTTTAATTCAATATAAAAATTATCTTCTCACCTTTGACCCTAAATATTCATTAATGTGTTATCCTTATAGGGTTTCAAATTTTAGGCTTTGGGTTTTTTTTAGACATGATTTTTGATTATTTAATGATAATACACATTAATAATGAATGAATATTATTAATTAACATAAGTAATGAATTTAATTTTTTCCTATTTTTATACATGGATAGTGTATTTTTTTTGGATCAATTATTTAATAAAATGGGTCAAAAAATCAAGTCTAATAACAATAGTAAATGTTAAAATCACCAATTAACAATACCATGCCTTCCTTCAATATTATTGTTGCAACATTCAATTTGAGATGCCTATTATTACTAATATATGATAACGGTCATGCATGAATCCATTTTTTACTCCTCATCTAAGACCTAAAGGTTTTATTAGCTATAATCTTACCCCCATTATTTTCCCATGACTTATTTTGGATTTTATTGTCCATGTTATTGATAGTAGATGAGGTAGGGTGCCCCATCATAGGCATAAGAATGAATGTAGTAAACATGTTCCTCCTTAACCCCCTCCACCTACTATAATGAAATCTAACCAACCTAAATGATATGACATTATCAATCAACTAAAGAACACCCATGCTAATATTTCTATCTAAGAGTTAATCAAAATATCAACATTCTACAAAGACATCTTTGATAAGGCATTGCAAGAAAAAATATACCTATTGATATAAAAATTGTATGATTTGCCTCCATTATGAATAAATTTAAGGATAATATCAATGTCATTACTTTTGACAAAGAATCTTTACCTATACAACACATGATAGAGAAGAATCTACCACTATTCATTTAAGCTCAAGTATAAAGCAAATTATTCAAATGTGTGTTGGTAAGTAAAGGTTCTGGATTGAAAATTTTTAACTCTACCTTATTACAATTATTTGGGATCAATTTTGATACTATTTAAAAATGAGATCAAAGAATAAAAATATTCAATAACACTCTGCATCAAATAATTAGAATCATATCATTGGATGTGAGACTAGGTCCCAAAATGGTACATACTACTTTCCATCTTATGCCTAATTACTTAAATAATAACTTAATTTTGGGATGACCAGGGATACATGTTATGGAAGTAGTACCATAAAAATTATAAATATGTATCAAATATATGTGTGAAGGCTATTCTTATTCAAAACCAACATATAATGACCCTTTCATGTATAAAAAAATAACCCAATATACTAATGAGGATCAATGACCAATCATAATCACATTTGGAAGATCATACGATTATTTCTCCATTATGACCCATCAAAATAACTTAGATGAATACATATAAGGTCAATGAATCAAATACTATAAAATGACAAAGAACTAATCAAACATACCAAATAATTCTAAAGCATGAACCACAAGTTAATACAAAATAGCCATAACCCATTCCTAATTTTTTTTATTGGTGAACTCAAAATATCAAGATGGCATATCACAAATGAATATGATAGTGATGAAAAATATATCAACATGGAATCTATGAAAAATTATCATATATTTAAGTTAAAATTAAATCCTTTAGAGGAAAATTTATCCTAAACCCTATTCACACCTATTGGAGTTGGAGAATATTGAGATGATTGATACACAACAAAAAGGGTCAAATCATAAATTCATATTTCAGCACAATCTTCTTAGGGAAAAGGAAAGGTAATAATGATAGACCATGAGTACATCCTAAATGAAAAAAATAGTTTCAATATTATCTTACACCAAGAACATGAAACACTAAATATAAATAATCAATCATAAATTCTAGTAAATTATATGAAGATGGTAGATTATACTAATCCAACACCATTATAAGTAAAAAAATATTTAGGTGGCACCAATAATAATATTAAATATATTACTTAATAACAATATTATAGAATCACCATCTACTCAACATCAACTTGTGGTGTGTCTTTCACATAGAGAAGAAAAGTCATATTGTGGTTGTCATATAATCATAGGACATGGAATAGATCACTATGAGACATTATAAAATCATATTTATACATACAATAATTAAATAATTATAAAATTATTAAAACATTAATAGGAACCATTTGCATCAAACTTCGTATAATTTTTTTTCGTAGCTACATAGACAAAAAAACTCCTTGACAAGAGCCATTGACCATTACAATATACATGGAAGGTGCCTCTTATAATAATGCTCAGATTAATTATAATAGACAACACACAATATGTAATGTAAAAGGATTACACCATCTAGGACATGACATTAAGTAACCAAAATATAACACATAGTGTAAAGGATCCCTTGGATATATCACTTTACCAATATCTTGTGGTGTAAAAGTAGTCAACACATACATATGGGTCATACATACTACTTATAGGGTAGTCTTCACATTAGGAAACAAATGGTTACAAAAAATTAAGGCTATAATAAATTAAAAAAAATAGTATCTCATTTTTTCACATGAAGGAAGAATGATCATGATTCAACATGATGGTGTCGCTTACCATAAAAAAAACACAATCCTTAGAGATGACAAAATGTAAATAATTAGAAAAATTAGAACTAGAAGAAGAAGAAATGTGATTGTATAATCTCAAAGATAAACTAGGATATGTTGACCTAAATTCAAATGGGGATGAACTAATTATAGATTTATGAGCCTAAACCTTAAATATTCTATAAAAATAAAAAATAAGAAATCAAGAAAATATAAAAGCATTCAAAAATTCAAAAAATAGGATCTGAGCATGACATGATTATTAGATTACATTATTTACATGAGTTTTTTTATCACATGTTTTGTATATGGCATATTATTTTCATACACACATGTAATTCATAATATATGAGTGCTATGCAGAACATAAAAGTTACACATGAACATATAAATGTTGGAATTTCCTCTACCTAGTGGCCATGCCAATACTAAGGGCATCTTATTCCACAAGTTTCACTATTATAGTTTATATCTTTATATGACCTTTTCTACCATGTTGAATTACCTGTATTGCTTACACATGCCTTTTTAGTTACTCATATCTTACACAAATATACATGGATATGCTATTATACTATGATGTTACATTGATACATATGGATGGTGTATACTAGTTCCTTATTCTATCATCTATTGATGATGTTACTATGTTACATGCTAGACTATTATGTGCTTGTCTATTGTGTGTGGCCATTGGATTTGTGTGATGTAAAATATTTGATGTTACTTGTTTGTGACATATTTTTTTACCTTTGTGTGTGTCTATTTCCATTTATTCTTAACATATTTATGTCCCTTGTATGTGGCCATTGGAATTATGTGTGACACTAACACTTGCACGTATTGAGCTTGCTGAAATTGAGTGGTGCAATGATCTATATCATACAATTCTAAAGTGTACCCTTCTTCATAGATCCTTATATTATGTGTTTTATTGATACATATATCTATACATGAGACTAACATTCCATAAATTACATATGTTAGTACTATAGATACTAAAATCTGGTATTTGGTATTTGATAATGAAATGGTTGGCACACATTTACCACACATGACTTGAACACTTAAACAAGTTCATAATTTGCCATTTGTCACACTTTCATGCTATCTTATTAGTTAAATATTTCATTCTATTGTTACAAACAATGATAACCTTATTTTTTATTTCTAACTTGCTAAATATCCTACACATGCATATCCAAACTCTCACTTTAGTCCACCTATACATAGGTTAGCTCTACTAGATTTAGTCAGTATCATCATTCAACACTAACATGATCTAATCAATACTGACCCACTCATAGTAGTGGCTATTTTATAAAATTAGACCCATTATTAAGGTTAGCCCATAAATATAGCATGTTGATAGTACTATATATTATTCAATTGGATCCATTTATAAACAAACTAAGGTCTCATTCAAAAGGGACTTGAACTTATATGATATAAATCTATACACTATTGCACACTAATAAAATTTTCTATATTATTCCTAATATGAAAATATATCACTATTATCGGCCACAAGCCAATTTTGAAGCACTTTAAATCCAAGTCAATGCAAGCACTATCAAGTATGAAATCCACATAATTAACTACATACATAGAGAAAATGAGTAAAATTTCACAATCACACTAGGTGGAATAATTGTGTGTCTTGAATTACATCCTCAGAGTATTGGATATATAGGTAGTGATCAATCATTAGATGGGGGTGATTGAGATTAGCTTTAACCATTTCAATTTCCCCAACTTTTTAGGTTTATATCCCTCATATGCACACCTAGGATTTCAAGACAAAGGAGATTGATTTATAGAGCTGAATGCATCATCAAGGTTTGGGATCACAAACACAAATAAAGTAAATATATTTATAGGTGATCATAGAATAATTATTCCATAATTCTATGCATGCCAGTAATAACCAACAAGTTAGTATTGATAGACAATATTTACCTTATCATGTAAAACTGATCTAGTGTAGACAATGAATAAAGTTTAGAACCCAATGAACCATAAGCTTGCTTATCCATGACCTTCACTTATAAAATACAATCACATTAAAATATACATCTAGAAAACTTAAGTATTTTTATCTCCTTAATAATTATTATATTTGGCCTATACCACTTTTCAAATCAAAATAATCAAACTCAGTATTTTACATTCAAATGTATGCTTGAATGCCATACATTAATATCTAAATTAAATTTTAAAGTTATATATTAACTATATTAGTCTCACCTTTAAAAAAAAAGGTAAAAAATATTAGTGAACCTGTACACATATCAAATAGATCAAAAACTTAAGTATTCCCTTATGGTTTCATCATTATAAGGTTTAAATTTGTTGTCTTAGAGTTTTAGATTTTACATTCAAATCAATATCAATATTTTACATTCAAATGTATGCTTGAATGCCATATACTAATATCTAAATTACATTTAAAAGATATATATTAACTATATTAGTCTCACCTTTAAAAAAAATAAAGGTAAAACATATTAGTGAACCTATACACATATCAAACAGATCAAAACCTTAAGTATTCCCTTATGGTTTCATCCTTATAAGGTTTAAATTTGTTGTCTTAGGGTTTTAGATTTGATCTATGATTTATCAATACACAAGATAATACATATTTTCGTATTTGGCCATAGTTTCATATATAATTGCATGATCCCATCTTATGCCATCCAAGAAGGTTAATTATCATGTACCTCTAAGATGCAGTGCTAGATCAAGTGGGATCCATAGAGTAGAATTAGATTCATGTACTTGAACTAAAATGGATACAATGAATGTTTCTTCATGTTTTGATGTAATTATTTATGAATATGTGAAAATAGATGATTATGTTTATATTCCTCCATTACAACATGATAATCAAGACAATATAATTTAACATAATGATCAAGTTAATTATGAGGGTAAAGATATAATTGATCCCAATAAACTTATTGGTGTAGATCCTAACCAAGATAAAATTTTATCTAATTTTCATGAAGGATTTTGTTGTTGTATTGAAGACGTAGGTAAAGTTTTTTGATAGATATTTTATAGTTTATTGATTAACATATCCTTATAATAATACATTAATTAGTGTGTATTTGTATATGAGTTTTATAAACAACTCAAGCTATAGAATATGAAGTTTGTTAGTTGTTTTTGATAATCCCAACTCCATGTACATATGAGTTTAATAGGCTTTATATATGTAATTACCATTTAAAGTATAATCAATAAGACCTTATTATGTATTAAATTTGACAAAATCTTAGATTTTATATGAGTGTCAGTTATCCCCTAACATACCATGTTAGTTTTTGTAGGCACATCAAAATATTTTACTTCCCCAAATAATGGTTATGTACATCTAAATTTGTTCACTCCTTCATCACACTAATTTCATCCATATTGTTCTAACATCATCCTATGATAACATTCCATTCATCTGTCACATGTATAATCCTTATACCATTGCATGCCAATTAATCTTCCTACTAATAATCCCATTTATCACTAATCCTACTTATCCATTATTTTGTAATTTTAAATTCAATCCTACCTACCCTCACCTACCCCCACTTTATCCTATAAATAAAATTTCTAATTAATATCTAATCACCTTATAATTATCATTAGTCTTCCTTAATGGATTCAATAGGCTTCTACACTCTAGAATAGTCAACACTCTTCCTCCTCTAAAACCCTCTAAAGAATTTTAAATTACTTTGAAATTATCTCCATATTTATATAATTGAATGCACACCCCCATACTCAAACCAAGGGATTAATTTATAAAATATTTCATTCCATCATCTTTTTCAAATAAATTAGCCAATCCATGTCCAAATGTTATCCAAGTCTCGAGTCAATCAAAGTCCCGAGTCACAAGACAATCCAAATTTCAATTTATCAAGTACAATAATTTTCTAAAATTTGGGGCACATCATTTCATTTGGAGGTAAATTAGTTTTAATATTAGGATACATTTGGATTTATTTCAATTGTTATTTACATATAATTTACTTACCTTACCCAATCATGAGTATTTAATGTGAATTTGAGGTTAATTTTTAGTTATTTAGCATGTTGTTCATTATATTTTTCATTCGAATATTAATTTAAAATTTCTCCTAATACATAAATGGTGACCACAATGGGATCCCTCCTTTAACTTAATCCTCTTGAGATTTTAGTGTGTGAGATTGATCTTGCAAGATAGGTTTGAGGAAGAATTTGAGGCTGGAGTTCTCAAAATCACATAATTTTCACTTTCAAGTTAAAACTACAACATAAATCTATACAACTTTGACTTCATCTTATCAAAATACAACTTCTTCAAAAACTACCATGAGGCTTTTTTGACTATTGATGGTAACCATCACAGTTTGCTTGAGTGTCTATCTTCTTTTAATGGTATCATGTTTTGTGTCTATGAGTTTGTATTTATGACCCATGATTTTGATAGTTATAACTATGTTATATATTTTTGTAGGAATAAACCCATGATTGCATAGCCACAATATTGTAAATTATAACCGTGACACCATTACTTTTATGTCTGAGTTTGATTTTTTTGGTGCTTCTAATCTATCAAATCTTTCTGGTCAATAATTCATCATAGGCTAATTATTTTTCCACCTAGAATATTGTATATAATTGTATAATATATTTAAAGGGGAAATCATAATGGTATTTTTAATTTTTGCTTGAATAAACTAACTATTAGTTTGAAAATCTTTGGTTTCCTAGTTATATATTATGAGACAATTTTTTAGGACATAACTAAACAAAATTTTGTGTCCTTTTGTACATCCTAGTGCATCTACATAAACTCATGGATGTCAACTCACATCATTAATTCACTAACCTAAAATATTATTTCTATAATATATGACATTGTCTTGTCCATGTCTATATTCCTAGGTGATACCTCACATTTTGTAAACTGAGACATCATCAAGAAGAAAAGTGGAATTGTAAGTTCCAACCATGACATCGCTTAGGTATAATTTTTTTTTTGTTTATATGTTTCAATTCAATATTTTTGATTACATGATTTTGCATATTATAACCATGACATTCACTCTTTATTTCATGATTTTGCATTCTATTTATTTTTTGCTAACTCAAATTTATGTCTGTGCAACTAGGAGCTTAGACTATGGAAACTCAACATCAATTCTATGATACATAGATTTTTTGTCTTACTATGTTTTTTGAAAATTTATCTTTTTAAAAAAAACTAAAATTTAACTTTTTTTCACAAAATTTGTGTAGGTGTTAGTTTTGGCTTGCATAAAATTGGTTTTATTTTCCAACTCTTTTTTTTAAGGTCTACTTGTAAAGAGGCCAATAAAAAACTATTAAAAATATAATTTTTAGGCCACTTGTTAAATATTTGGTATTTAAAAAACTATTTTGATATATTTGCTTATCACATCTTAATTTAGGGTGAATTAGGTTGTTTGTTTGTCTAAATTTTAATTTAATCTAGCATACATTTTTGGCTACTTGTTTGTCACCCAAGTCTAAAATGGTGTATGCCCTCCCATTTCACCCATAGGGTGATTTTTGGGGATAATAAACCATCAACAAATCTAACTATTTTTTTCTATGGGGTAATGTGACATGGATTGACACCCACACACTTGAGCCATAGTATTAAGGGGATTGTGATGTGGATTTCATCACCATGAAAAAGATTACAATCCATGTTTTGGTAGCATATAAATATTAGGGAAAATTATCATTAAGCTAAGTGAATATCCCCATAAAAGATTCTATGAGACGAGGAGGTAACACTCCAATAATCAAGAGTTAGACAATACCCTACATGGACTTATACACCACACACCAAAAGGTGTTTAAGGGACTCTATTGGAGAGCCAATCAAACTTATAATAATACCAATCAACCACAAAAATAATCTAGGGTATGGAAAAACACATTCTTGGGGATCACTCACAAAGCATAAAAAGTGAGAAAGGGTTTGGAGACTAATCTAGTAACCTCTCATTATGAGTCATTTGATGGGATAGGTATCATGTTGCACTCTTCTATCAGTCATTAATTATAGGTTTGTTGGTTACTTGATATTATTTATGTGATTTTAAGGCCAATACCATATTAAAACCTTAAAACCTACACATAAAACAATTTCTTAGTCAAAACTCAATTCTAGGTCAAATCTAATCACTATCTAATCTTCACCAATCTGCCATCATCATATTGTCACATCTTGTCCAAGTCATAACATTATCACTCTTCATCATATCTTCCTATCTCACCTTGGTAAAAAAATTTTCATCTCATCTCATCTCATCCTAGTATAACCGTATCATACATCCTCTTGTCTAAGATTTTCTTAATCATCTCATCTTGTCTTAGTCAAAATTATATCACCCATCATCTTGTCCTACTCCCCATTTTATCAAACCTATCATATTTCACCATATTTAAAAACTAACCCTAAGTCATCACCTTAGATCCTTGGGTAACCCTACCTAAACATTAAGTCATTCCCATCTTAGTAGAATCCACTTAAGACTTAGTCATCCCTATTAACATAGTCTAAACCCATTTAACTCCTAGTCACCATTATTCATTAGTAAAACATGTCCTATCTACCTTGTATACCTTGAGAAAACAAGCCACACCATCACCTTGAAAAAAACATTATCAAAATTTTCCTTGATTAAGGATACCATCCCTTATTCTACATTTGGTCTATACTCATCACCCTACTAGTTTGAACATATCACCCATAGTTATCCCACCACTTTGTTTATTTAAACTTGGCACATATCATTTTGATAACACCCATCATTATACTAGTTTTGGCACCTATCAACCTATTGTTATAACCCATCATCCTACATGTTTAAATCCATCACCTTTTATTAACCCAAATTAATAATTAGTCTAGTCTAACCTAGTAAAAATTTATGGGAGGCATACCCTATCATCATCTTAATTGGTTGTACTAAGCTAAAATCATATAGACCTCTTTGCTCAAGGTCATACCATGTCTCAAACCTAATCATATTTCACATCAAATCAATAAACCTAAAGTCAATCCTAATTTGTCATTCATCTATCTAATACATTAATCCACATAGCATCCATAGACCTAGAAATGCCATTCATCATCCCAAACAAGTCATAAGTCCACCTTAATTATAATCCAAACGTCTAATCCAACATCCACTAGTCTTAAAGTCCCTTTATGTAATAAAAATATTTAGTATAAACTCAAAAAATTAAAATTTAAACCCTATCATTACCTCATTAATAACCTTTATCCTAAGTTGTCTATGTATATACTTACCAATCACCCCTAATCTCATCAAGTCTACAAAATCTTACCTTGGTCCATGTTGGCAATAAATCTTTACACATCATTGTCACCATCATAATCTTGCTTGCATCAACACTTAGTAAATTTTGAGTCATACACCCCATGAAATATTATCATATAACTAGTCAAATATCATCATCCTAATTATCTAGGTCCACTTGAGTGGATCATCCAAGTCTTGAGCTAGTTTAAATCAAGTCAACCCTATCAAATGTCATTCACAACCTAGTCATGTCTCTTTGACTAGACATATCTCCTCATACTAGTCAAAACCCAAGAGATTATCTTATCTCCTTGTTAAAACATCACATCAAGTCCCATCATCAAATGTTTATCTAGCTAACATCTTAACTTGATTGGCTCACGCTTATCATATCCCATCTCACATCATCAAGTAAAAATTGAAACCAAAATAGAAAAAATCATTTGTCAAATAGTAAAAGATATAAATTTCATTTAAACACATAAAAATCATGTCACTTTTCCTTTCTCCCATCCTAATTCATGGCCTATAAAACATATTTTGATTTCATCTTAATAAAAAAAATACATCTTTTCCAACAAGGAGCTAGTCCTTTTACAACTCTTGGAAATGGGTGCCTGACTTCCTAAAAATTCAATCTTATAAAACCTAAATTTCCTCTAAATAAATATTCTCCTATATTTACCCATTAACATTAGTATACTCTTAGTATCTATACTGACCCATCACAATCAAACCTTCCATCCATTAGTCGTAGTTCTATATATAACATATCTCATCATAGTAATAAAGGGAATTCTATCCTAAAAAATCTAGTCAATGCCAATATACACCCTAAATTTCATAAAATAACATAATCTCAAATGATATACCCTAAAAAATTATCTGATCTAAAGTCTAACACTTCCATGTTCAATCAAAACTATGAAGAGAGATCGTATACTCCTCTCCCCATATCCTTGGAATCCATCTTTTATCAAATAGGCAGTATAGTCATGATTGTCTACCCTGACATAATTATTTTGGATTTGACCAAAACTAGTCCATCCTTTTATATAGAAATAAAATGTTTTCATTACCATAGGAATCTAGGGGCATTCTATTAGTAGATTCCACACTTTTAAAAATGATGTCCAAGACCTCATTACCACTGCAACATCAAAATTGAGACTGAATCATATGAATACTCATGCATGGGTGAAAAAAAGGGGATATGCCTAGATTAATTTCCTAATCATGATCAAACCTTTCTAATTATAAACTAAGTACAAGATAATAAATCCATATTTATGAATCCCATCTTCAATAACAAACCCATCATTTACCAACCATCCACCTTCTATCCATTGCATCAAATCCCTCATTTCCAAAAGTCACTTTCTCCTAAAGCCTCCATCACCAAACAAAAATTGATGAGGATACATGCATAGAAAAAAATCCAATAAGCCCTCATGGATATGATCAAAACATCATATACTATAAACATCACATCATCAACATCAATGTTAAGGTCATCATTAAAGGAAACATCAACATCATATACATCAAGATCAAAATTTTCATTATTTTTATTAATCCATATCGTATTCCACATCAGAATCATAATCCATTATAGATGTCAAATATGATGCCAATACTAACTTTTTTTAGGATGTATCTATTTTTGACTAGTGACAAGGCATGCCATTAGATCTATGTTAAGATGATAATGTCATAACACTAACTATAGGACTTCAAGATGAGATCTTAGATGAGAATTATCAAAATGGATTTGGTCTAGATT
This sequence comes from Torreya grandis, assembly GCA_037957365.1. NCBI lineage: Eukaryota > Viridiplantae > Streptophyta > Pinopsida > Cupressales > Taxaceae > Torreya > Torreya grandis. The sequence continues at coordinate 1,064,790 of JARHVA010003485.1, read as the reverse complement.
TGGATGTGTATCCTATAATGACCCTTGGTGATCCTTTTACTAATCTTGAGGATGTTTTATCAAAAATTAAAACTAGTTATCTTAGTAACCTCTATGAGGATCATGTTACCCATTATCTACTCATCAACCTCACCGACCCATTTCCTTCACATTTATCAACCATAAATCCATTACTTCCCATTAATATTCACGTAATCACACTCCTCAATAGGGAAAAATAGGAGCATGCATTGTTAGACAATTTTCAAAGCAATAAATCATGTGCAAAATATGTCAGGATCTATAATCAAATAATCAAGCATAATACTCAATTAAACTTTGATCCAACATCAAGTCAAAGTCAAAATAACTCAAATATTTGGGTAAATAAAAAAACATCATCCCCTCATGAAAACCTCTTTAAGGCACTAAGGTACCATAAAAGTCAGAGTCATAATTGGTAAGTTTAAAATTAAAATTCTTCAGTGAAACCTTATTTAAAGCACTAAAGGGAAATCAAAGTCATAATTAACAAAATCCAAAGTCAAATTCCTTTGGTAAAACCTTCTGTAAGACATAATTATAAAGTAAAAAGGATTCCATGACACCAAATTTTGAAAAAATTAGCATCGCAAGTAATATGGTCCATAATATTCAAAATATTTAGATCAAATAACAAAAGAGTTCAAAAGTCTTGGTTCCCTTAATAACTCTTATCATATGTCACAAATCAATAAAAACACAATAAACATCTCAAATATTATGTGATACTAGTCCCAACCCCCAATTACCCATGACACCTTAATATAACAAACCATACCCTAATATCCACATTTCCCTAGTCAACATCACTCTTATAAGGGCTATAAATATACCTAACTAAGATGTCTGGAAGAATCAAAATCATGAGTCATGAAAGCTCATGATGGTTCTCTATGATGAGATTTTATTGTAGATAAATTTCATCAACATCACACATATATCAAATTTCCATAATAAAGATATGACATCAAAAGTACCAATTCTTGTACATCAGTTACATAGTCTTATTCTAGAAAAAGTAAAAAAAATCATTCATTCAATGGTGAAAACTAATTTATTGGCATCTTGAGCAATTGCCATGATGCAAATTGGCTTCTGGCATCATGTTTAAATAATCAATTTTTTAAATATACCTCAAAACATGGGGTAAAAAATCCATTTCATTACTACATTCATATCCTAACATCCCTCTTCGACCCCATATGTATCACATCCTCAAATTTTAACTATCTTTATCTATCTTATTTATTCTCCCACCATCCCTACTTATCCTAAGAATCATGTGCCATACTTATCCATAATGTTTCCCATCATATCATGTCCATTATTTCTTACCATATTTACCTTCATAAAAGAGTGGAATATGTGTTGAGACCTATCCTGGGGACATCTTGGCATATCCTCCAAGTGACACTTGGGTGACTAGACATTTGGTTCCCACACAATGTAATTCTTGGAGATCCATATTCAATTCATCATCATAACTCATCCCATTTAAACATCACCCAAATATTTCATCATTCCATCTACCATCACTCCCATCTTGGTTTCTAGGCATGGTTTTCCATTTACTAGTAACCCCATTTTTTGTACATATATATCTAAAAAAATGCTAAAAAATAAAATAACCCCAAAAATATTTAAAAATCATAAAACTTATGAAAAATACAAAAAAATCCTAGTCATCTTGTCTTATGTCCTAAGTAGTCTATATCCTTGTCCAAGCTCAATATCATCTAGATCCTAATCCAAAATCCATCATTGGCATCCCATTTCAACCTCATAAGACTTAGTCCATTTAATTTCCTATCATTCATCATAATTATATAAGCTTGATTAATGATAAAATCATAGTCACCCCTTTTTCATAATTTAACCTCACTATCATATCACTTTATCAACCTTTCCATTGACAACCCATCTAGACTTGATAAAATATTGTCTAATTGCATAATTGAGCTAGTCTCATCAATTTAAAATTTAGTCAACCATGACTTAGTAAAATCACATATTTTATAGTTTGAATACCTATCATACATCAAATTATGAACTTTAAGTTCCCTATTCAAGTAAAAAAAAGTCAAACTTGGGGTTATATTACCCCACCCCATCTTAATCAAACTAGCTCCTATACGTAAGTCATTTTTTCTCAAGCACACCTTGTCTAAATCTCATTACCCATCACATTTAAAGTTAAAAATTTGATCAATACAAGCTTATCAGTCCTGATCCAAAATACCATTTCAATTATCCCTCAAATTTAACCTCATATCTCATATCCTTGTCACATCAAGTCATCACTTGATCATTCATTCTATAGGCCTTTTGTCAGGATAATAAACAAGGCATTGATCACATAAAAGATATGCATGCAATTACTTATATGTTATTTGATGATGTATATATATATATATATGTCTAATCATCTATGTTGGTTTGATTTTTTGATCATGTTTATTTACGTGTCTTTGGTTAAATTTTTTGTGAATATCTTAGTGCATATTTTATCTTATTTATTATCTTTATAAAATAACATATGTAAAACATGTCATATTGGTTCCTTATACCAATGGTACATTACACTAGGTGATAATTATACACTTTGTCTTTTATATTTGTCTCTTTTGTGTCATTCTACTATATACTTTGGTAAAATGTCGTAATGGTCATAAACATATAATGGTGAATACTACCTAGTGATATAATGAAAAGGATTACTTGGACTATGATGATCAAAAAATTGTTACAATAATGAATAATAGATGGATATTTGAATACAATATACATACATATTATCTCATCAATCACCTATCCAATCATCTGATCCAATTACATTAACAACATATAAAATCCAATATCCAATAATCTTTCCAACACATTTATCTTATGTCTGATCATTAACATCCCACATTAATCAAATCATTAAATCCAAAATCTATGTCAAATCATATATCTAAAAACTAACATATCTAACAATCCATCATCATAATACTCTATTATATCTTTTCCTCTCACCTCATTCTTCCCTCTTATGGATAACTACACCATCTTGAGGTATTTTAAGACTACATAGGTAGTGCTCAATCGCATGGGGTATCTAAGGTTAGATCAATCACAATCATATCATTTTATATAATTATCCATCCTCTTTTCTATCTCATATTCACAATAATTTTCAATCCCATCAATATAGATAACCATCCACTCCTCTATCCAACCCAGTTCATATTATCAAATCCTTCATCATCATAATCTATCATAATCAATTCATGTATTAGTCAAATATTTGATCTAAAATATCAATCATCAATCAAATAATCAATCAATCTAATTTATTCTCATATCTATTCTTGGCATGAATCATAGGATATGTATAAATATTGTAACATCATTCAATCAATTGGTCCAAGCCTATATCTCTCCTTGACATGCATCTTTACCTTGGATACATCTAAATATTGTGGATCTCTTTGTCATTTAAATTTTAAATTTTCTTCCCTTGATTGGGTCATGTCCATGGCTATAATTTTATCATCTCTCACTCCATCACACGTGCCTATGACATCAACATCATCAATATTAGCAATATTATAGCTCATCAATTGGTATCCTTATAACACATCCATCACTATCAATCACATTGCTTGCATACACTCATCCCTAAATCAATTGAATCATATATTTTTATTCCTATCTTGTCCTCTTATTATTTTTCAACCTACACTTTGAGTCACACTAATTGAATTTTAATCAAAATATCTTATTTTTAGGGTTTGAGCTCTCTTATCATGCATATTTTCTTAGATAAATCTAAATCCACCACCCTCACATCACTATTTTATTAAAATTGGTTTCAATTTGAGGCACATATATAATAATTATGCTATCATTTCCCTCCCTCACATATATTTTTCTTGGGCATCATTTATTTGTGACTCAATGCTATAGTCAATTTTCTTCACTGTATCCCATCCCCAATTATTTATCATCCTTTCACTCATATCAACCCTTGTTTTATATCAAGAGGCCATACATATTATACCTCCATACATGTACCATAAATAATACATAATATATACTAAATTATTAACATTGAACCATTAAAATCTTTATCTTTGGAAATACCATTACTTCTAGTCACAATGCCCATTCAAAGAGGGGAAAACTATATACATCTAAATTTTATCACTCCATCACATTGATTTCATCCATAATTTACAATAACATAATCCTATTCTAACATAACATTCATCCCTCATAACATGTATCAATCTTATACCATCCCATGTCAATTAGTCCTCCTACTAATAATCCCATTTATCACTAATCCCACTTATCCATTATTTTTTGAATTTTGAATTCACTCCTAACTACCCTCACCTACCCCTAAATTCTCCTACAAATCACATTTATAATCACTATATAATATCCTTATAATCATTATTAGTCCTCCTTAATTTATTATAGAGTCTTCTAAACTCCAAAATCCTTCACACTCTTCCTCCTCTAGAACCCTCCAAGGAATTTTAAATTAATTAGAAATTATATTCATTCCTCTATAAAATAATACACACCCCCATGAAAAAACCAATATCTTCATTGATAAAATATTTAATTTCATAAACTTATCCAAATTAATTAGCTAATCCATGTCCAAATTTTGTCCAAGTCTCGAGTCACAAGATAATCCAACATTCAAGATATAAGTGCAATCATTTTGTCAAGTTTGGGTCACATCATAGAATTTAGACGTAAATTATTTATAATATTGAGATACATTTGAATTTATTTCAATTTTAGTTTGCATCTAATTTACTTATCTTTGCCAATCATACATAGTTAGGGTGAATTTGAGATTAATTTCCAATCATTTGACATGTTGTTCATTGTATTTGGCATTTGAATCTTAATATCAAATTTATCATAATACATAAATTATTTCTACCATTGTATTACATTATTTAATATATCTCTACTAATGTGCATATTAACTCATTGTGGTTTAGGCCATATCTCTCCCAAGGATATGTTATCAAACTAAAGTTTTATTTTAATTGTTATAGTTTATTTAATAAAAGGTTTGTTTTTTAAAAGTGTGTTTATGACTATGACTATAAAAAATCAAATCTATGTTTGGAATCAAGCTTTACTAGGGTTTTTTTTCAATACCAACTTGATTTTTTTTGATAGATTACTTAACTAATTTCCATATCATCTATGTGGCAAAATATAGGTTTTATGTGCATTTATTTCACTTATCATGCTGCCTTTTGGGTGGGCTATCCTTATTTAATGGCTTACACACTCTATATCATAATTATTATTGTAGGTGGTGAGAAGAATGACACCCAAGTGAGATAGGAAGTTTGTCTAGAAGGTGTAAAATGAGGTCAACCTTCTGACCTTCCATCTTAACTTGAGGTGTGTTTGTAACTAGATATCATTGATAATATATATATAAATGGTATGATAATTATTCTCTTATTTCATATTTTTTTGGTTGTATCCCCTTAGAATACTCTCTCAGCAACTAGTTTTATCATCAGTGGGAACCCTCAGGTTTCCATGTCACTAGGGTTTGAAACCTTACCAAAGTTATTTTTATTTTTTTATTCAATGAGCCATATAAATTTCAATCCCTATTAGAAAAATCAAGCTACTATTTTCTATGAAACTTTATCTTGATTATATCCCACTAGACCCTATAATTCAAAGTCATTGAGTAGGCCTCCCTTAGGGTGCCAATTTGGATTGAACTTCCAGGCTTAATAATTACACTACAAATGTTTCTTGACTAAATTATTTATCCCATCTGGAGAGTATTGTGCCATGAACCACCCAATTTATATTCTTCATTCCCTAACTAACATGTTTGCTTTGAGTTCTATTTATCCAAAGAGTTAAATGCGTGAAAATATATCCAAGTTGGTGAACACTATTGGGTGTAGAAGGTTATTTATTTCAAGTTTCCCAATACTAATTTTAGCTATTAATATCTTGATCATAATATTAAATATTGTCCCCTTATGGGTTGCTCAAAAATATCCTCATACCCTCTACAAACTAAGAAGCCCAAGGTGGAATATAAGGGTGATGGTTGGACTATGGTTTCCAAAAAAAAACTATAGTTAGGGCCAAAACCCTCCCCACTCATCCCTTTTCATCTAATAACCAAGCCTTCCCTAGAGGTTCCCACCTCTCCTCCCCATCTTATCAAATCCCAATAAGCCTAATAGAGCATCATTTTTCAAATTTATCATCTTCAAAGAGGATATTATTTTGATGGTATATCCTTAATAAGTGGTTCCTTCTCTAGGTTATCATGCAACCAACCCCACAATGATGGTGACTCTCCCTAAGAGGAAAATTAGGCAAAAAACTTCTCCATTGTGCTTGATGGATATTACCTTCTAAACCAATGTAATAGTTTTTCATCCCTTGTAGATATTGAGGATGGCCAGGGAGAGTTCTAAATGGATGACATTTATTAATAAATATTAACTCTTGGTATGTTTGAGGTCTCACATAATCCTCTCACATATTATCTATGCATGTTACTTGCTAATACATTGGTTCATTATATTTTGTTTTTATGTAATAACTTAAAATTTATATATTTATTTTTTAGAATACTCTAAAATGTATTTTCACTTGACACCACCCAATTATCCACTCTACATAAGGAGGGACATGGCATCACAAATATAATGGTATCACCAAAAATTATCCCATCAAATTTTTACATGGGGGAAGACCTATATCTCTAAGTAATTTTACTACTTTTGGATATTGATTTTCATTAATTAGGCATTCTCAAAATTTATGCTCCAAATGGTGGCCCTAATATATCTTTATTATAGAAATACCTGATTGATAATTTACCACTTACCATGTAGCTCATGTGTAAGGATTATAATATGGTTGAAATCCTAATGACAAGGATGGTACCTTGCCCATGAGATGGTGCATTATAAATGTGAAACATGGTATTATTTCAAGAATAAGTGGGGTATTATAGATCTTATCCTATAGTGACACACAATAAATATCATGCCTTGTTTTATATGGTAACTTCTGTACTAGCACTGATCACATCCTCAAAAGGCTTGACTATTATATGTTGTTAAACAAAATATTTTATCCTACTCCAACATTAATGTTTAGCATATCAATTTTCATTTTGAATATGTTCTCGTAGACTATGCCTCGATATCTTGTAGAGTGGTATGGATCACAACTCAGTTCAAAATGCCACCTAATCACTTTAATCTCAATAAATCTCTCTTGAGCCATGTAAGCACTATCTATCTTGTCATGTAGGTTTGAAACCTAGCACCCCATCCACCTTATGCTACCAATAGGATTGAGTGGTGGAATGAGGATATTTTTTTAACCACTAACTTTCTTTGGTACTATGGGAAAAAATCACTTGAGTTAGAAATTACGGTGATGATGCTGTGATTAAGAAATTTTAAAGAGTTTCCTTCCTCCTCAAATATAATCCTTTTGATCATAACTTATAGAGCCTCTCATACTTGATCAAACACAAAATAAAGGTGGTAGATGGTCATGTTATAGAGGGGCAAAATTTAATTCTCATCTATATTATCTCAAAATTGGAGACAAAGCTTCAAATGATTTTTTCAAATCCCTCAGTGTCAAACAAGCATGAGACTAGATCAAGACTATCAAGCCAACTAAAGAAAAGCTCACCAACCCTTCATAAAATATCCTTTAATTTTATAGACCATTATAAATTAGCATTTTGAGATCATAAGGAAATAGTGGTAAGAACCTAAACTATTCAATTATTCCTCAATGTGGTTCCTCAAAATCTAAAGCCCTTAGACCAATGGCTTTGTGAGGCACCTCTGAGAATCCATGAATTCATAGAGGCTCTTCAATGCACAAGTAATGATAAATATCCTATTATTGTCAACTTTACATATGAGTTTTAAAAATCCACATGGTAATTTTTTAGGTCTGATATGCTTCAAGTTTATAAGTAAGCCATACAAAAGCAATATTTGGGTGCCATAATCAATCAAGGAAATATTAGACTCATACCTAAATTTAGAGACCTAGATCTCATTACCAGCTAGTGGCCTATTGCTCTGTTAAATGTTTCAAAATAATATCCTTGCTAAAGCTCTTGCCAAAAATATTTGTCTTATCCTTCCTTCTATTTTTAGACTAGAATGATCATAATTTATTAAAGGTAGATATATTATTGACAACCTTGTTTTTGTCTAAGAAGGTATGGAATGGGCTAGGGCTTCATGTTAGAGAATGATTTTACTCAAATTAGATTTTGAAAAATATTATGATAGAATTGAATGGAATTTTATATTAGTTATGCTAAAGGCTCTTAGTTTTGACTAGTTATTTATCTAGATAGTTAAAACTTTGTTGGTATATGATTTTATCTAGATCACTATTAATGGTTTCAAATATGATAGCTTTTTACCTCCAACACTTCATCTGTCAAGGTTATACTCTTACTCCAGCTCTATATGTTCTTTCTACATAAGTTTTAAGATATTTTATTACCTCTAGAGTTTAACAAGCCTTGTTTGGGGTATTATTGTACCTAATTGATATTATCAACTCATTAATGGTCATTTTACTGATGATACATTCCTCACCCTTAAATATTTCTCAAAATCCATGAAGTGTCTTGATATTTTTTTGTCTATCCTTTGGGTCTAATTTGTCATGGAGTAAAACTCAATGTTTTAGTTAAATCATGATGCCTATTCCTAAGTGGATTCTCCGTTTCAAGTGAAAATGGATCAATAGAGGAGAAAAATTTAAATTTATAGGCATCCCATTTTATGTTTGATAGTTATTAGACATAAATTTGGTATTATGTCATTAACCGTATGGAAAAAAGGTTGAATACTAGGTTATCAAACCTCTCTCCTTAGCAAGGAAATTTGAAGTTTGCACTAAAATCTTGGTGCCTACCCATGTTTATTACTCTTATTACTAGCCCCCTCTAAGGCTTCTTATGATAATTTAGCCAAAATTATTTGGGATTTCCTCTGGTCTAATGCCAAGAAAATGAGGGGATTCTATCACATTGATTGGGAAATATGACACCTCCTTCATCATAAATAAAGTATGAAAATTATTGATATCTACATGCAAAGCACAAATTTGTGTGCCAAATAGGTTGTTAGAGCAATTAAAGGAAATGAATTTTGGAAAATATTGCTAAGACATTGTATATCCTCTAGATTCCCCTATGACAAACCAAGTTGGAAAAATATTGAATTCCACACCCTTTTCATCACATAGGCTCTAGTCAGAATTGTAGGTTATTTTGTGGCCAAAAGCATACAAAATGATTTCAAGGCACTCAAGCCCTATTTGAAATGGATTGGTGATGGCTTTTATACTTTTTTTATCTTTTAATGATAATAATATATTCTAGTATCATATTATGACCAATACTAATGTTTTTTTGGTAGAGTTATCTAGGATCAAATCTTTAAGGCTCTTCAGGAAATGAAGTTCATACTATTTAATATTTGGCATCTATTAGGGATTGGACTCTTTGGTTGGATTTAAACCACAATTTCATTTCAATAATGTAGACTTACCTTTTATTCTTTACATTCAAGATCTTATGTTAGATGTAATGTTACACAAACTACTCTTGAAATTTCCCCACTTATGATGGAAGGATTGGAGGTAGAATTATGACACCCATTTTAAAAAACATTCTTCTTGACTCCTTTATCAAGTTACTAGTCCCTTATATTATTATCTTAAGAAGCTCAATAGGTGATGGGATTTTAATTCCTCCAATAGGACATGGATTTCCAAGGTTAATAAAATTGGGACAAATCATAGTGACCCCAAATTTCCCAACTTCCTCTCATGATTGGTTTACCAAGGTATTCTACTTGAGGTGTGGCTCTCTAATATTAGAATTTCTTAACCCAAGTTCCTAGCTTACAAGCACCTAAATTCCTTTAAAAATATCTTATAATTTATCCCTAGAGCTTAATGTTGGGGGATCAATCCAACAATAGATTACAATTGTGACAGCAATAAACGCGGAATTAAATCAGATTGACAAGTAATTAGAATGATAATAGCAAGAACAAGAGATACAAGAAAACACCCTGAAAACTTGTATTAACAAACTCTTTACAAAAGGAATACAATTGAAGAAAGCTTCTTTCTTCCACACCTCTCCTAGATGTATAGATCTCTCACTAGATCTCTATTCCTCAAGAGCTCTCTCTCTCAAGAACAATCAACTCCAACAAGCCTGGATTGATTCAATTCTATACTATTCTTCTCACACAATGAATTACAATAATTCACCCAACTACAATAATCTACTACAAACTACTACTAAGCTAAGAAGATCTAATTCTACATATAGAATTAGGAGACTTGAGCATGTACACCCAACAAGCAGTTAAGCCACTTGAACAAGGGCTCTAAAAATAGTATTGCTAACAATAGAGATGCGAGCTTGAGACTTCAACTCAAACTTATCATGCAAACACTCGCTTCTGTCCATGGAAATAGCTTTCTGGACATGCAGGTAACCGATGTCGGTTCCTGCTGCTTGTCTGTGACCACCATCAGCTGACCTTCTGCCGACGTCGGTGCCTCTGTAATTTTCTGAGACTGACATCGGTCACTCCTGACCGACGCTGGTGTTTGTGTAGACCTGAACCTAATAATGAATGCTCCTTGGTGAAGTTTTTAGCTCCACACCCTAACAATCTCCCACTTGGAGATAAATAGCTGCACCAGTACCTGTACAGCAACATCTTCTAGCTCCTCCATCTTCAACTCAATCATGAAGACCAATAGAAGTTGAATGAAGATTCAACTTCTCCTTTGTAACCGGCTTGGTTAACATATCAGCAAGATTCCTATCTGTATGGAATTTTTCTAGCTTCAACTCACCATCTTCCAATACCTGTCGTATGAAGTGATACCTTAGCTGTATGTGCTTTGTTCTTGAATGAAAGGCTGAATTCTTAGTCAAATGGATTGCACTCTGACTGTCACTATACAATCTATAACTCTCATGCTCCCTACCAAGCTCATCCATGAACCGTGTCATCCATATCATCTCCTTGCTAGCTTCTGTGGCTGCAATATACTCTGCTTCTGTAGTTGACAAGGCAACAACCTTCTGCAACTTAGATATCCAGCTAACTGCCATTCCACCTACAGTGAAAACATAACCTGTAGTTCTCCTCCTGCCATCCAAATCACCTACCATATCTGAATCTACATAGCCATGTAGAGAAGTATCTGAACCTCCATAGCACAAGTGCTTACTGCTGGTTCCTCTCAGATATCTAAGGATCCACTGAACTGCTTTCCAATGTTCCTTACCTGGATTGGCCATATACTTACTTACCACTCCCACTGCTTGGGCAATATCCGGTCTAGTACACACCATTGCATACATCAAACTCCCTATTGTGGAAGAATATGGAACCTTACTCATGTACTCTACCTCATCATATGAATTAGGACATTATTCTTTACTCAACTTAAAATGTCCAGCCAAAGGTGTGCTTACTGGTTTAGCATCCTGCATGTTGAACCGTTTCAACACCTTGTCCACATAATCTTCTTGAGATAATATCAACCTGTGATTTTTCCTGTCTCTCTTAATGCTCATGCCAAGGATTTTCTTTGCTACTCCCAAATCCTTCATAGCAAATGTTTGAGCTAATTTCACCTTAAGCTCTGAGATATCTTGCATGTGAGATCCTGCAACTAGCATATCATCTACATACAACAATAGAATAATATATCTACCATTATCAAATCTCTTGAAATACACACAATGGTCTGATTGACACCTACTGTAGCCATGCTCAATCATAAACCTGTCAAATTTTAAGTACCATTGCCTAGGAGCTTGCTTGAGGCCATACAAGCTTTTCTTCAATCTGCACACAAACTTCTCCTTACCCTTGACCTCAAATCCTTCTGGCTGTTCCATATAAATTTCCTCATCCAAGTCTCCATGAAGAAACGCTGTCTTAACATCTAGCTGCTCAAGATGCAAATCCTCGAAAACAACCAAAGACAATACAACCCTTATAGAAGTCATTTTAACAACAGGAAAAAAAATCTCACCAAAGTCGATACCTAGCTTTTGTGCAAATCCTTTTACCACTAATCTGGCCTTATATCTCATCTGTCCATTCTCACCTTCCTTCAACCTGTAGGTCCATTTGTTCTTGAGTGTTCTCTTACCAGCTGACAGTTCAACCAAATCCCATGTTTGGTTCTCTTAAGGACTCCAACTCCTCAACCATGCCACGCTCCCACTGACTCTTGGACTCCACCTATATTGCTTCTTCAAAACTCTCTGGTTCTCCACCATCAGTTAGCAATAAATAAAATAAAAAAGGAGAATATCTAATTGGAGGCTTACTCACCCTTTCTGACCTCCTGATGGGTGTTTGAGACTCATCCACAACACGCTGTCCACCCAAATTCTCTAACAGTGACCAACCTCGGTCACCTGCAGACCTGTTACTGGCTGACGTCGATTCTGCCTGACCAACCTTAGTACCTGTACGGCCAACGTCAGTCTCTGTATGGCCGACACCAGTTTTTATCCTGCCGACGCCGGTTCTTAATCTGCCAACGTCGGTCTCTGTGTTTTCCTGCAAGTGATTATTCCTTTTTCCAGCGAGCTCATTTGGAATTTCACCTCATCCAATTCACCATTGCTCTACTCAGATTGATTCAACTTCCTTAGCTGATCACAATACATCACTCTTTCATTGAAAACAACATCACAGCTCCTGATTACCTTGTTAGTTTCTAGATTCCACAATCTGTAACCAAAATCATCTGAGCCATAGCCAATAAACGTGCATCTCATAGACTTAGCATCAAGCTTCTTTCTATTTTCCTTATCTATATGCACAAAGGCTTCACAACCAAAAATTTTGAGATATGAGAGATCAACCTTTTTACTTGTCCATGCCTCTTCTGGAATACCACCATCCAGCGCTGTAGAGGGTCCTCTGTTAATCAGGTATACTGTAGTGTCAACAGCTTGTGCCCAAAATTGTAAGGGCAAACCGACATGCAATCTCATACATCTTGCACACTCCATTATTGTCCTGTTCATCCTTTCAGCAATACCATTCTGCTGAGGTGTCCTTGGAACCATCCTTTGCCTACGAATTCCATGCATGTAACAATAATCTCTGAACTTATGACTGCAGAACTCACCACCATTGTCTGATCTTAGGCACTTTAATCTTTTACCTGTTTCATTCTCAACCATAGCTTTCCAATTCTTAAAAGTATCAAATACATCAGATTTTCTTCTAATACAATAGATCCATACCTTCCTTGTAGCATCATCTATGAAAGATACATAGTACTGTGATCCTCCAATGGAAGCAACCTGAGCCGGTCCCCACACGTCTGTGTGAACAAGCTCCAACTTATGCCTCTTCTTAGTAGACCCAGTCTTGAGAAAACTAACCCTTTTCTATTTTCCAAATACACAGTGCTCACAAAACTCTAGATCTATGCCTTTTAAATCTAAAAGCATACCTTTGGACTTAAGAATTGACATCCCCTTCTCACTCATGTGGCCAAGCCTTGAGTGCCACAATTTAGCGTCCACATCTGCAGTAGATAATACAGAAGGAGATTTGTTAGTAACACAATTACATAAATAGAGAGTACCTTCTCTCTTACCTCTGGCCATAACAAGTGCACCCTTGGTCACCTTCCAAGATTCTGCTGTGAGAGTTACTGTACAACCCTCATCCCCTAACTTTTCTGTAGAAATCAAATTTCTCTTCAAGCTAGGAACATGCATCACATCTCTCAACACCCATGTGTTGCTATTCTGCATCTTCAACTGCACTTTACCTTTGCCAATTATTTTACAGGGCTCATCATCCCCTAGATACACTATTCCAAAATCTCCATGGATATAGTCACTAAAATATTCCCTATTAGGAGTAGCATGAAAAGATGCACCAAAATCTAATACCCAAGATTCTATATTATTATGCAGAGAGAAAATTAAAGCATCCTGTGCAATACCTGCAATCTTGGCTTCTTCCTTTCCTTCATGCTGATTGTCCTCCTTAGGCTTTGACCAACAATCTCTGCTTATGTGCCCCATCTTTCCACAATTCCAGCATTGTGGCTTTCTGCCATTTCTGGATTTAGATCTGCCTTTCCCCTTAGATTTGGATCTTGATTTGCCTTTCTTGCTCTTCTCTTTCTGCCTTCCCCTGCTCTCAAAACTTAAAGCATTCTTGGATGCCTCTTCTGTGCTTTTCCTACGTATATCCTCATTCAAGATAACACTAACAACATCCTCTACTTTCAAAATATTTGATGTAGATGCAGTATTACTTACTGCCATTACTAAGCCATGCCAGCTTTCAGGCAAAGAACATAATATCAAAAGAGCTTTTATTTCATCATCAAACACTATATTCACTGAACTTAACTGATTCACAATTCCATTGAAATCATTCAGATGAGAAGAAACAGATCCACCTTCATTCATATGCAAATTAAATAACTGCTTCATAAGATATACCTTATTGGAAGCTGAGGGTTTTTCATACAAATTTGCTAACGTAGTCATCAACTCTATCGTAGACTTTGCCTATGATAAATTGGATATCACAGTGGATGCTAGACTCAGTCTTATAGACCCCAGAGCGTTTTTGTCAAGAACTTCCCATTCTTCATCCTCCATGTCTTTGGGCTTCTTTGCAACCCCACCTAACGGTAAGTAGAGATCTTTCTGATACAGATAATCCTCTATCTGCATTCTCTAGTGTTGGTAATTTTTGCCATTGAATTTTTCCATTCTCAATTTACTTTCATCTGCCATTGCTTCTCCCACTCAAACATAAATCCCTACAGAAACTCCTATAAGAACCTGTAATTAATACACACTACACAGATCTGAACCACCTATTAGTGAACCTAAACTTTGATACCAATTATCAAGCTCTGAACCTATAACCAAGGCTCTGATACCACTTGTTGGGGGATCAATCCAATAATAGATTACAATTGTGACAGCAATAAACGCAGAATTAAATTAGATTGACAAGTAATTAGAATGATAATAGCAAGAACAAGAGATACAAGAAAACACCCTGAAAACTTGTATTAACAAACTCTTTACAAAAGGAATACAATTGAAGAAAGCTTCTTTCTTCCACACCTCTCCTAGATGTATAGATCTCTCACTAGATCTCTATTCCTCAAGAGCTCTCTCTCTCAAGAACAATCAACTCTAACAAGCCTGGATTGATTCAATTCTGTACTGTTCTTCTCACACAATGAATTACAATAATTCACCCAACTACAATAATCTACTACAAACTACTACTAAGCTAAGAAGATCTAATTCTACATATAGAATTAGGAGACTTGAGCATGTACACCCAACAAGTAGTTAAGCCACTTGAACAAGGGCTCTAAAAATAGTATTGCTAACAATAGAGATGCGAGCTTGAGACTTCAACTCAAACTTATCATGCAAACACTCGCTTCTGTCCACGAAAATAGCTTTCTGGACACGCAGGTAACTGACGTCGGTTCTTACTACTTTTTTGTGACCGTCGTCGGCCGACCTTCTGCCGACGTTAGTGCCTCTGTAACTGCCTGAGACTGACGTCGGTCACTCCTGACTGACGCCGGTGTCTGTGTAGTCCTGAACCTGATAATGAATGCTCCTTGGTGATGTTTTTAGCTCCACACCCTAACACTTAATATAATTAGAAATGGAATCATAACCTCTTTTTTACTTATCACCCTGAGCCTTTCTCTTGGTACATTACCTTGCTTATGGATTTGACCAATTAGAATCCTACTATTTCTTATATATATGTATGTATATATATAGATATTATTCTATTCCAACTATGAAAGGCCATAAATAATTCTTTATTTAATATAATTGAATGATTTTTTATTTTTTTATATTCAAAATAAGGTTTCTATTATACCTTTAGCTTGCATGCAGATTCAAACCCAAACTGAGAAAGTTTTCACGGAGGTTCATAATATATAGGAATTTTTAGATCACTAAGGGAATTCTCTATAAATTGAGTCACATCCCACTTGATGGCCCATACCAAGGTATACCAACACCACCTCATAAGAGGTATATAACCCATTCCTATAGTCATAAACACTTCCCTTAATTCTCATATGGAAATTAAATTCACTACCACCGCATGGAAAATATGATGCATGTCCCTCCTAGAGGGTTTCTCCTTTTGGCATTGCTACTCAAAATCAACCCAATAATGGATGGGTGATAGCTATGAATTTGTACACATTATATGGTTAGGTGGAATTGGATCCTCTTTCTATATATCTTCTACTTGGATTACTCTACCACCCAAAGAAGATCCTTTCCCTCCTCCTTTAGGTATGACCCATGTTTAATTATATTTTGAGTTGTTATGTGATTTTGATTATTTTTTGATGATGTAACATGTTTTTGAGTGTCATGTCTTATCTATATTTGTTTCCTTTTTTGGTATCCTATTCTGAGCTAACATTTTGTCTATCAACATGGAGTTTGAGCCATGAATACCAATTAGCTACATTTTTATGTAACCTTATTTAATTTTATTATTTTGTATAATAAAGTTATATTAAAGCATTCCAATGTAAAGTGTGTTTATAGTTTTATACTATAATTTATTAGTTATTGTTTATTTTTTATTTGATCTTCTTTTATGGTATAGTAGTGTGATAGGGAAATGGTCTTATTATTGTAGTGTTTTAGTTAAAATAAAATTAGGCTTGTGCTTAGAGTTAGTTTTATATTTCATTATAAAAAATAAAAAATAGATATTATTCATCCTTGTAAAGATGTAATTTCAGTTGAAAGTGACATCCAAAGTCAATTCAATTTATTATTTCACACTATTGTTGGAAGTGGGGGTGCAGGGGGGATATATAAATAAACACAATGTTGAAATTGTTGAGCCTCAATATTCATCATGTTGAGTGAGTAAAACTTAAATATAGGTAATAAGAAATGGATGTAGGATGTATAATAATCCTTCTTGTTAGCTTGTAATGAAGGGGATGAAAATGTAATGGTGACATTAATGTATACAAAAAAAACAACTAAATCCAAGGGGAGTTTTGAGTGGCAGTGTAGGTTTCCTATGTTATTTATGATCAATTGGTAATGTTTAATGAGAAAGGATAAAAATGAAGACCATGAGAGAATTCAAATTTAATTTTTAGTGTATTTTGTGTAGTGTGATTTTTGTGTTGTATGTATTTCCTAGTAATTGAAGTGGATATCCACACTACTATAATTGAAACAATATGTATAGGTCACTTATGATGGTATGGTTGAAATGCTCTCATCATTAGATTGGTTGTGTTCCCCTTTTATTGATTGATCCAATTCCCATATTTTGATTGATCTATTTCACATCCATGATTTGGTTAAGTTCACATATATCATAATATGGACTAAGTACATGGGTAATTTAATTTCCTAAGTATGGAGTAATTCAATCTGACCAAGCTTCAGATTATCGAATTGATCCTAACATCTAAGACTACACACAAATTTGAGATTGATACATGTAAATTACCTAAATAATTTACCTTTATAATTATTTATAACCATTTTGAGATAGGACTTATACACTAGGTATTCACATCACTAATAACAATACTAATCATATGCCTACTCCTTTATTGACCTATGTGACATCAACCCAAATTTTTTGGGAAACATGAGACCTTGAAAATATTTAGAGACATATCCATACACAAGAAACCTTTAACCATCTCATGATGGTTATTCATATTTCATTACCAACCTCACTTAATAAAATTCCTTTGAGAATACTATTATAGCTTTGCATGCCAAGGGGTTGCATCTAAATCAAGGTGCATTGAGAGATATTCATTCTATGGATTCATATGATTTGATCCATAAAAATGAGATAAAACATCCTACCCTTTAACAAAAGTATTTATTGCTTTGAAGCTCACATTATATGAAGATAAATGCTATTTTGAGAAACATGTTAGATCAGTCCATGCAATATCCTTGGACTACGTATACAATGGTGAAATCTTGACCAATTTATTTCTAAGTAGTACTAAGGACTATCCATAGAGATTATTCTCTGATATCCCTCTTCATTATGTTAGAGAATTCAACCGCTTGTACAAAAAAAATTCATGTTACATATATAGTTCATTTTATTATTTTACTTAGATTGAACACAAATTCATGTTATTATCTGTTACATTCACATGATGTGGGCATTGGTAGGGATGATCAAGAAGTACTTACTCAAAAATCTAATATAGAATGTGTTTATATTTTTTGGAAAACCAATGGCTATCATTATTAGTGCACTTTTCCATTAACATCAATGAGAAGTTATCATATGCATAGATTGTTAAGCAAAAGCAATGTTTAAATGAGCCAATTAGAGGCTATACACTTTGATACAAGAACATGTTAGCCAAGATGACCGGTTTTATGGATGAAAATGAATTACAATAATATCTTCAAAATAATGTTTTTAACATTTCTCAATGATTCAATTATATTAAAAAGATTCAAATCATTTGATGAGTTATTTAATATAATCAGGGATACAAAAGCTAAGCTTTAATAAACTTAAGTACACATCAACTATTATAACTAATTTAACAAGTAAGCTCTAAATAAAACATAGTTTTTAGTTCAAACTAAATGATGACAATAATGAGGTGAATATTATAGTCAATGCAAAATCACAACCTAAAAAGTAGTTATAATTGAAAACTCCACCAAAGAGGCATTTTCATGATTACCATCACTTATTCATGTGTTAATAATTAATTTTATCAAGTTTAATATTATCACACTCCTTCCTTCACATAAGCTCGATCCAAGTAGACCAAATCAAGAATCCATGACAACAATGCTTATTATGAGTACCATAAAATTTTTGGGCATTAAATGATCAATTTTTTTAAGTTAAGACATAAGAAATATGATCTCATAAATGAAAACACTATAGATTTGAACACTCCTACATAGGAATCTAGACTGCAACATAATGGAAATATAATTTTAAATATCTTTATTGATCCTTTTCCTTAACATGAGTCAATAAAAACTAAGGACACTTCAAAGGTACATTATGCATAACAATTCATCCTCCATCAATGACATATGATCATCCACTAGATACATTTTTACATTTATAAATATTCCAAATCAATAATATGATCACATTCAATGATAGTGATATAGTTGACTATGATTCAAAATTTCATCCATTATTTACACAAGTTCATATTGATGAACAACTTATGCATAATTTTATAACTAACAATGGTTCAAGTGAGAAAATTTATATTATGGCACTTATCACATCTCTTAGTTATAGATGGACATATTTATAAGATACATTGAAATCAATTAAATAATTGTATGGATAAAACTATAATACATTTTGATGAAGAGTATTACCTCTCTGGGTGGGCTCAGCCATATTAGACACAATTTTTGCTTTTATAGAGTAATGGGGTATTATAAATGTTATTAGGTCACCGTGGACACAAAGAATTCATTTAGTTCCCTCTATAATACACTAATGCCTAGCGTACATATACTATGATAGAGTAGTAATAGTTCTAGGTGTATAATATGAGTATCCTCTATAGTCAACTATGTCTCCTCCACCCCCACCATACCATAATTGATTGATACACATTAAATATAATTATTGAGATATGATTGATATACATATTTAGGATCATTATTTAGATATGGTTAACACACACATTAATGACAATCATTTAGATATGGTTGATACACATATCTAGGATCACCATACATAGTTGATTGTTACACATATACAATATTTATCTATACAACCAACTATTCAACATGATCACATCATAGTGTTACTCAGAGACAACACAAGATTCTCTCTCCTATTATGCATACTTATTTAACACCAAACATAGTTCAAGATATTACTCAATAAATATAGGTAGAGAGATACCCATAATATACAATAGACACCATAAAGTCCTAGTTTTTATAGATATTCCCATCATATTTTGAGTTATATGAGTAATGATCAAGACAAATATGGTACACCACATAGATCCATATAACTATTCAACATCAATAACATCATAGTGTTACTCAAAGACATCACAAGATTCCATATCCTATTAAGCAGACTTATTTAGCACCATACATAGTTTAACATATTCAAAACAAACATAAGTAGAGAGACACCCTCCTAATATATAATAGACACCAAAAAGTCCTAAATTTTATAGATATGCTCATCATATTTTGAGTTCTATGAGTAATGATCAAGATAAATATGGTACAAAACATGGCTCCATATCAAATCTAAACCCACCCATACTTGGTACCTCCTATACAAAACAAATTACCCATCAATCACATGATACATGCACTTCCAATGACCCTTATATTTATAAGATCTTTGGTTATATTTCCAAAATAAAAAATATTCTAAAAATACACACAAAAAAAAAAAAAAAAATTGCAAAAACATTCAAATATGTAAAAAAAACAAAACTAGGACATAACAACAAGATTGAATTCCAATAACCATCCGATAATAATGAAAATTACAAATGACTTGTGACCAACCAAAAATATTTAATTCTATGAAGAATCCCATAACAACTTCCTTGTTTCTTATTAAAAATGTAGATACACCTCTAATATGATCTTCAATACTTGAAATGTAGGGTAAAACTTCATCTTCAGTACTTAAAAATTACAAGCTTGACACACATTTACCATGCATGACTTGAGAACATTAACAATGTCCTAATCCATCATTATCTCAAACTTACATGCTATCTTATGATTTAAACCTTTTGTTTTGATGTTACACACCTATATGAACCTTACTATCTATTTCAAACCTAGTAAATATACTACATAGACATCTCTAGACTCTCAGTTTAGTCCACCTATACACAGGTTAGTTCTACAAAATATGATTAGTATCACTAATTGATATTGACCTAATCTAGTATATACTAATTTGCTTTTAAAAATGGCTATTTTATAAAATCAAACCCATGCTTAGGGTTAACCCATCAACCTAGTGTGTTTGTGGCATGATAAATTATTCATCCATATATAAAAAATAAAGATTTCATTCAAAATAGACTTGCTACTTATTTGATATACATATATACACTACTGTACACTAATAAAAACTACTCTATTCTTCCCAATTCATAAATATTCCACTAGGAGAAGCCACAATCCATGTATAAATTAATCTAAAGCAAAGTCAAATTAATTATTTTAAAGTATCAATGACACATCATTAGTTTCATACATTAACAAAGGAACATAATTTCACAATCACACTACATGAAAGAACTAATTTTTAAGAATTGGATATGTAAGTAGTAGTCATTCATCATATGGGGTTGATTTGGGTTATCTCATCCCATTACAATTTCCCCCACTTTGTAATTTTCCATCCCTTAGAAGCACACCTAAGGTTTTAAAGCAAAAGAGACTAATTAATGGAACTACACACCTAATCAAGGATTAGGATAGTAAACACATAATAAGAAACTATGATTATAGGTTATCATATAATCATTATACCCTAATCTTGTGTAGGTAAATAACAACCAATAAATTAATATAAACTAGAGATATTGATTTGATCCTATGGAACTAACCCAATACAAATAACAAATCAATTTTGGAACCAAATGAAATATAGGCATGCTTATCCCTAACTTTCACCTCCAAAATATAATCATAGTTAGACAATAAACTTGAGAAGTTAAGATCTTGATCTCCTTATTAATATTTATATTTAGTATATTCTAATTTTCAAATTAGAATAATTAATCTCAATATTTTACATTCAAATGTATGCTTCAATGTCATATCTTAATATTTGAATTAAATTCAAAATTTATCTTAATTATATTAATCTCACATAATAATCCAAATTAGGTAAAACACATATAATACCTTAATAAATACATACATTACTATAATGACATATTATCCACATATTCAAATGATGTTATCTTTATACCTAACACGATATAATTAAATCTTATTTTGAGATGAGTGACTTATAAAATACATTTCTCATGGAAAAAGGGGGCATTATAGTGGGATTTTCATAGAGACACAAGCCTTCATGAGCATAAAATTATATCATAATACATATTTTAGAGATTCATAATGATTTAAATATCATACCTTTGTATCTATTCTTGATACACCAATGGGTTGAGGGAGAGAAAGAGTGGATGCCATTAATTATTGTCTTTCCCATTTACTGAGAGAGGGATCAACCACATGTCATTTATTAGACCAACTAATAAATCTTAAGAATGGTGTTGGCCCTATCTAGATACGATTGGATTAATAGTTACCATTGATTCTATAATCATACTTTGATTCATTCACCAAAAACATATTAGCATAGGTTTGGACACATGATAGAATTAACACATTTATATAGATTATAGGGACATATGACATGCATATGCACTCATTTTACACATACTTAAGTAAATATTTACACCCTTGGGTGAATATGCATGGGAATATACAAAAATTTAATATGAATAAGAATTATAAGTTTTAACATACACATACATTTGAAATAAGGTTCTCAAATTAACCATATAATGCATACCACTAGATATCAGTTTGCACAAATTTAGGGGGTATGACACTTATTCATGCACATATATACACACATCTTCAGATTCATGAGGCATGATACTAGTTCATGTACACATACACAAAAACATAGTTTATAGTTGGGTGGTAAATGGTTATCATTCCACTTCACACTTATTAGATATGTGGACATTTATGGGGGAATAAACATTTTTCATTCTTTTTCAATCATGCATTTTATTCTACATTAAGAAAAAATATAAAACCAAACTTATGTTCATGATGGGGGTATGAACATTATTCATTCCATTTCAATCATACATTTTATTTTACATGAAATGAACTTGAGTAAACTTGAGACATTATATACAATTAAATATATAACCCATATACAATGGTTCATTCATTTTATTTGAGTGAACCTACCTTGATGGTTCTCTATTTACATGCATAGTTATTTGGGTTAGTAAGTTACATACTTTTCCCCATTTTCATGAGGGTTGGGGCATGCTATGTTCCCAACCCAAGAAACTACATAGTTTTTAATCTAAAATGGGGTTTTATATAAATATTATACATAAATAAAACTTTGAATGCACCAATGTAATATTAAGATCTAGGTAATATAATATAATATTGACAATAAATTCATTCAAGTATGTACAACAAATATAATAAATAAACTATGAGACTAAGGGTTAAGATAGATAATATCTTATTTATCATTATATTATGGATCACCATAATTGATCAACTTCATATCAGTCTTGTAGTGTAGCCATATGTTCTATTTATTTTAGGTTTTACCTCTTTTTATATCCTAGACACTAGCATCAGATTTGGGACACTATAATCAATGTTAGCATCTTGCTTTTAATGGTTCTATTTGTTTACTATAGTCAAATAAATTTATACTTAAACCTATGCTTGGTTTCCTATTTTGTTTGAATTTTTGATTAGATTATGTGTGATCAATTTTTGAAAGTAAAACCCTAGATTCTTATTTCTCACACACCTATGACTCAATAAAAATGGGTTAACATGTGAGTCGAGATAATTTTAGCAACCCCAATGTTGATAAGTGTTGCATACATAGCCATATAATCCAAAGAGGGCCTCAAAATTGCATGTAGTTCTCCTTCCTAGTTCTATATGTGTGATGGTGATAATATGACTATATGTTTTTTCTTAGATTACAACCCTTGATACAAGCAATGTAATTAAAAATTAATATTTTTAATACTTTAGACTTCATTTCTAAAAATATAGTGTTAAGTGTGATTCAATAGCTTTTGAATAAATAATGTATATGTTAATTGATAGGCTTGCTTGATGATGAAAACTATGCCCTATCATTGTATATAGAGAATCTTTTAATTCAAATTAATATCTAGTGGTACCTAGAAAATGACCATAAGATAAACATTTAGATCCTTAAAAATAGTCACAAAGTGAAAAGGTATATAAATAGTGAAGAGAATTAGGCAGGACACTAGTGTGGACACTAGTGTCTTAAGTCAAATAATAGTGTCTAGATTATCAAAAGATAGAAAATACCACAATAACTCAAATATACTTGCAACATGATGGATATAACACATAGAAATGAAAAAGATACACATAAGCTTAGGTAATAACAAAAAATAGACATGGATCCCAGAGGATCATGCAAGACCATGGCACTAAATACTCAATTCTTTATCAAAAGATCTATACATCCAAATTTATGCAATAATACATTACAAACTAAAGCTTGTACCAAACATGGGTAACTACATTTAGCTTCCCCTTTAATCTAATAAATGCATGAAATCAATTTACTAGAGTTAAAAGAAATCCATACCTGGTGTGTAAACACACCTTGGCCTCATGATGGTTCCAACTTGGCTTTGTAGCTCCTATCCTATAACCAAAATCACTTTACAATATAATTAACATTTATAATATGAAAATTAGTAATAAACAAAGGTATATAGAAAGAAATAAAATGGAGAGAATACACCTATATATATGTTATATAATGACATATCTATAATATCATCCTTGCCATGGGGGATGGATATATATCAATAAACTTGAAACCCCATCCATTTTATAGCTAGGAAAATTAATGATTACATAAGCGGTCATGTGTGATTCATCATGGATATGATTTTAAAAAGGGGATTTTGGGGGTAATCATGCCCCAAACCTTGTATAATAAGAGTAGTTATAATTCCATCGATGGTTTTGATTCTTGAATTCACAACTTAAGTGTAAATAAATGATCTCAATCAATCTAACCAATCTAATCAATCTCGCCTAAGAAAAATGGTGAAACCATTTCAACCTATAAAAGGGAAGTATTTTAAAGGCCATCAAGTGAATTGAATCATGATCATATTACTCAAGGGAGAAAATTATTGTAGATAAATAAAGGCTCAATTAGTGTATCTTGGTAAATTGATTCATCAATGTGTAAATGAGGGAAGGAAAGAACCTTGTTCATGTTCCCCATCATGCATGTTGTAAGTGATGTATAATATATATATATATATATATATATATGTATATATATATATGTGATTTGGTGAATTTTCATGGAATATTCACCTTTAATGTGTCTTAAGTTGAAGTATATATCAAAATGTAACCTTGGATTTGTAAAAACTATATATTATAATTGTGTCAAATGAAGTATATGTACATAGCATATGTGTCATATCTAGCTTAGGTAGATGATGATCTTATTGGCTATTTCAATGCTTATTATGATATTGTTATTATTTATGAGTTGGAACATGGTTGGAATACATCATTCTATTTGATTCAAGTTTAGTAATTTTTTTTGGCTTTATTTCATTAGTTGGTTATATTATTTCCTTATGATTTCATGATAATGCTCATATACCAGTATTTTTGATGTCACTTTATGATTGTAGGTAAATGGATAATAATTAAGATATATTTTTTCTTGAAAGGACCACCTAAACATTATACCCATCTCATATAGGTAATAAACATTTAAAATGTAATCATGTGAGAGGAATGTGTCCACAAGGTCTCATGTCATCTATTTTGTGACATCTTATTCTATGTTGTTATTGCATGAGTTAATTTTGTGTTGTTGGTAGTCATCATTAGCACGTGGAAAATTTTGTTACTATTAAGTGTTAAGTATGTGATAGGGAAGAACTTAGTTTCTATCACCTTATTACATATTAACTCTTATATTGGTTAAAAATCCTTGTTAGAAGGTAATTAATGGCATTTAGAAACTTTGTTTTGGCCATTAAATTGGACCATTGAAGGGACCATCGTGTTTTTCTAAAGTTTGAAAATATTTTTATGAATAAAATACCCATATAAGGGGTTGTGGTGGATGTTACCATTCATATTGAATTGCATGGGATTTATTAATAATATTTTAAATGATTAGGGGTTTGAAATGATTCAAACCATGACTTGGTAAAATGGATAGTATTTAAATAGACCATCATTTTTGGTGACTTGGTTAATTGATTTAAATGTTATAAAATAACCTAGGGTTCTATGGCTTACCATGCCCATGCCATCATTGCATTAATGAACCTAGTTATTTTAGGAACCACAATGGAAGTATGGAGGAATGAAAACATGATGGAGTATGTAACAAAAATGGAGAAGGAAAAATAGAGGTGGGAAAAGAGAGAATAGATTTGGAAGAAATCATAAAATAAAAAATAAAGAGAATAAACCAAGGAAAAATAGAGAGTAAGAAACTTGTAGCATCCTATTGGAAAAAGTAAGTTTCAAAGCTCACATTGCTTTTCTCTCATTTTTCATTCTAGAATGCTATGGTAGTAAAAATGAATCTCTTTTCCATTTTCCATTTGGTATTATTATTTGAGTATGAACATGATGGACCCTGGAATGTGGTTGGGTTATAGATATTTTCTTGAATAAACGAGCCATTGGCTATTTTATTTGTACAAAGGAAGAAACCCTAGCACATGACTATAACTATCCTTATTTGCATGATTTAGGTGTGGGTTATTGATTATATGCATGACATTGAAATTTATAAAGTGGTTATTTATTCATGGAGGTATTTCAAGCTTATCTCACCTATAGATGGCGTATAAATAAGTTGATGAATCTTGACCACAAACTCAGTTAATAATTATGTGGGACTGTTTGTGTATTTTTTATGAGTTAGGTCTTTTGTCATTATTTTTGAGTCCTTAGTTTGGTGGACATGGTAATTATATTGCTATGTTAGTTTCATTTATTGTATGTTTTATATATGGATTTCAAATTTCACCTTGTAGCCCCAAACTAATGGTTGCATTGGGTAGGGATATTTTTTACCTCATGGATGGACTCAATAGGGTCATTCAAATATTTCATTTGATCTTGATTCTAAAGAAGAGACAATTACAATGATATCAGTCACGTATTTAACTCATGACAATGACTTATGAAGGTACACAAAGTTCAATTTATATGGCATCATTACGAAGATTATTATATTTTAAATTTTATAGCTTAGTGTCATTGATAATCATTTTGTTATGAACTTGTTTAGTTATAATGTTATATGTAAATCAAAGGTCTGATGATTGTAGTTTAATGTAATTAACATTATAATTTATTATATATTATGGATCTTGTTTTATATATTGTCTTATGCTATAGATGCACTTGAATTTCAATATTTTATTATTGGAAATATGATATTAGTGAAATCTTATGCTTTCCTTTGACTGTAAATAGTTTTTAATTTGGTGAAAATATAATTATGATTTTATAGTTGTGAATCTCTATTTTGTTTATTTTTATTTGACTATGTATCGATGGAAATCCTATTTCATTCATTTTGAAATGTTGTTATTTGTTCTAATTGGCTATAGGTGATGATAGAATTACATTTTTACATATAAATAAAGTTGATTTTTAAATGTATAATGTTATCATGTATTGAGTGGAATGATTTAGTAATGATAATGTGAATTCAATGTGGTAATAGACTAAGTTTGTCTTCTATTTGATAAGGTGAATTTGTCATGGCTTGTTGAGTAAATGTTGAGTTGTATGTCTAGTGGCTATCAAACCATTACATAATTATAAGCATGTAATTAAACTATAATATTATTGGGTATCCATATTTTAGGTTTAATAATGTTATCTTAAGTCATGAATGGGTCTTTGTTTTTAAATGATAATCCATGGCATGTACTTGAAAGTTTTAAATTATTTTGAATACTAATGGTAGTCTCAAACTAGATTGCATATGAATGATATATTTTGTACTTATGTACTCCTTTTGGTTAATGCATTTATATTGGGAAATGAATAAAGCATTTGATAAAATTTAGATTAGTATTAAATTATTTTGGTGGAAATTTAAATCTAAAACCCCAATTTTAATCCATTCATTACAAAACTCCATAAGTAGTGGTAAGATAACAACTTGGGATTAAGATAGTTATGTTGAACTCAATTTTTACAATAAAATGTAGACTAACATCTTAAATATTAATGACTTATGTGAGGTATTAATCTGGGTAATTAATTAAGGATGTTTTATTATAATTTTTTATTTTAATGGAAAATTGAATAATATGTTTTTGTTTAATAAATTAAATCTGGATATGCAGTCAATAAATCAAACCTTTCTATGAGACTAAAATTGGGTTCTCTTGTTGATATTAAACAATATAGTTTTGATCAAGAATCCTTAAGGCCTTGATAGGGTGAAATCAAATACCAAGGTTTAATTGTGAATGCATTAGACTTGCTAAGATGAGATTAATAACAAGTCCATAATTGGATGGGTATTAATGGTCTTATTGAAGTCATGTTTTAGTGTATTGATTTCCTTAGAGGTAATGTTTTGTGAAAGAGATTTACATTAGATATTAATGTTTTGTGAAAGTGATTTACATTAGCTATTAATTAATTTACATTGCACACTAAATGTGTGGAAAATTTTACAAGTAGTCATGTTTATTTTTAAGGGTTAATTAAGACCACTAAGTTTTATAAAAGAGACAAGTTTCCTCATGGATTGAAAATGGGTTTCTAGTTACTCCCTTGCCTAACTAAGGTTAATATATTCATTATAAATACTTTAGGTTTTTTAGATATGCATGTATTGATCTTGGCTATATGAGGATAATGATACAATTTAAATTTACTCTATTAATTAATAGTAATGCTCTAGTTTAGATTTTACCCTTTGGGTATCTAATCTATCTCATGAAAATGGTGTTAGAGGTACAATCACTAAGAGGGGAGGTGAATCAGTGAGCTCATATATTTCAATTTCAATTATAGTCCTTTAAAATATTAACCAATCAACATATATCACATTTGATCAAGAAGCATTAACAAGAGAGCTCATACATTTAATGCATACACAAGATCAAACACATAACACATAGTTTCTGTGGGAAACCCTCATGGGGAATAAAACCCACTCTCAATCCTAAAACAAAAATGGACTACTGTCCTATAATAAATTACAAAAAAGAGACTGATCAACTCCTTTAGACTAACAAAACTTGATCATATCCTCCTGACCAAAGGTATTTAGTGAAACACTTATTTCACTAAGAACAACTGCTCCTAAGGATGACCATGTACTTTAGACCCTCCTTTGAACACCTCCACCTTATAAATTATGTATTAAACACCTGATGATGGATCTATATTTTCTATCCCCTACACAAACTCTCTCTCTATCTCAAATAGGCCTCTCACATAGACATGGCCTAATCTCTCTCCTTCTTCACTTAAACTATCCTCATATGCACACTCATAACACTTCGCATATCCTCGAATTACAAGATCACTATTATGACATTAGGAACATGACCTACATGTCATAAACACAATCATTTTTTTCTTATCATTAACTCCACCAACATGCACACTACTTATCCTTTACTTCACAACTCTCACATCCACTTTACACACATCTCTTTCACAATACATGTCTAGAAACAAACACATTTGGTTTCACTATACATAGATAAATCATGAATTAAAAAGATAAAAATATTTCCTTGTCAAAAAAAAAAAACATTCCTTTACCCTTAAGGAATCTCACATGGGTCACACTTAATCACAATCCACTTTCAGATAGGCCTAAGTCACTTTTAGGTCCTATAGAGACCCATTCAACTCTTTGACACATCTATGAGAAAACCAAGAACACATGAAAATTTTATAACAACATGGACCTATTCCAAATGACATTTTTGTAATCCTCAAATGATCATAGTTGCCAAACACTCTTATGCTAAAGCTCAATTAGCTCAAACACTTCTCTATATACATAGTCATTATGAATGAAAACATAGTCAACTTCAAAACCTTTGTTGATATTGCATACAATTGGTAAAACATTAAAATTCATGAAAATCATCCCTATGAAATATAAAACACTTCCCAATAGCTAAATCACCATGAAACATTGAAACAAAATCTACATAATCTCAATTACTCTTCTCAGGTCACTTGTAGAATAAGAATGATCACACAATCAACTTGGAACCTTAATACATTTGACTGATCACACTTATAGATATTAAAATTAGTTTCATTAGATGTACCATGGAATATTATTCATATTTTATTTTTATACCATGAGAAAATTCATCTTGGATAAAAAATTATAGCCAAAATACAAACTATTTTTTCCCTTTATTAAAATTCAAATATTTAAATGTCAACGGTCACAATTAAACTTTGAACACTAAGCTCACATATTGTGTCCTCACTAATCAAATAAAATACAAAAAATCAAGTAAGCCCATGAGTAAGACTGCAGTTCACTCTTTCTTTAGAAAAGTGAATTTTTTACGAAGGTTCATCCTTGAATTCACTGAGAAGACTCATCATATTGTAGATATGATGAAAGGAAAGGCTAGCTTTAGCTAGACTAAAGAAGGAAAATTAGCATTCTAGGACATCAAGATAGCCATTGCTCACACCCCAATTCTAGTTTGTCTAGATTATACCAAGGATTTCATCATGTATAGTTATGCTTCTAAACACACACTTTCAGCCATTCTGGTTCAGTAGAATGAAGAAGGTGTGGAATCTCCCATATCCTTCATGATCTATCCTCTCAAAGCTCATGAGCTGAAGTATTCAAACATGGAGAAGCATGCTTATGTGATGGTCAAGGCAGTGAAACATTTCCATTTTTATATCCTAAACTCATGTGTTACTACCTTGGTTCCTGATACCACGATCAAATCCATATTAACTCAATAGGAGTTTGGAACCAAAAGAGGGAATTGGATTGCTAAAATCCAAGAGTTTGATCTAGTTATCAAACCAACAAAGCTAGTGTGGGGAAAGGGCCTTTGTCAATTGATTGCTGACAACAAACCCAAAGAAGTAAGGCATGAAGAAAAAGATGCAGAAGACACACTGACAGTCCTCTTTGTCTCCACCACAGATGAGTGGTATTCAAGTATTTCTCATTTTCTTCCTTATGGTGAGTTTCTAGCCCACCTATCTCATAAATAAAGGAGGATTGTAAAACTAAAAGCTGCCAATTTTGTCCTCTGGGACAATAGCCTTTACAAGAGGAGCCTTGATGGAGTGTTCCTTTATTGTCTAGATAAATAACAATAGAACCAACTTTTGAGATGATTCCATAATCTAGCCTATGGAGGACATTTTTCTACTCCTATAACTACCCACAAGATTCTTAGAGCTAGGTATTACTGGCCTACTTTGTTTCAAGATGTGTACAAGTGGGTATGAATGTGTGAACTATGCCAACAATTCATGGGAAGACCCAAGCTAGCTGCTCTGCCACTCAAGCCAGTGGTGATAAAAGAGCCATTTCAGCAATGGGGAATTGATTTCATTGGTGTTGTAAACCCATATTCAAGTGCTAGACATGATTATGTTCTCATAGTGATAGATTACTTCACCAAATGGGTGGAAGCAATTCCAACCAAACATGCTACTTCAGAAGTAGTATACGATTTCCTCAAGGAGAACATCATTTCCAAGTTTGGGGTCCCAATCAAGATTGTGATGGACAATGCTACCTATTTCTCTTCTAATGAGATCACTCAGTTTTGTTTTTACTATGGAATTACCCTCTCCCACTCCTTTGATTATTTCCCACAAGGAAATGGCCAAGCTGAATCAAGCAAAAGGAACCTAGTGACCATCATCAAGAAGCTGGTTGATGACAACCAATGGACATGTCATAAAGTATTGGTTGATTCTCTATGCGTAGATAGGATTATACCAAAAAGGGTAATTGGTATGTCTCCTTTCCAACTTCTTTATGGTCTCAATGCTGAGATACCAATCACCTTGGAATTACCAACATTGAAATTGGCCAAGGCAATTGAAGATTAGACATATGAAAGCTGCATTGACAAAGGAATCATGTTCTTGACTGAGTTGGATGAGTAGTGAACTATGGTGGTGGACTGAATTACTACACACCAAATTTTGGTGAAGAAGCTCTTCGACCATAAAACAAAAACTTGGGATTTCCAAATTGGAGATCAAGTCCTATTATGGGACAAAAGGAGAGAACCAAAGGGAATGCATGGGAAATTTGATTCCCTTTAGAAAGGCCCATTCACTATCCATGAGCTCAATGGTGAAAACATTTTCCTATTGAAGTATCAAGATATCATGCTCTTTTCTTTACCTCACCATGGGTAGCATCTGAAGCACTTCAACTCTTGAAGTATCACATAAGATTTTTTGTACATATGTATATTTGTATAGTCATTAGTTATATTTTGTGCTTTTCCTTTTCATTTTTGCTTTTGGCACCTTGCTTTCTTTTTTTTTGGCATGAATCCATAGCCCAATGGCACACTTCAAGACACTAGAGATTTTGGTTTCTAATCCCCTCAACTGCTTCAAAATCTTAAATGAGGGAAGTTCCCCAACTGGAGCCAGTTGTTGTTCCCAAAATTTGTCACTCCCTTTTGGGACAACACATGAACTATTTTTGATCCTAAAAGCCAAAAATTATCTCTTCTCTTCTTAAAAATTGTTATGAGCCTTCAAATTCTCTATTTTTCAAACTTTTTTAGCTAAAGGACCCTACAGGCAGGATTTTACGAACTCCGCAGGAACAAATCTATGGACTCTGCAAGTTCTTTCTACAGACTCTATAGGCTCAAATCTATGGACTTTTTAGGCTCAAATATATGAACTCTACAATTTTTATGAAACTATAGACTCTGCAGGTGGAAATACAAACTTCAAATATAGGTTTCTATGGACTCCACACGATAGATTTCTATAGACTCTTTCAAGGTTAGAGAAGACTATGGACTCTACAGGTAGGTTCATTTCTATGAAGTCATATCTACGAACTCTGCAAACTTAGTTTCTATAGACTGCACAAGTTATATAGACCCAAAACTATAGACAATGTAGGCCAGTTTCTCACTTTTATGGACTCCACCAGATCTATGAACTCATTTTTATAGACTCTGCAGGTTGGTTTCTACAAACTCTGCAAGAAAGAAATAGGTTAAATGCTTAGCCATTTTTTCAATTGGGAAGTTTAAAGGAAGGTCTTACAAGAACTTAAAGGACAAGTGCCCTTATGGAGGGTACTTAGGAGCCAAAATAACCCTTACAAATTTTTTGAAAGGCAATTTTGGAGATCAAACAACCCTTTCAAAGGGCAGGCATGTACCAAATGAACTAATTCTGAGGTCGAATGAAGCAAAGGAATTCCTTCAGAAGGATTTCCAATGGAAAAAATGTTAA
The DNA here is from genome assembly GCA_037957365.1 of Torreya grandis. NCBI lineage: Eukaryota > Viridiplantae > Streptophyta > Pinopsida > Cupressales > Taxaceae > Torreya > Torreya grandis. The sequence goes on along the minus strand of JARHVA010003485.1, from coordinate 1,031,324 downwards.
GGCTATTCCTTCAAACAAATTTTTTGAAGGAATTCCTTTGGAATTTTGTCCAAATATATAAGCCTGAAGCAAAGACAAAAGCCCACTAAAAGAAAGCCTGACAGAAAGCAGGAGCAAGTGAAGGAAAGGAACAATTCCTTCAGATAAAATGTCCAAAGGAATTCCCTTAGACTTTTGTCCAAAGGAAAAGCTTGAATATGAAACCCACTAAATGAATTAAAGCCTGAAGGCCATCTGAAGCACTCTGAAGGGCATGCACCCTTGTGGGGGAGCTCTCACCAGCCAAAATAAGCCTTTCTTAAGACCCCGAAGGGATTCTTTTCCTTCGAGAAGGACAAAACAAGAAAGCCAAAGGAATTGTCAAGGAAAGTGATGAACTCATAGACATCAAATTTGGACATCATGAACTAGATTTTGAGATCCAAAAGTCTAGCAATGTCCCTGTAGCCATCAAAATTAGGGCAACCAACTAGCCATTGGTTTTCAAATGATGACACGCCCAAAGATGTCAAATTTGTTGCAATAAAATAGCCATTAATCTTTACAAGCTTGAGAATAGACTTGAATGCATTCAAAGGCCTTAAGGCCAAGGCTGAGAGGAAGAACCATCGAGGAGAGGAGCCGAAAGAGCTGACAAAGCTGGAATAGGTAGCCTGAGGGCTCAAATCATAACAGGGAGAGACAAAGAGGGAAATATCTATATAAAAGTTATTCCAATAGGTGGAACAATCCATAAAATAGATATTTGAGCCCTTAAACATTGAAGGTGCCACCTATTTGTCCCCTTAGAGTAAAGACAAAGTGGATAGCTGCACAAACAAGAGGAGACAAATGAGATAACCCAGGCCCAAGAGAAGACATGTGAAATGAAATAACATGCCATAGTCAAGGTAGCCACCTGATTCTAACATGGTTCTTTTGGATATAATTGTAGACACATTCAAAGCATTGAAGAAAACATGGGTCACTTTAAGGAAAATCACACCCGTCTTTTTTGGGCTATATATTGTAAAATCTAGTTTTGTGATAAGGACTTTTCATTTTTACAGAAGTGAAACTTTGCCTAAATTGAAAGGTGAATACTGAGACTTTGAGCTCAGATTGTTGTTCATATTATTTTATCTAAATGAGAAAGCAAGATACTTGCATACTTTGTGATGTTATAGCTTGTGCTATTCTAGGAAATTGTTCTTACGTCTATTTCCTAAAAGCATTCTTGTTTATTTAATCTAACAAGCAAGATTTGTGGAAGTAACTAGGAAGGTGTCTTGAAGTCAGTTGTGGAAGAATTTGTGCTATCTACAATTGTCTTTAGTCTATTTGTTTATTTTCTATTTCTATGTAAAGGACCTTGGGATGACTTTATGCCCTCATTGTTCTTCTTATCTCACTCTTTGGGCAGCTGAAGTGGAGACTTTATGCTACACTTCATTCTGTTGGTTACTGCACCCTGTTACTAGTCACTTGTCACTACTTGAAATAACTCTTGTTGTTTCTTGTAAGACCACTTTTGAAAGAAGAGAAGTGCCTTCAGTGTCTTCACCAAGATTTCTCCTTTATCTGTGAGCATCATCTCTAAAAAAAGAGAGATGGATGGTGATACCCTACCCTTGAGTGTTATTTTCTACTTATATTTATAGTATATAGCTCCTCATATTTTATATGGAACCTCCCCTTGATGAGAGGAGAGATTTTTCCCCTTTGGATGTGGTAAACCTGCAACTTTGGATGACCAATCTCCCTTATTGTGGATGATCAGACCTATTTTGCTCATCAGTACATTGGTGATAAAATATTCACCCAACATGTCTCATGATCTTTTGGGGTCTATTTCATCAACTTAACCTAAAAAATATAATTTTTCATTATTAAAATTTATCTTAGAACCTTTTACCCTAAAGTTTATCATATTTATTAATATGATAAAACCTTAGGTTAAAAAACATTATACTCAATCCTTTTATTATTAAAATTCCCCTTTTATCATGATCCGGACTTAGCTTAAATACTTTAGCCAAAAGTTTATAAAATATTTATGAACACAAAATAAACCATATCCTAAAGTCTTTAACATAAGTTCTTATATGTCCCAATGCTAACTTAAACATTGCGCATCATTACAGGATCTACATCTTGAAAGTGAGATTAAAGGAACATGATCAAATGGAATATGATCTCTATAGACTATTAAACAAAACCTTAGAAGGCCAATAGGATTTTCATGTGGTGAATGCATGCCAATTGATGAAGTTGATAAGGTACAGAGCTTAGGAAGCCTCATGGGACTCTCAAGTGGCATAACGATGGGGCTTAATAAAAAATAATGACCAATGACATGAAACTCATAGTATCAAGATCAATGACTCATGTTGATCTATAAAAGATGATCTAATGGAGTGAGACCAAGTAGGATTTTCAAAGGGTAACGACCAATTTTTGAAAATTAATGAACAAAGTGTTGTGAAATTGCCAACTAGATGCCACCTAAGAATAAAATGATAAAACCAAAGATTTTTATGGTCACAAAAAATCAAATTTATAAAGGTAGAAGTCTAAATCAAATCCAAGGCACATATTTCACTTAAGTCCAAAAACCCATCACCATTAAATCCTAAAAAAGACTTGTAGAGAAACCCTAACATCCAAAATTCCCTAATTTGATCCCAAATTAACCATAGTCAAACTAGAGAGAGTTTAATTATCATGTGAGAAAGTGTAGATTAATCCAAATTTAATTTGTGGACCATTAGGGATAAATTTATAAATCTCATATTCATGGTGGCATGAAAGCAACATAGAGACAACACAAAACTCTACTTAACCACTAATTTAGAAGAAAAGCTCTTTAAGGACAAATTATTTGAGGTTGTGGTGTCAAACACTGGAGACAATAATTTGTCCAAGATATTTTGGAAAATTGAGGAATTATAGACCATAAAAAAGGAGGAAAAGAAGATTACATCCTTCAAGATAAGATATTATGACTTGGTTGCAGTACAGATGGTGAACCTTCACCATGTAGTAAAAAAACTAGAGTACTTCACTGTATAGATGTCCTCCTCCCTATTTTTTAAAGAATGTAAAATTAAAAAGGGTATGTTGATAAATAAACTTACTCATATATTCTTTACCTATGTGTCTCCCATTGATTTTGAGAGCTATTATAAGTTACCCAATCCCTTATTAGATATACCCACACTTAATGAATGGGCAAGGAAAAATGACCTCAAAGCCATCTTGGTCCCATGGTTGTATTTTGGAAACCATTTAATTCTTAACCTTAGTGGAAACATTTTCATCAACCAATTACAACCTAGAATTAGGATGATAATGACCTTGATGAACAAACTACGTGAAACCCCCACTACCACTTATGTTGATAGTGTTTAGGTGCCCATGGTATACTTTATGATTGAGAAGGAGCTCACCCCTCCCATTGGTGAAGTTATCAGCTCATTTTTATGTAGGTAGATCTCCATAGTCAGGAAAGGGTCTAGAAAAAACTTCTCTAAGATGTCTTATCTCCTAGATGCCTTACTTTACAAAATTGAGATCCCTAACTTTAGGGGATGGTCACCTAAAAAGACACAAACACTGTTCTAGTTCTAGTCAAAATTGTATATCTTCAAATATAGGGACCATATTCAATTTATTTATAATTACATCTATCCTACTTTGAATGAGGCTATAACAGGATGCCTAATGCCAAGAGTCAACCCATTGGCAAAGAAGTCCATTGAGTCTATTGGGGACATCTAGTTTTATCCAAACTACATAATCATAAAGATTGAGGGAACATAGTGCAATTTATTAAGATTGTCAGTTCACATTCTAAACAAATTGGCTGAGTAAGAATTTGCATTAGAAATATGCAATAGTATTGATGGTATTTATAAGGGTAAAAGGAAGGGACTGATGTATCCCCCACCCTTGTCTATTAGTAAAACCATCTTCTAGTATTGGGATAACATTGAAGATGTTGTTAGGCATAGAGCATCTTTTAACTTACAACATGATGAATTAAGATAGTGGGACCCAAATGATAGAGTTGGGAAACATTTTAAGGCTAAACAAATAAGTTTGACCTATAAACATTGACCAAGAGTCTATGACTCAATATACACCAAGGATACATCCTTCATATTAGTATTTGATAGGCCAAAGAAACATGGCATTAATCTAGAATCCAAATTGATTAGGGGCCAAAAAGGAAGTGATGACATTTGGCAACTTAGTTTGAGACAATACCATTTGTTAGGAGGTCAATCCTCTCAACCTCCTCCCTTGAAGCCACAATCATAAGTAGAAGTCACAAATATTGAAGTAAAACTTAAATAGAGGCCTAAATAAAGGCCTATGGAGGGTACATCATATTTAGCCCAACCCAATGAACCAAGATTTCTAATTGAGTACATTGATGTGGTGGCATTAGACCCAGGTGAGATAGTGGAAGATACATTATAGATGTTTTCCACTACTTATCAATATAATGAAGAAGAAATGTAGATGAAATAACCTCAAACCCAATTTAAGGAGGTAGAGAAGGAGAAGAGTAAGCAACTATCTTTGAGTCTAGTCCCAGTTGTTCCCCCACAAAAGAGAAAGGTTAAACTTGCACTAGTTTCAATAGGAACAAAGAGACCCAAACTGACCTTCACTCACCCATTAAGTTAGGTCAATTCCTTTAGTGAATAAAATTTGATAAAAATACCAACCATCCTTAAATGTTTCATCTATGGCAAGTTTCAAAAGTTTCCTACTCTACAACACTCTTGGGCCATGACCAAATTAATAAACATAACTATCCATGATGAGTTCAAACCATGGATAATTTCCTTGTAGAAGGAAGAGAAAGAAAGAAAGATGACTACTCTTAGGGAATCAAATGGAACCTAAATGGAGAATATAGATCTCACTCAAATAACTCAATCATTAGTTAGAGTCTAATTTAATCTAGAAACTATAGGTTTGGAGAGGGTGACTAAAAAAAGAGCCATTGTTACTGGTGAAGAATTCATTTTTTAGAAGGTATAACTAGTTGTTGGTTTAACTCTAGTTGGAGGTTAGAAGCTAAGTGAATATCCCATATTTGAATAAGATATACTTGGATTAACCCAATCTCAATCATCCCAACTATAAACAAACATCAAGGGCATGAAACAAAAAATAGGGAATCTAAAGAAGCAAAAGGAAAATGTAGAGATGCAAGCTATTTTTTCTATCCTAGATACTATGATAGAGATTTTGAAGCATCATTTTATGACATGTTCAATTACCTAAAGATAAAAAAATCAAGACAAGACGTATTAGGTTAGCAAGATGCAGTAGTCAGGGGTTTAATTACTCAATGGTAGAGTTCAAAAGATAAGATGAAGGATTTAATTAACATCCTAATAGGGGATAAAATCCCAGGTTTCAAAACCATTAGTTTATCCCATCTCAACATAATCATGGGATTGGTTATAGATAAAATTTAGGGATTGAGCATGTGGACCAAGAGATTGGAAAGACTCCTCAGGGATGATAAAAAATTATTGGTTAGGATAGAATAGTTCCTTAATACCATGACTATTAAACCTACAAAACTTAGCTCACTGGGAATCATTGTAGATGATGAATTCAAGCATAGGACCACTTTGGTAATGAAAGAGGTAAATATCAATATCCAAAGTAGGTTTAGGACTTACAACAATAGGGTCATGGATATGATCCTAACTATATAAAAAAAGATAGCCAAGGTAAGGAACATTAAGGAGGCTTTGGAGAGAAATAACAGAGATCTTAAAGACCTAGCTGATCAAGAGGATGAACTCTTCCTTAAAACTATAGTCATTTTGAGCCTTATTGATGAGTAACATAAAAAGGTAGTAAGGCTACTTTAGTAGAACCAGGGGACTTCATTAGCATAGGGTCCACTAGTTAGTTACAAATATTATCTTTTATTGAAGCATTGTAAAATTTAAAAATGGGATATTCTTTTGTAAAGGCATGTGAATTTTGTTAACACAATTGCCTATAGGTCAGTTCACTTTGGAAAATTTAGTATATTCTAAAAACTTTATATAAAGAACAACTATCCTTTACATTTGTACACTTGTAAGTTAACGCAACTGACCAACATACTCCTTTGTTTCTATAAAAGGAGTATTGTCTATTGTAATAAGGGGAGAGTTTTGAGCCAAAACTTGTATAATTTAGAGCTATTAATTTAAGCAAGGAATTCTAAAAAGATTGTCCAATTTTTTTTTTTAAATTTTTGATATGGTTTCTCTCTCAATTGTTTGTTCTAGATCTTAGATTTGAATAGTTATTTTAAATTCTTGGCACGTACCTTTTAAATGTAGAATTGTTAACTTATGTATATTTCACATTAATTGAAGGTTATTTAGTTTAGTTTGTTTTATTTTCTTTGAATTTGTAGATGTGCATCATCTATCTACTTAAAAGAGTAAACCTTTAAAGTAAATGTAGTTCTTATTTGTATTATTTCTTATCTTCCTTAGAAGTTTGCTTGATATATGTTGTGATTTGAACTTAAGCTATTCTAATTCATATATTAGTTTTAAGTGCATGCTTGCAAAACACTTAAACTTTGTCATGATGTTTGAGATGAATATCAACAACACTTTTCTTTTTTGTCTTACCCTACCTTTTTGCTTCTTTTTTAATCATTCACTTTATATTAAATTTTCATTGTATATGTCCATATTAGTTTAGATTTAGACTTAAAATTGAAATTAATTTAAAAATTAGCATAGATAATATTATTATTTAAAAATATGTAAGGGAAATGGTGGCTCCCAATTACCAACTAATATAAATATTGTGGAACAGTTTGCTTGCTATGTCGCTATTTCATCACAGGTAACCAGATTACCAAAACCTACTACTCTTGCTCCAAATTATTTTATTTCTAAAATGATAAATGTTATTTAAACACTAAGATCACTTGTGGTACACATTTAGTCATCAACATTAAGGATTCTCAAAATTTTACAAGGTGGTCAAGGTGAAACATGTGCCTTCAGAAGGCTTAATTGCATTAAGTCTCTATTAGGCCTAATGGTGGGTTTGGTCCTTATGGGTGGTGATAGACATATGTAATTATTTTTTGACTTATGAAACATATTTTTAATCTATTACAAGGGTTATACAAGTATGTATAGGTCTATGTCCAACTAGGGTAGGTGAGAGTAAGAGACAAGTATAAAAAGAAGGTCTAATAGGCCTAATTTGACTAGTTAGAATATTAAAGATACGAGTGAATGAAATAGGAGTTTAGAAACCAGGTAGAGGGATTGAATACCATCATAAAGGTATGATGAAAATTTCATGAATTTATAATAGTGATTTTGGAGATGATGAGCAAGGTCATTTGACCTAAATATTTCGATAAGTGGGCTAGTTGAGTGAAGAGGCATAATAGGTTGTTTGAGAGAGATAGAAGAGTGTGAAGAAAAAAATAAGGGTAGAATCATCAACTAAGTGAGAAATATGTGGATAAATGTGATTAAATTTTCCATGTGGATGAGTTAGTTTTGAGTCACCTAAGGGGTTGGTGACTTCTTGTAATTCGATATTTGCTAAATTCTTATTTGAGTTGTTGCTTGATTAGTGAGGGGTTGGTGATCCTTATGGGGTTGGTGCCTCACTAAATATTCAATAATTTATTATAAATAATATATTTTAAGCTGTGTTTTAGTGGTTTTTATGCCCCAATATGGTTTCCCACATATCTCATATGTTCTTATGTTGTATGCTTTTGTATATGCTTATTTATACATTGATTAATGTATGTATGTGAATGAATGCTTCATGGATATTGTCCCACCTCCACCTAAAAGGAATAAATTTGGTTTTATGTGGATTTATAAAATCAAATAAAAGTCATTTGGTAAAATTAAATTTTTTTAAGTAAGATTAGTTCCTCCTAGTTTTACTAAAAAAAATGGGCTTAAATATGCTGAAACCTTTTCTCTTGTATCAAACATGAGTGTTATTATATTACTTATTGCTCTTGTAACCCAAAATGTTTGGATTACATACCAAATGGATGTAAAAAATGCATTTATAAATGGTGATTTATAATAATAAATATATATGATTTAGCCTAAATGTTTCATTGACTCTAAAAAATAACATTATGTTTGTAAGTTAAATAAAAATCTTTATGATTTAAAACAAGTTCTTCAAACTTGGTATTCTAAAACCACTAGCTATTTTTAAGAAATAGGTTTATCTAAGTGTTAATTTTATAATTATCTCTTTTTTAAAATTGAAAATGGTCATTTAATATTAATTTTATTATATGTTGATGATCTTATTATTACAGATAATCTAATTATTTTAATTATTAAATATGAAAGTAAACTAAGTCATAATTTTAGAATGATTGATATAAGCATTCTTAATCATTTTTTAGGAATGGCTATATTTTAGGATGAAAATTCAACTGTTGTATTACAATCTTAATATGCACATAATTTTATTTTTTAATTTTAATATGCTTGATTATTTCTTATAAAAAATTTAATTTTTGTATCACAATCTTATTATGCACATGATCTTCTTTTCTAAGTTAATATAATTGATTGTAATCTTACATCTACTCCAATTGAATTTGGTATTAATATTGATCTAAAACTTGCATGTGAGAAAGCTAACTCCACTCTTTATAGATAGCTTGTTTGTAATTTGATTTATCTAACCATTACTAGGATAGATATTTCCTATGTTGTAGGTGTTGCTTCCAGATATTTGGATCATTATAAATTAACAAAATGGATGCTTAAATATATCAAAAGAAATATAAATTTTAATTTATTTTGATATTACATTGATAATGTTAATTTGTATGGTTATTTTGATGTTAACTATATTGGTGATACTATAGATCACAAATCTACTTTTAGATATGTGTTTAAGTTTGGTGTAGGTGTTATCACTTGGATTAGAAAAAATAAATTTTATGTCTCTATCTCTTCTACATAATAATAGTATATAAGTTTTATGGAAGATATTAAAGAATGCATATGATTATGAAGGTTTTTAAGATAAATTCATTTGAATGTTTCTCACAATACCACCCTTATATATGATAATCAATGTTTTATAGCTCTAGTAAAAAATATACTAAAACACAAATACACTAAGCATATTGAAGTTATTATAAATTTTATTTGTCATAAAGTTCTCAATGGTGATATTGATCTATAGTTTTGTCCTACAGATGAACTAGTTTCAAATATCTTTACAAAACCACTTGGTGCTACCAAGTTTTACCAGTTTCATACAATGTTTGGCCTATAAAAGTTTCCATTGAGGGGGAGTGTGCATGACAATGTCTCTTAATAAATACCATGTGTTTATTTCTTCTATATAATTATTCTCATTGTAAATAATTTTCATAAGTCACTTTATGTGATTTTAGTAAATTTCAAAATATGTAAGTTTAAAGTGTACCAAACACTTAAAAGCATATATTATAATGGAATTTATTATGTTATAAATGCTCAAAAATTATTGGTTTATTATTCATGATAAACTGTGAGATGTATTATCATGATCATGTTAGCCTTAACTTAATCTAATTAGTTTATGGATTATAATTACTTTTATTTAAAATTGTGGTATTAGCATGATAAAATATTTAAATCCTTAAAATTTTGAATGCCCTATAAAATTATTATAGATGGTTGATGAAGAATAATTCCTTTAATATAAAGGTGATTTTATAATGTATCCCCAAATAACATTAAGTGGGAGTGTTGGAACATTTAATGTCAAGTGGTTCCATTATTGGGACCTTAACATATTACATCGGTAAAAAATATGTTTTATTACTATTTGACATTAATTAAATCATGTAAATAAAATAATAGAACCTATTATTAAATATGACCATTATATTCCTTAGAGAGAGTTTTTACCCAATGGTTTCAAAATTCCATCTCACACCTCAATATAAAAAGGGTTTTACCCCTTGGTGAAAAAATAACCAACAAAATATTATTTGTGAAGTGTGAGATACATGTGAGCACTATGAAATTTTTGTGAATTTATTTGAGAATAAGTTAGAGATTGAAAGAATGTATTAAGTACTTGAGTTTATTGATAAATGAATAATCACCATGGTTTTTTTAGCTCAATTGATCTTTTCCATGGATAACTCTTGTGTACAAATGATCTATGTATCTTTTTTGGTTGATTGCATATCTAGATATATCATGTTTTTATATTCAATATACATTGTATTCTACATCACTTATTTTTTTAGTTAACGAAGGGGAAGAGGTATGACATGTAGGATCAATATCCACTATTTTTGAAAGATAAGAGATAATATCATTATTATTAGTACTTGTTTGTAATTCAAAGGAAGGAGTAACAATAATTTATTCATAAGAATCATCCTCTTTAAGCATAGTTTATTTGTATTTATTTTATATGTTCTAATGTTATTAAGTGAATTAGAAAGGTGAAAATAGAATTTAGTTGTTCAAGGATAAGGTTCTTCCTTTGGGATGGTAGGTGGTAGTTTAAGAGAGAGTATGTATTCATTGTTTGAATTATCTTTGTGCTCTAAATTAACATTTAATGAATAAGGTAAAGGTTGGTTTTTGAGGATAATATAAAGGTAAATATATAGAGGCATCAATATATGTGTTGATAGAGGGATTGAAAGAAGAATCTAGAGGTAGATTCTAAGAGAGATATATAGGTGGATCTGAAAAGGGATTCAAAGATGAATCAAGAGGTATATCCAAGGAAGGACATATATGTATAACCAAAGAGAGTATAAAATGAAACCAAAGAGAAATATAAAGGTGACTTTGAAGAGGATTCTAGAGGTAAATTTGAAGAGGACTCTAGAGGTGACTCTAAAGAAGAATCTAAAAGTGATTTTTCTTTTATGGACTCATGTTCCCAAGTTTCATCAAAATAAAATTATCTATTCATTTTTATATCATAAAAATCATAATCATCTATATATGCTTCTTCCATAAGTTTTTATTTATTATGATTTATGTATTCATCATCATAGCTAAATTACATAACATGAAAACAAAATAGCATATTTAAAGGATTAACATATTTACATTGAATATAAATGATATATAAAATGGATTTTAATATAATAAATTCAAAAGATAAAACACTTAATTATATCAATTAATATTACATACACAAAGAAGCTAAGGATTATGAATACAACATAAGCAAAAATTTGAGTATAATAGGTTATCTAGGCAAGGGTTTGAATGATTAATTATACTTTCTCATTCATATATTAATGTCAAACCAATATGTTAGAGCAGTAATTATAGAGACTAAACCATGATTGTATCCCTATATCTTGTCTTTGAAGGTATGGTGAGATTAACTTCCCTAGAAGATATGCTTCAAAAATCAAATAGATAAAATGGATTTCTTATGGTGTAAATAATGGACCTTGTGAATTTACAACATACATTAAGATAAAATGAAACTAAACTCTATTTTTAGTGGTGTGCAATGGCTATAGTGTTTGAGAAGTACCACTCACACCACAGTATCCCCAAAATAATTAACCACTTATCCTATAATGATATCCACTGAGTAGTTTTATAGATACCATGACATAATTACTAAAAAACATTATAGAAAATATAAAATAAAGATAAAATAAAATTTAATTTTTATTTCTATAGACATCAATAAATTTATACTCAAGGTGAAAATAAAATGCTTCAGTGTTAGATCTTATCCAAGATGATAAGATTATTTATTTAGTGTTGGATTAAATCCAAGGTTAGATAAGATTTATTCATGGTGTTAAATTTCTATCCAAGGTATAATTTTATTTTATTTTATTTTGAAAAATTTATAGATATTTATATGAAACCCTAGGATAAAAATTAGGAAAATAAAAAACAATATTCAAATAAAATAATGGGTTAAAAAAAATATTTTTATTTTGATTTAGAAATTAATGAAATAAACACTAAATGATGGAAATATTAATTTATATTACATAATATACATAGACTAAATGTAAAAATATAGAATTGTAAATGGGATATAAATATTAATAAATAATGAAATATGTAAACCTAACTTGGATCTAATTTATGTTGATTGTGTAGGTAGATTTGAGATGTAAAACTAGCTAAAATTAAGTGAACTGTCATAGCCAAAAAAGTGATTATGTGATATATTTGGACATGGTTTCACTAGGTTGAAAGGGGCACATTGTGGCATTGTATATTGACTATGATTATTTCCTAATCAACTATGTGATTAATTTTTCTATGTGAGCACTAATTGTTATTTGAGAAGATATGTTGATAACCTATAGGTGTAGATTTGATGGGTAGAAATAATTCAAATATAAAACCTTGGTTATTTCATAATAAACTAAAAATATATCAAATATAAAATGGTTAAATTGGGAAAGGGGAATATCCCAAAAACCTTTTGTAATATGAGTTTTTCGTACATTTCCCAAAATGGCATCACACTAATGTAGTTCTCCCTCCTATAATGAGTGTGTGAATCTTGATATTTTATATATAATGTAACTATATAAATTTGTTTATGCAATTATAAATTCATCATTTCTATAAATCAATCTTAGCTCAAAGAAGATAGAGCATACCTACACTTCTGATTGGGAATACATTTGTTAAGTGGGAACATGACCAATATAGGGATCTACTAGATGTAATTAGGGGATCACTTGTCACAATACACAATGCTAAGAAGGGTTCTAAAGCCTATATTCTAACATAATCATGTAAAAACCCTAAAAGAGTCCTAAGGTTTAATATTCAATCTATTCTAATAAATAAGAAAGTAAATCTAATCTAGTGCACACCAAATATTATGGCATAAAGTGGTGGTTAGAAAAAAAAAATAATTAAACTAAACATGCATAGAAGGCATATAATCATGTCAATGTATAAAAAATCCTAATGCATGGGAATATAAGCACAATAGAGTTATCTCTCTACTCTTAAAAAGGAGAAATAAATTTATAAATACTTACCTTGAAAATGAACCCATCGAACCTCAATATCTCCCTTGGCCAAAGTGATTTACAAGAGATTGTTATGGTAAGTAAGGATAACAAAGACAAATGAGATCTAGGATACACAACATATCTATACATCCAAAAGACTTCTCCATAAGATAAGATCCATATTTCCAAATAAATTATGGAACCTTAATAGTTATTTCTTAAGTAGAATGGTCAATAAGCAGATGTTTATTCACACTTACTCTTCTTCACTTATCTTCTTAAAAATGGTTTAAAATGAACTTGTATATATAGGTATATCTTTCCCTAAATCCTCTCAAAAACATTGGCTATACAGGTTTGACCCAGTCAACCCTATATGTTTTTAGGTATAATTCACTAAGTCTGATCTAGGTCTGTCAAAAGGCTAACAAACTCAAAGAGTGAAAAATACCCCTAAACTGTATAGGGTTGACATAGTTGACCTAGTACAACCAACTATCCAAAAGGGTGTTAAGAAAAGAAAAGGAGGGATAAAGTATGACAATGATAGGAATATGTGGGATTGATAAAAATAAGCTTAGGGTAAATTGTTTTAGGATATAAATATGTAGATGGCAAGTGACAAAAGGGACAACAATCTTATGAAGCACTAATGGTCTACCCACCCCTTTCTTGATGTACCCCTTAAGGAATGTACTCAAAGAGATTGAGACTCAATAGGTTATTGAAAGATAAAAAGTGTCAATAATCAATAAAAGTTTGAAAATATTATGTGTATACATATGCCCTACTTGAAGCTCATCATGTGTTATGTAAGTGCAACACGGGATGATGCTTTAGGAAATAGAACAAGATAAAACCCAATGTTGATCTACGTAAAGTTAAATAAGAGAAAAATAATATAAATGAAAGGATAGAATTGAAAAACATGTACCTTTACTTACCTTAGTGATGTATATAAATTAGATTGCAAGAGAAAGTGAAGCTATCTAATGTGAAGAACACTAGGTGAACCTATAGAAGTTAGTGCAAAAAATAGCCAAAAATTTAAAAATGGGAAGATAGGAATATAATAGTGGAAAATAATCTATAAGTCATCACAAATCCAATAAATTTTATGCTTTTGAAAATGGATGAGTAAAATTAGAGATATATATAAAATAAGGAATCTATAGAAAAATAGTTGAAAAATTGGAATTGCTGAAAAGTGTTTTTGAATAGGGGAAAAGACAAGTCATTTTGTTATTTTGAATTATAAAGGAGAGAAAAAATAGATATAGAGATAAAACAACTTTTGATGGTGAGTAGATGATGAGATAGACAAGAGGGATACCCAGAGGTAGCATCAAGTGCACTATAGGTGTGCAACTATGAATCTCAAACCAGTTTTTAAAATTTGTAATGAATTAAGTGTACTTTTATTAATTTTGTATTTTAAGCATTTCTATATGTCAGAAAAAGAAAAAAATAGATTATATGGGTATAAAATAGAAATATAGGAAATAGGTTTAGAGGAATTATGAAGAAAGTGACAAAAAGTCAATTTTTAGGAAAATACAAGGGATCAACAGGAAAAATGAACTAGATCAACCCAGTCAACCTAGGAGGCTAAAGTTATGCAGAATCCATAGCGTCAACCCATTAGGTATGGGTTGACCCTATACATTCTATAGGATACCAACCTAGTGTAGTTTTCTAATTGATTTAAAAGGTCTAGAATGACAACATGACACTAGGAAGGTGGAAATAAGAGATTTAACTAGGATTTTGGAGTCAACTAGGGAAAAATAAGGAAATTTTGGTCAAACTAGTATGACCAAAGAACCAAAATAAGCATGAAAAATCATGTAGAAGGTCAAAATAGGGCTAAAATAGGGGTAAGAAAGATCAAGTAAGCTATAAATAGGGTAAAATAAATGAATAAGTTTAAAAGCAATTGGGCTTGCATTTTATTTAAAAATGTAAAAAGAATGTATTGTGACTATACATGACATGTAGGAAATGATACATACTTTGTTGTTTCTTGGTTATAGAGACAATGGATAATTTGGATATTGGTGGATGTGTCCTGATTACTAGCATTATTAGAGTGATTATTAGATGGAGATAGGGATAGACTAGTATTCATAGGTCTAGGAGGCATAATAGATATGTGTAGGATCCCCGTGAGTGTTGATCAGTTAGTCATGTTCCTCAGCTATTAGGAATGAATGACTAACACCTTTAGATGGGAGGTGGATGGGGATGTGATAGAGGTGGCCATCACACTAGAGAATGTCCATGCCATCCTTGGGCTACCCATAATAGGATCATCAATGACCATAGGGATACTAGACAACATAGAAGAGAGGAGAGCCTTATACATGTGGGTTATAGGCTCACAAATTATTTTTGGAGGATGGAGAGTCAGTATAGATGATGTATATACATCATAGATTTTATATATTTAGAAAGCTATGATAGGGCTTATGATATAATGTGTGCTATCTCACAAGTTAGATGGTAATGTATCACTATTTGTGGTAGCCTTGAGTAGTATGATGCTAGAGGAGTGAGTTCTATATGATCTAGGATTTTTCATCTAGGTCTAGTTCATACATGATCTATATGAGATGTTGGTCAGAGGGAAGAAGACAATGGGACAAATCATATTACTAATAGCTTGGATATATGAGAGGTTTCCTATGTATTGGCCAACTGGGTTACCCCATGTGATCAATGATAGGTTACCTCGAGTATGGTGATGGAGAGAGGACCAGGTAGCATGATCCATGCCCTGCATACTATTATTATACTTATTGAGATGCACAAACATAGTGTGGTAGGCATATGAGCACATAACAACTACATGGTTGAGTTGGCACATAGTTGTACCAACAATAGTGAGGATAGAGGTGGTTAGACACTACATGTGGTGGAAAGATCCACATTTAGTGGCATGGGTACTAGGAAAAATGGGATTACCTCATTTAGTGGTACTGATAGTGATGCTTGAGTAGTGTGATCAACATGTGAGGAAGTCATGGGGGAGGAGAGGACTAAGACCATTGATAGTTAGACTGACACTTAGACCACATCATGAGTGACCATAGACTGGTTGAGCATGATGAGGAGTAGAGAAAGAGAATAATGAGGTGAAGGAATAGATACCATATGTACCACTACTAGTTTCATAGTAGGATTTTTGACCATTAAGGACATGATGGTGATGAAGGCACCAAGAGATAGTAGAGGTTGATGTCATCCTTGACAAGCTTGTAGAGGACCTAGAGGAGGGATGGATGATAGAGGGACCACTTAGGCACCACTTAGGCATAGGCTAAGATGGATGCAAGCTATGATAGAAGGATTTGAGATGATGAGGAGGAATACAAAGGAGTTACTAAGAAGATAGATAGATGAGGAAAATTTTCTAGGTGGTTACATAGATGGTGAGACCATAATAGTGAAGACACAGATAGGTAAGAAAAGATAGTTTAAATTATTGTTGTAAATTTTTATTTAGAAGTAGAGATAGATATTTTGAGATATAATAGTGATCTAATATCCATCTAGTGTGATTTTTCATGCATAATTAGTGATGCAGTGGAGAGATGGGGGTCCCTAATGAGGGGACCACTCCATGACATCCTAAATGAGACTCTATAGCCATATGACCCTATTACATTTTAGGACCCCAGCATACCATCTACCCCAACTTAGGTGAGCTAGTTTAGACTAACTGAGGAGGTATCAAGATAGATATAGGTATAGAGAAAGAGGATGCAACCACCAATAGAGATGGGTGTAGGTGAGATGCAAGCATGGTAGGCCTTAGCTAAGGAGATAGTTGCACATATGGTCATAATGACATATATGATAGAGATTTAGACTTAGGTGATGTAGTCACAGGTGTAGGTATTGCACCTATAGGGATAGGTATAGGGACTAAGATCTTAGATGGAATATTTATAGTGTACTATTTAGAGGATTTTGACTGAGGCCATAGTAGGCAGTGTGGCTAGGCCATGAGATAGACATGATGAAGCCCATCCATATAGCTAGAGCATTATATATGGTTGTATTTTTTGTATCAAATTCATGATATATATATATATATATGTGCTAGAAATAAATATATCTAAAGCATCCATAGCCACAACCATAATAAACTATAATGATAACATACACAATCAAAATCAATATGCCAAAATGATCCATACATATATATGTATGTATGTATGTATATATATATATATATATATGTATGTATGTATGTATGTATGTATTGTATTGTATGTATATATATATATATATATATATATATATATATATATATATATATATGGATCATTTTGGCATATTGAATTTGATTGTGTATGTTATTATTATAGTTTATTATGGTTGTGGCTATGGATGCTTTAGATATATTTATTTCTAGCACATGCATTTTAGCTTTGTTTTATATGCTATAGGAAATATATGAGATGCAATTTCTTTTCTAGCATTATGTGGGACACATACATGGTTAAAAAAAGGCAAAAAAATACTTGAAAAAATATAATCAATCAATAATATGTGCTACACACTATTTAAAGCTAGGAAATGTGTAATAGCAATAAATGACTAAGTATAAATAACCAAGGGAATGGTAAAATAAGATGGTAAAAAGGAATTTGTTCTTAAACTAAAGTGAAATATTTTTGCACCAAATTAAAACAAGTAAAATCATACTAATTCACATTGGGTATGACAACAATGTAATAAAATGGAAGGTATGTAAAAGGAAAAAAATGGTATAAAAACAAATAAATGAAGTCAATCAATTATACCAAATCATGTTGGGAAATATAAAAGAAAAAAATTAGCAAAATATTGGTCTTAAATTGATCACACTAATTCATGCTGGGAAGTATGAAAAATTTAAGAAATGGTTTTATTATTACATGCACTTGAAAAATACAAAAATAAAAGTGAAATAAAAATAAATTAAGCATAAAACACACTAAAGCAAGTTGGGAAGCATGTCAATTATGTGTAACTTCATAATCAATCATAACTTATCTCATATTTGACACATGTAATTTTGGATTATGACTTGGGTACTAGAAAATTTTATGAGGAACATTGGGTCCTATTCATGGTCTTACAAAGAAACTCAGAAAGAGAACACCATTAGGGTGGAATAAATAAGAAAAATTAGGTAATAAAGGATGTGGGTAATAGGAAGGAAAATATGGTAATTTGTGAGGATGGTTGGGTCCTATCCACAATGTTACAAAGCAACTCACAAATGAAATCCCAAGGAGAGTGATCAGTAGATAAAATAATATTTTTCAAGATGAAATATTAGGGATATAGGGAATGAAAAGGGGAATGTAAAAATAAATACTTAGGCATCTTATGAGAATACCTTAGGAGACATGAGGCATACTAAAGACATGAGAAGATACTAAGTGACTAGTGGTCATCTATGTACAAAGGAAACTTGTTCGCTATAGACACAGATTTGTAGGAAAATAAGCACGCTACTAAGATCAACTCATGATTATATATTGGTACAAGAAAAATTAAAATGGACCTACCTTCCCATAACATGTTCCCCATTCTTTGTGACCCCTTATAGATCCATCAGTCTACTCAAAGATTAGGTACTTTCATGAGAAAGTAGGTAGCACTAAAAGATTTTTTCTATTCTCCTCTTAAAATCTATTGGCCTACCATACCCCAAAGGACCTCAGATCTATTATAAGGTTAAATGTGGAGTTTTAGCTCCAACTAGAAGAATGATATGTGCTTTGAATCATATCTTTTAGTGTGATTGGAATTTTAAGAATTTTTTTCCTTTTGTATCATTTCCTTTTATTTAAATGATTTGGATTTTAACTTTTTATGGTTTTTTAAGGTTCCTCCTCCATACAAACTTGGAATGAAAAAACATGATAAATTTATTGATACACATAAATGATATATAGGATAAATATAAAGGAATCTACATAATTAATTACAAATACTATCGAAGACACTTAGGCTTAATAATGAACTAGCATGTGATCTCAAGTTGCAACCATGTATATGCTTAGTTTGTGAAAAGGGAAGAGAGGAAAAAGGAGATCCAAAAACTAGACCGATGTAAGGAGATATTAATGAGTAGGATTGTTTGCTAACTGATCACATGGTAAAAGGGAGACAATGACCAAAGGGAATAGGGTTGGTATAACCAAATCACAATGATAATTATCTATGAAAAATGGAGATAAGAAAGCAAACAATCATGAAGAGGAAAGAAAAGAGTTTTGATAAAAACTCAAGAAAGATAGAGAAAGAAATGATAAATAAAGACAATCATATGTGAAATATAAATGATAAGATAAGAAAGATATAATACAACAATTAAGATCACCATATTTATAAAGAAAATTTTGACAGTGTCAAATGATATAATAGATAGATAAAGATAATATTGGAGCACACATCCAACCCAAACGAAAATGTGAAATCACCATGCATGTGCTCATAAATAATAATAAATATATCCACACACATTATCCAAGACATTAGATAAATATCTATGCAGTTAGAAATGAACTATTGTTAATGTCTCATCAATCTTCAATGAATACTAGGAAAATACTTTTCTTTTAATCTCCTCCAAAAAAATTAAGAATGCTTGATGGATCATGATGAGGAGGGAAATTAGGAAAGGTATGGTCAAGAGAATTCATGGGATTAGGCTCTATGGGAGATGTAAAATCACTAGTGGAAAAGGATCCATGGGTGAGGGAAGGTCCATGGGTGAAAGAATCATTGTTTGTGGCATAGATGTTGGTGAAGGGACCATAGGAGGTGATAAAACCATAGGAGGTATATCCATGGGAGAAGATGGAGGAGCCTTCTTGATATGAATACCTATGGTAAGAGTGTTAGAAGGTCTGGGAATGGCTATAAGGTGATCCTAAAGATGTTGTTGAAGGATGTCATAATGATCAATATGATGGGTGTTGCATAGATACCACAGATAATAACCTTACCATACTTGGGTAGATATTCAAGAAGTACCTTTGGGGGAGGTATTAATTTATCTAATGATGGGGAATAAGGATGTAAGGTATTAATATATTGTCACAACTTGCCAAAATGGGTGAAATAATGATTATCTATCACATGCTAGAAATAGATATGCTTATGAGTGGTTTTAGTAGAATCACTCATAGAAGGAGGTGTAATAGGAGTGGAAGAAGAGAAAAAAAACTCATTGGCCCATTTGGTGGGAAATAGAACCATCTTAGACAAAGGAAGAAAACCATCACCAAGGGAGGGTGATGATGAAGAAGGAATATTACTAGGCTCTATAAAAGGAGCAATGAAATCAAAAATAGGGGTAGGTTCAATAATAGTAGGAGTAAAAATGAGCTTGACTATAGTAGGCTCTACTAAGTGAGGAGTGGGATCTATAGAAGGTCTAAGGAGAGTTTCACTAACCTTAGGGGTAAACAAGCTATGAGGGTTAGGATACCTAGAAAAATGGTAAGGCCTAATCATATCATGATCCATGAGCATAGTCCTACATGGTTCCTCATAAATTGGGGGTGTTGGTGCCATCTCTACCCTATGATAAAGGAGAAAAATACAAAAATTAGGAACTATAAGTGAAAGAAAATGATGATATGCATGAAAAGAATCAAGTAAAGAAGAATAATAATAGGCAATCTCAACATCATAGGCTTGTATAAAAGTGCCTAACAATGGATCATCTAAAGAATAACCATCATCATAATATGGGGTATGAAGATCGATGACACAATTAGGTATAACCTTGTCATCTAAGGAAGTATGGTGAATATAATGTTGAGTCTTGGTTAAGAATATCGGAATTCCATCATAAGGAGGCTTGAGAGAATGAGGTTGTAAGGAAGTAGGAAGTTATAAGATGAGATGAGGTGAGAGATCAATTTTTTTGATCTTTAGGTTAATCACATTAGGCTCATCATCATTAAAATTTTAGATGTTAGAAGGAATGTTCATAATGAGTCTAGGATGCCCATTGTAACCTTGGTTTGAATTGAGTGGAAAATTAAGATGCTATGACTCATGGAATGGAATGTTGGGAAAAGGTTCAATAGTAGGAATATTAAAGATGCCACAATCTTGGAATTGTTAAAAATTCTAAGGGTTAGTGTCACCTTGAATCTTGTAAATGGATCCATTATGAGGGAATTTAATGCATTGACAGGCATAAGAAGCAACATCTCTCATATTGTGGGTCTATGGATTACCAAGCAAGATGTTATAATAAAGGGTAAAGTTAAAGATCATCACCTTCACACAAATGGTGATAGGTGGGATGGTAATGGGAAGCCACACACAACCTAGAGGAGACATTTTCCTTTTATCATATCCTTGGTAGATGCTACATGTAGACTTGAGATTACATTGTGAATACCCAAGAGTCTTAATAAAATTAAGAGAAGTAACACATGTGCTAGAACCCTCATCAATCAATACACTCTTAACTTTGATATCACCTATTTTGACAATAATAAATAATGGAGGATCATCCACATGCAGCATAATTTCATCAAGAATCATAGAGGCTATATGAAATTTTAAATAGAGAAAATTGTCTATAGTTGTGTTAACATTGATATACATCTCTTCATATTGTTTTAATATAATATCATTAAATATAGATGAGGATACTTCCCATTCTACTAGGTGAGGATGAGGGATTTTCATCTTGAATAGTAGATGTATAAGATAATTTCTATGACGTGAAGAAATCCTCATAAGCTCAAGGAATAAAATTTGGGATGGGATATTAGTGATCTCCACAATGGGATCCCACTTATAATAACCCATAAGAAGGTTTATAGATATAGGTGCATAATGATTAATAAGGTTTTCAAAAGGAGGAACTAAAGTACATTAAAATCTATGTTGATAAGAAGAAGAAGGTTTAGAATAAGGTTATAAATCATGTTGAGATTATGAAGTAGTTAGTTCAAGTTGATTTTGAGAATTAGTAGAATATGTGTTAATATAATACTGATTATCATTAGTATTGGAATATGATGGAAGAATGGTAGAAATAGAATGGTAAGTTTTATCTAAGAGAAAATCATAAATTTAATCATCAAAGGTTATATGATATTCTTACCCCAACTTATTGAAATGATTTGGAGAAGAATCTTAGATAACATGATATGTTTGAGATGAAGGATGAGTGTAGATAGGTTGAAAATCAATGAATACCACCACCCTTCACATATTAGTCATTCTAACCACATTACCTTTGGAAGTGGGGTCAATAAGACTTTCTAAATTATTGGTGAAAGGGGTGGGATTGTCTTGGTTGTCTTGAATCGATTGATGATTAGGAAGAGGGTCTTTTTAGATAGATAAATGAGAATTTACTTGATTTAAATCTTGAGTTTTATCATGTGTTTTATAGTCTTTGAGAGCATTCTCATAAGCTTATTAATGCTTTTGAATGATGAAATCGTGATCAAAATTAGGACCAACAAGAAAATCCATAACTAAATTATGAATTTGTCCACAAGTCTCATGAGAATGACCCCAATTATCATGAAACCAAAAAAATTTGTTAGGATCATAAGAAGATTTCATAGGATAATTAAGGTCAACGTCTAATGAAAGAGGCCTAGGTAAACACTTAAGAAATTTATCTGAGGATAAATGTTTATGAACATTGATGTAATTTGATGAGGAAAAATAAGGATTAGTATATTGTTGATAAGGGGTAACATGTTCTAATGAAGGTATAGGACTGACAACATGAACATTACGAATGGTGTCATAAGAATTGGTAACACCATCATTGGTAATATTTTGATTTTTATTCTTAAGTAAGAGATGAAGACCCATATAAGGTTGGGGTGGCTCGAATTGATGCATAAGGAAATCTTGAAGTTTATCTTGGTCAATATCCTCCTCCAAGGTATGTGGAGAGAGAGTACAAACTTGATATTTTAATTTAGGAAAGAGGGCATTGGTAAAGAGATGGAAAATATTATCATCGACCATGTTATGTTCACATTTATGTGACAAAGTCTTCCATCTTTTAACAAAGGCTTAAGTGGTTTCATTTTTTTTTGTTTATAATTTATGAAATGGTCAAAAGTGTTTTTAGGAAGATCACTAGTTTAGAATTATTGAACTAAATCATTCACTAAATCCTCCAAACTAATAATAGAGTGAGGTCTAAGTTGATTATATCAATCCAAGGCATCACTTGTGAGGGTTCTTTACAATAATCTTGGTAGTAGCAAAGGTGTCTAATTTGAGCCAATCCTTATAAATATTTCCAAATGTCTTAAGATGAAGGTTAGGATCGGTTGATCCATTACAATAAATTATAGGTGTTATACCTCCTATGTTAATGTTAGTAATTTGAGTAGTGAGAGGCTCATTTTGTAGATGCTTGATGGTTTTGTTGATTAAAGGAGGTTGAGGAATGAGATTGCCTTGAGAATATCAAAGAGGAGGTGGGGGAAAGTTTTGGTTATGTTTTCCCCAAGCCATTAGTTGTGGATGAGATTGAAGGTGGAGAAGCTGGTTTTGAATTTTCATCATTTGATTAATGTTATGATCTTGAAATGTATTCATTTGATTTAGAGTTTGAATTTTTTTTTATGTGTTTTATTATCATTTTTAAAACCATTAGGGTTGGAATTAATGTCTTGGGTACCACTTTGGTGTTGATATGAGCTTAAGAAGAATTATGAGTGTGATGCACTAGTAGAAATATTTACTTGTGTAGTAAAAGATGGAATAGTGAATAGTTGAGAGGAATAAGCACTAGAAGCATGATTTCCTTGGGTATAAAACAAAGCACTAGTAGATGGATTAAGGATAGTGGATCTTAAGAGAGGCCCACTAGATGTAGAACCTACCATGTTAGTTGAGACTAGGCATGGAGGTGGAAGAAGTTAGAGAAGAAGAGGTCATGTTATGAGAAGGGGTCATAATTGAAAGAGGCTGAGAATGAAAGAAAGTGGTACCCCCAAATCCATTTGATAATGTAGTAGGTGAATGAGGATCTTCAACTTGACCACTAATCATAAGATTGTAAATGGTAGAAGGATACTTTCCTCAATGTTGAGGAAATTTAGAGATAATTTTTTTTTGGAGTATACTCTAACTCAGGTTGGTAATCTAATAAAAGAGTAGAATTATGATACAAAGATATATTAGGAGGGGTACCATAGTTCATTGTGTGAGTGGTAATATGAATGTTACTAGCATCCAAAAAAAGAGCCCTACTCTTTCTATGGGAGACCCTATGAGGATTGGTAAAGTTCATCATGTCTATTGACTACAACTTAGTGTCAATATCAAGAAATAAGTTCATGATTAAGGGAAAGGAAAAAATATGATAAAGTAAAGCACCAATAAGTGATTAAAATAGTACAAGGTTGACTGGGTTAACTTAACACATAAATAAGGACTGCAAAAAATTATAAGGTTGATTGGGTCAATCTAGTATAGTGAACAAGATGATATAAAAGGAGGTAAAGAGGCTATAGATAGTGTAGGGTCCACTGGGTCAATCTTGTATAGTGCACAAAGGCTAGAGAAAAGGTATAGTGTCAACTAGGCTGACCTAGTATAGCAGATAGGAAAGAAAAGAAAGTTTATAATAAGTTGTGAACTAGAATATGATCATTTTTGTAGATGATCTAGGAAAGTAAGAACTAAATGGAAACAAATAATTTATGAGATCAATGTTGGCCAATCCAATTGAGGCACACAATACAAAACCTTGCACTAACACTAGCTAATGCAATTTTTGGCACACAAAATTGAGCAAAGAGGAAGCAATCAACTTGAAAAGTAAAGAGGTAAATAATTGGTCAACCTAAGATGTTTTATTAGATTATTAAGAATATGAATTTAAATGTGATGGGAAGTTGGCTATAAGAAAGGAACTAGATAATAATATAAGAATATTTTAAGGTAGTTTAGGCTAAAAGAGACTATAGTGGTAATGATACAGGGTTGGTATTGGGGCCTACTCCTTCACTTCACACACCACAATGATAAGGATGTCAAGTGATTATCTAGAATATACCATTAACCATGATTTATACTTGACCAGAGTATTAATCCAACTTCCCCCTTAGTGATGAAATCTAAGTAGGTTGGCCTTAGGTAGTCAAATGTTAAAGTACATATTTATATTTTTTGATTTGGCTATGTGTGCATAAAATAGAAATAGTGAAACTAATTGTTTAATTAAAAATCCCTAATTAGACTATGTGAACTATTCTAAGCATGCAAAAAACAAGAAAAGAAAGGTGTGAACTAATTACTAGCATATAGAGATTAATTCCAACTTGAAATAAGGTATAGTGTTGACATTATATGCATAAAATATAGAATAGGGTCAATAGGGTTGAACCTATACCATGGAAGGCCTAAAAATGAATAGGGTCAACTAGGGTCAACCTAATTATTTAGACTACACACATAACTGGGTCGACAGGTTGATCTAGTTGACTATACAAGGGGATTTTTGAAGACTACAAACTATGAAAGGAAAGACAAAAAAGAAAGAGATAGAGAGATAAAAAGGAATCTTTATGGATTAGAGATGCTAATAATGAAGATTAATAGTCAATAACCTTGGAATATGCTTAAAAACTTTGTTAACTAGGTTGATCAAGCTTTAAAAAATCTTTCTACTTAGTGCTTAGAACATACAGAGTTAACTAGGTCGACCTAGTAGCTAAATCTAGATGATTGAAAGTGTACAGGGTCGATTGGGTTGACCTAGTAGTCTGAATTAGAAGTATATAAGTCTAGAAACCAGTATTAGGTCATTTGAGCCGATCTAGTTGCTTATTCCTAAAAACCTATTCATAGAGATTAGAACTAGGTCAATAGAGTCAATCTAATATGGTAGATACATGATAAAAATAATGCTGAGAAGAATGAAATAAAGTGAAATAAATCTTTCAAGGGTTAGCTTCACATTAGGTTCACTAGAATGTAATATAAAGGTGAAGCCAAAGTGAAGCTAAAGCTAATAAGAAAAGAAATAAAAATGGAAATGTGAAGATAATCAAACCAATGGTGGGATAGGCTTCATGTCGCATTCCCTATAATGTATGCAATCAAAAATGCATCATGTCTATAAATTAGTCCTAGTTTAGAGAAGATATACCATACCTACACTTCTAATTGGGAATACATTTATTAAGAGATATCATGATCAATATGGGGATCCACTAGACCTGATTAGGGGATTACTTGTCACTTTAGACTATGCTAGTCAGGTTTCCAAATCCTACAATCTAATATAATCATGCAACAAGACTAAAAGAATCCTAAGGTTTAATATTCACTCTATTATAATAAACAAGAAAGTAAATCTAATCTAGTGTACACCAAAGCTTGTGGCACAAAGTGGGGGTTAAAAACAAAACAAATAACTAAACTAAACATTCATATAATAAATATACTCATGTCAATGTATATGAAATCCTAATGCATGGTAATATAATCACAACTACATTATATATCTACTCTTACAAAGGAGAAATAAATGTAGGAATACTTACCTTGAAGACAAACCCACCGAGCCTCAATCTCTCCCATCGACAAGGTGCTTTGAAAGATATTGTTGTGGTATGTAAGGATAATAAAGATAAATCAGCTCTAGTCTACACAACCTATCTATGTATCCAAAAAAAATTCCACAAGACAAGATCCGTATATCCAAAGTAAGTATGGAACCATAAGATTTATCCCTCAAGTAGAATGGTCAATAAGAAGATGTTCATTAACACTTATTCTTATTTGTTTCTCTTCTTACAAATGGTTGGAAATAAACTTATATATATATATATATATATATATATATATATATATATATATATATATATATATATATATATATATATATATATATAGGTAGATCTTTCCCTAAATCTTCTAAAAATATCAGCTATACAGGGTCTAGCTATTCAACCCTGTATGTTTTCAATGACAATTCACTAGGTCTGAGCTAGGTCAATAAAAAGGCTAACAAACTCAAAGAGTGAAAAATACCCCTAAACTATACAAGGTTGACCTAGTCAACCTAATACAATTGACTATCCAAAAGGGTATTAAGGAAAGAAAAGGAGGGATAAAGCATGACAATTATAAGAATGGGTAGGATTGAGAAGAATAATCTGAGGGGAAATGGTTTTAAGAGACAAGTGTGTAGATGGAAAGTGGAAAAAGGGAAAAAAAATATTATGAAGCACTAATGGTCTACCCACCCCTTAAGACATGCACTCAAAGAGATTGAGACTCGATAGGTTCTTATAAGATACAAAGTGTCAGTAAACAATAAAAGTTTGAAAATATTATGTGTATATAGATTGACTTCAATGCTTGATAATGCGTGGCATTGACCTACAATAAAATATTTTTAGACTTTGCCTATGACTATTAGAATAAATTAGAATTAAAATTTGAAATATTAGTGCCCTTTTTCTTAAAGTATACTAGAATTTACAATTAATTACTAGATGTAATGTGAATGACCTTGAGGTGATTATATAGAGGAATATTTAGAATATTTTCATTAATAAACCCTATTAAAATTGTAGGAGAAACAATATGAAATGTCTTGAATTTAAAAATTTATCATTTTTATAAACATAAAATTAATCATTGCAATGTTTAACAATGTGTATTCTTGACATCCTTACCTTACTTGGTCTATTCACCATTTTACTAAACTCATAATCTATAATAGAGATTATGCTATATTTAAAACACAAAAAATATCATACATAAATCCCTATTTCAATACTATTCAACCTATAATCATTTTTCAAGCCTTTTTCAATAGTCTTTATCCCTTTGGGATATGATCATGTTAACTAGATAGGGCCACATTGTATCCTTATTCCCTAATGTGACCTAGTCCTCTAAACTCTTGAAATAGTTTTTTAAAATTGATAAGTTTCACAATGGCTCTTCTGTGTATTTTTTAAAGTTGGTTAGTGAAAATATTTTAAATATTCCCATATAAAATTACATCAAGTCATTCATTTGAAAGGACCTAACAAGATAATTTAAAATTACTACACACTTAGAAAAAATCACTATTTATTCTAAATTAATTTTATTGCTTTCTAACAATCATATAATAGGACTATTTTTTTTTACTTTAGGTCAAAGTCATTCATTGTCAATCATTTTAATCAATCTTATAACTAGTTCCACATAGCTGCATAATCAAGAATCACATAAGCACCATAGTGGAGAGAACTACATTAGATAGAAGCCCATTTGAGCTATGTAGGCGTCACTCATATCACATATGGTATTTTTTTATGGAAACTCAGCCATTACCATAACCCCATTCACCCCTTATTCATTATATGATTTCTATCTAATACATGTGTAGGATTATGGTTTAGATTTTATAGGTATTCAATGCATCTATTCAGCCTCAACACAGAATTAGAAAAATCTCATTTACGAATGCATAAATTTAGATAAAAATGTTAATCACATAATTAATGAGGACATGATTAAATTAAATAAAAAAAGCTTTAATGCATCTTGTTCTCATCCTTTAGACTTGTCCCAGCATAGTGTGTAATTCTATCTTTAGATACGACATAGTTCGCATGTCTTTTAAATCAATTTCTAGTCATTATCAACCTACACAGTCAACTTAAAGTTTCTTTTAAGGAGGTTTGCATATTAGTAAGATCATTTACTATTTTTAGTAAGTATATAATTTTTTAAAATTTTATAGCATATTGTATTTCATTATCATATCTTTAGATTCTATAATTTCCATTTCATTATTTTAAATCTATTTTTTTCAATTAAAAAAATTTAAACATTTTGGCGAACCCAATATTTTAAGAGAATTTCTTATATTTACTTAATTTTTATCTTAATATTTAATTAAATTTAAATCAATTCCTAACATAAAAAAACAATCTTTAACTTTGGATATAAATCCAAAACATAATGATTCAAAATTTTCAACCTTGGATTAATCTGACACAAAGTAAGTTTATCATGTCACCTCATATAAAATCTAACATAGAAGCTCTTTCTTTCAACCCCAAGTTGAAATTTTTTATTTACATATATACATAAATCTTACAGTTTCTTGTTCTCTTTAATTTCTATTTTTTTTGATTATTTTAGTGATCTAGGGCTCAATGGAAAACCTAACTAATTGGATTTAAGGTGGTTAAATGTGGAAGAAAATTTAACAAAGTTTTAGAATTATAGAACATGTGATAAAATATATGAAATAGATAAAAAACCATTACCTATTAAACATAAGATATTGGAATAATGGTGTCATTTATAATCAATAGAAAGAATAAGTATAAGTACATATGCATACAATGTACAATAATACACAAAATGGTAGTTCTTGTGACCTTAAATGGAAAAATATCCTAACTAATTATTCTATATATGGTATCACAAAAAAAAACTAAGTAGGTCCCCATGATTAGAGAGGGATAAACATCCTAACTAATTTATGTAGTATGTGAAGGGTTCATTAGATACAAGATGACCGAGGAATAAAAGTCTTGAAGATATTGTAGACATGGCAGAATAAGAACCATCACCACTCTCTTGGTTTTATATATCTCTCGCATATTTCTATTATATTATATATCATTACAAGAAATAAGTTACAATAGATAGTTAGAAAAGTAGATAGTTACAATAATTGTTCAACATCCTTAAAGTTGTGACAATTATATTCCCTTTGGTGATGCATTGATGATAAGATCACTGGCATCATGTATATATGAATAATTCCACCTGGAGTTCAATGTAGTAGAATATTTTTGAAACATGGACATCGAGTCATGCACTAAGCTATACTAATGTGTGGTATGATAAAAGGTGTTATAGAAGCACACATAGATGTTGTGTGTTTGTATGCATTATCCCATAATGTTGAAAAGGTGATAATTCATGTGTAGATATAGGGGGTTGAATGATGTTCATCTTAATACTGATGAGTCACATAAAGAGATCATAGGGCCTATATGATTGCTGCATATTATATGGTGATTCATCTTGGTGATGAAAAAGAGCTCAAGGTTGAAAAGAGTTCCTAAGAGTGCCACAAAGATAAATAAGTTATCTAGCCACATAAGCTAAACAATGCATAACTTAGAATGAGCTAGATAAGTTGAACAATGCATAATGAGATACTACACGATCTAGAGTAATGTAGTTCACTTAACACAAATTAAATATTATGGTTATGATATGATTATTTAATATCATACCTTTTTTAAAATCTCATTTCATCATCTAAATATTCATGTAGCTAAAGTTTGGTATTAATTTATTTCCCTAAAAAACTTCAAATAGCTCCTAAATTGACCTACAAGGTTTGTAATGTTAAACTATGAGAGTTGTGTGGTAACATAGAAGATGATTTATATATTTCCATTTTTCACATGGGTAATAAAATTTATGAATAATTTATTGATTTTAACATGACGTTAGATGAGAAGTATTTGTAAATCTGGTAATATTTGGTATCTCAAATCCTCTAGGATCAACCTTCCCTCCTTAATGAGCAATCCCCATTATTTTTAACTTCAGTTTCCATGATAATGATTTTGTATTAGTGTTACAATAAAAAAAAATTGTGTGGTGATGTTTACTCCAATACCTAATAAGTAATTTAGGAATATAAATCACTAAAAAATAGATGTACATTTACCATTGTATTTCTAGATATGATACACTACATGCGATACCAATAATCCTACAAGTTTTAATAATGATCCTATTTTTATTGAGAGTGTACCACTATTCATAATATAAAATTTTATACTCCAATATGTATGCATGTGAGCATCAAAGGGTGTATATTATTATTGTAAATTTAACATGGATAAGTGAGAGTATGTGAACTCATGTTGCCTTCTCTAGGAATGTGAAGAATCCTTGTATGCAAGAGTAGATATTAGATGAAACATATCCATGTCAAATATTAGTTTAATGATTAGGAACTTATATAAATTTGAGGTATAATCTAGTGACCTCAATGCTACGGTGATGTTGATACCAGTTATCTAATGTCTAGTAATCAAAACTTTGAGATACATGAGTAAATTTGAGAAATTCCATGTGCTCTAGTTTTTTTTATAATTATGGAGATTCTTATGTCGCATAATACATGTTTTTTAAATATAATTTACATTTATGATGGTATATGAAACATAGAGGTAATGGTATATAATGCAATATGTGTTATGTAGAGATCAACATTTCCATAGATGTATGACATGAAGTGTTGTTATCCACTACATAATTTATGTGATAATATTGGTAGTTGTATGAATGTTTTAGAGAGGAATATAATTTTCCCCATCTATCAATTTCCATCAAGTTCCATCCATCCATATGTTAGCTTTAGGTAATGCATAGTTCTTTGCACAATAACCTTTAAGAACCAACTGGTGGATTGGGAATGGCTAGTTCTTCCATAGATAACACAAGGATGAAAATACCAAAAATTATTAGTTGTATGACCAATAAAATGATAATGTATGAAAGTAAATATAAAGTTTAGTGTGTTTATATAATGAGAGTTTATCACAACTAATGTAGTTGAGACATTTTATGTTCTTTGCATTGACAGTGTGCATATTGCCATTGAGGCATACACCTTAGTGTTGTTTCCATTTTTTTGTAGGGTTTTTTTTCATAGTACACATATTTTCCTTATACTACTTTAGTCTATAATATTGTTTAGAATATTTAAATTTTGATTTCTTGTGACATTTTTGGTGTGAATGCATTTTCCTATGCTAAGATAGAATAGGTTTTTATTGATAAAATCGTGAGTGTAACTTAATTTTATTATGCATGGAGCATGACTAATATGATCACATGGAGTATTCATAACTCTTGAAAATATGTTTTTATGAGTAAACTAATGTACAAGTGAGAACACTTGTGTTGTATTATATAGAGTACAATGTGGAAGCATCATTGGTAGCTAAATATGGTAAGAAGTGTATGAATCCTTATTTGAATATATTGCAACTAGTCTAACCAAGACCCGTATTACATGGCATAATATCTACCTATAGGGTATTGATAATGATTTATAACTTATTTCATAATCCTTGTCCTTCAAATCCCATTTGATTTAGCATCTTGGAATCAATTCCCTTGGCATGCTTTTTCAAATTGCCATACAAGATTATTGATGAAATATATTATAGTGAATTATAAAGACTTGAAACATTATATCCATCAATATATTTGTATCACATGTCATGATTTGTCATGGTTCTATGATGATGACTAGAGGATCAAGTAATTGAAACTATTTTGCACTTAGTTTTGAGTCACTCAAGTTCTTTCTCCTTGGTAGAGAGCTCTTACTGTAGATTATGCATGAAAAGAAGACATGCATCCTTAATTTGAACAAGAATATGAAAAATAGGGACATTAATATTAATTTTTTTAATTA
The DNA here is from genome assembly GCA_037957365.1 of Torreya grandis. Taxonomy (NCBI): domain Eukaryota; kingdom Viridiplantae; phylum Streptophyta; class Pinopsida; order Cupressales; family Taxaceae; genus Torreya; species Torreya grandis. The sequence continues at coordinate 998,838 of JARHVA010003485.1, read as the reverse complement.
TGAGATGTTTTATATGCTTCATGATATTACTAAATCTTTTCTCCTTAGACTAGAGAGCATCTTGTAACTATTGATTATAGTTTTGGAGATGTTGGACTTTCTTGAAAAAACACATGTTTTCTTACAAAATTTTAAAGATACATTTCAATATGGGAGTTGTACACCTTATTAATTAATTTTACCATGAATTTAATAGAAATTAAAATGATCATGCATATAAATAACACCTAGAAGTGATATGAATGGTGTTCATGCTCTGATACCATTAATTATAGGCCAAAATGTAGACTCATTGGATAACCTAATTAAATAAATTTAAGGTGGTTATGTGTGGAAGATAATTAAAACATAATTGCATAATTGTATAACATGTAATGGAATATAATAAATATTTTGGAAACAACAATTACCCATTTAACATAGGTTATTGGTAGAATGGTGCCACTTTTATTCAATATAAATAATAGGTAGAAGTAAATATGTGTAAAATGCATTTAAGACAAATAGTTCATATGAATATATAGGGATAAAAATTATATCTAATTCATCTATACTATGGTGTCATTAGACAAAGTGTGGAAAGTAGGTTCCCATGATCAAAGAGAGATAAACATCCTAACTGATTTAACTAGTTTGTGAAGGTTTTATCTAATACAAGATGATCAAGATATAGAAGTATTCAATATAATACAAAAATGGTCAAATAAAAACAATATCTACTCTCTTAGTTCTTTGTGTGTATCACATAGTTGTATTATAGTATATATCATTATAATAAAATAGTTACAAGAGATGATTACAAACTAGATAGTTACAAGAAAGGTTCATCTTTTTCCTATGTGATGGCTTGACTTCCCTATAAATGTGATAGTTACATTCCCATTAGTGTTATATTGTTAATAAGATCCCTAACATGGTACAAACATGGATAATTATACATAATATGACACATAATATAATTTTTCTAGGATGCAGATAATGAGTTATATATTGAGCTATAATGTGTGGTATGGTACAAGGTGTTGCATAAGCACACATGGATTTCTTGTGTATGTCTGAATTGGCATGGTATGCTAAGAATATGTTAAATAATGTGTAGATATAATGTGTTTCATGATGTTCGTAGTGACATTATTAAAGTACACAAAGAAACCACAAGTCATGTTTAAGTGCCACACATTTTTCATTGATTCATCTTGGTGTTATAAAAGAGCACAAGGATATAAAGAGTATCTATGAGTGTTGTAGAGATACATAGGCTATGTAGGTTGCATAATATTATGTGTAATTATGAAATCAGCACAATCCTTCCTTATTTACTTGCATAAACTTATAATGATATAGATAAGTTAAACAATGCATAACGAGATACCACAAGATCTAGAGTAAGCTAGTTCACTTGGTATGACCTAAATTTTATAGGTGTGTTCTGATTATGGACTATCACACCTTTTATAAAATATCATTTCATCATATAGAACTTAAAATATCTAAATTTTTTTGAGGATTCATATTTATCCCATAAACCACTTTGAATACCTCCTAAACTAACTTACAAGGTTTATAATGTTGAACTATGTAGAAACATAAAAGATAAGTTAGATATTTCACTTTTACACATGGGTGTTAAAATTGATGTATAATTTGATGACATTAGAGTGAGGATAAATGAGAAATGTGAAATAAATGTGGTAAGATATGGTAGGATTCAATGTAATTTTAGCCTTGGTCTTAGTTACATTACTCAATTTGTCAATTTGGAGTCATTTTATGTGCTTTTAAGGGTCATAAATGCAAGTGGCACATTTATCAAGGTACCCAAACGTCATATTTTCCTTTATAACGTCAAATAGGTCATATTACATGTTATTTATGTCAAAAACATCAGAATATGGTATGTTCCCTAACTAAAATTGTAAAAATAACTAAAAAAGAGAGCAAATGGCACTTGTACAACCTTATTGGGAAGTGTGCCATGTGGAAAAAGATATTTTGAGGCATTTTAATATTCCCCAAACTCATATCCATGATTAAATTTATCTAAGTGAAATTTCATATCAAAAACCATTTTGCTCATTTTTGGGTTTCCTAAACACACTGAAGTGACCTTCAATTTTTTGCTTGGTATGGACAACATAGGTAGTTTCAATGAAAATGATTTTAGAAGGTTATTTTAAAATAAAATACCTTAATTTTAATATAATTAACTTGATAAATTATTATTTTTTCTTTATTAACCATTTATAATAAGTTGAATTTGCTCTTTTACTAGTTATTTCATGCAACCTATAGGTTTTGTTCCATTTCTGCCAAATCCATATGAACTAGTTGGTGATGTTGGCTATAGAGGATGTTGACTTCATTCTTAGATGTTATCCATTCTTGGTTTCAAGTTTAATAATTTTTGGATGAATAATTTAGCACATGTTTCAAGAGGGTGTCACCAAGTGCAGTTCCAATTGAAATGCTTCAAGTTTGTTGAGTGTATTATCCTATAGGTGTCTCATTAAACTAAGAAAGAGTGTTACATAAGCCTCTGGGTCATGTTACCATCTCCTTTCATGTTTTTTTTTCACCATGTTACCTCTAGGTTTTCTCCCAAGCTTGTTTCCCTCTATTGTCAACTCTTTGATCATTTTTAGCTACAGTCTCTTGTATAAGCTTGTCCCTCATGTTATGAAGTGGTAATAGAGGTGTATTGGCATATATAAGAATTAATGAGTTGAATGAAGTTATTTTTTATGCTTAAGGAGGTTTAGGTTTGACCATATGCTCATATTCCATGCTAAATAGTCATGTGATTCCCTTTCTTTCTATATTTCATGTGTATACAAGTGATTTTCATGTTGTAGTTGGTGTTTTGAAGCTAGTACCAAGGTACAATGTTCAAATATTGACAATGATATTTGGGTAGTATTGAAGCTAATTCATCATGTTTTTTCCATATTTCATTGATCAACCTACATAATTTTCTCAATGCATACTCATAAGACCATTTTTTTATTTCATACTGAAGTATGAGGAGGTTGATTTGTGACACAACTCCTTGGTTCTACTTGAGTTGCATTTGGAGGTTTGTCAAAGGCATATGAGTTTCCTTTTCACTCATGTTTCTAGTGGTTCATACCTAGTCCACTATTTAAACATAAAAACACCTACCTATAGGTGGCTAAGCATTGGGTTGAGGTGTTGTACGGAAGAACTAAAACAATGTAACATCTCTTTGAGGTCTTAAGATAGAAAAAAAAGTCATAACAAACCTATAAAAAGCTCTTATAAGGCAAAGGAGACATCTAAATGGGTGAACCTTATAGCCCTATCATATGAAAAGGACCTTAAATAATTTGAGAAGGAAAACACTAGTGGAATATGGTTTTTTAGAGCTTCAAACATACCTCAGAACACATTGAGACCCTTCAATGACATCTACAGGCCTATAGATGCAAATGACCTTTTTGTCACTCGAAGTAGAAATAGGAAGAAAATGGATATGGTAAATGGTTATAAAATTGTATATTGAGGTATAATTAATTCAAATACACCAAGAGAGTACTAGGGAAAATAATTTTACACCCCATGACCATCTATATGCACCCCTTCAAGCATAGAATAGTAACCTACAGGGGTCAGATAGGTAGGGTGAAGAAATAATGGTCTATGTATGGTTTAAATGGGTGAATTTTAGGCAAGGATATTTATATATTTTTCAAAATTAATCTAGGAAGGCCCCTTCCCTATCAAATCACCGCAACCAACCCCTATGATGACTTACAGTTAGGGGTAAAAGGGATATCTTAGTCAATAGGGGTAGTAGAGAACCTAATTTTATAAAATTATGCATAATTAGAGTTAAAATGAGTTTTAAATACTTAATAATAGTTTTAATATCATAATTATATCCTAATAAACCATTAATAAGTACAAAATAGCTCAATACTACCTATAGGGGTCTAAAATCAAGGTGTCAGATTCAAGCCAATAACCTTATATTTTGATGCTAAAATGACATCTTAAGGATTTCAAAGGTGATTGATAGATAAAAAATCTACCAAATAACCATAAAAATTTATGGAGAGTCTCCAAATAATTATGAATATGGCTCAAGTAAGAAGAGAGACCTACAGGTAGACATAAAGGCAAGGGTCTCAGCCAAGATCTTAGTCAAGGTACCTAGTTTGAACTAAGAATGAATTTAAAATCCCAAAGGATGACTTTGAATGGTATATCAGGTACGTGAACACCTAAATGGAAAATATTGTGAGATCATGAGTAATAATAGAAAAGATACAAGACATCTACAAGGTTTTAAGACCCCTGTTGTTAGTCCTACAACAAGGTATAACCTAGCAAGCCAAGTGGAAACATAAACTTGTCCAAAGAAGAGGTGAAGGTTATAATTAAGTTATAATGGTTCATTATAGGTATTTAAGTGTTTATAAAATCCAAAAATACTACAAAAATGATCATCTTCATTCCCTACTTGGCCAAAAGGGCAACATTCCATACAATGAGCTTGGAAGCCTTTTGCCCAATAGGCAATTATGAGAATTCAAGAGGAAATGGGCTGTTTAAGTGATTTCAAAGATCCATAATCATTAATTTCACATGGGAATTTTTTTTAAGATACATATATATATATATATATATATATATATATATATATATTTGGATTTAAAATGTCACTCATAAGAGGCTTTAAGGAAAATGCAAAAAAATAGGGGTTTTGAGGCATTTTTTGGGCATTTAGAGATAGTTAGGAATCCAAAAGATGGAATAATACCAACCCATATAGTAAAAATTTTCATTTTTAATTTTCATAAATCCAAAAACACTCACTTTTCATAGTGTATGAGGGATATAACTCTCTATTTTGTCTAAAAGGTTAGCCAATCTAGGAAAATCAGACTTTGGTAAGATGAGCTTTTGAGGTCAAAATGAGCAAAGGACTAAAAAATGATCTTTGGAAACTTAATGAAAACATATTATGAGGTGTATATAAGTAAAATAATGGATAATAATAAATATACCAATATTATACTCCTAAAAGTATCCTTTTCCATTCACACACAGTCCAACTAGACAAGGTTTCTACTAGGTCTAGTTGGTGAATGAGAGAATGTGACAAAGTAAAGTGATTGAAAGGGTATGTAGTGTTCTTAATATATAAAATGAGATTTAAATATTCTTAATAAACCAATACAACAATGAGGTACCAATCCTAACATCTAAATCCATTAAGGTGCCTAATAAACCTATTGAGTTTTGTGAGGGCCTAATGCTAAATGGTAGTCCATCTTCACTTCTAACTCTTGGTAGAATATTAATATGATTGAGTTATGATTTTCAGGTCACAATACAATTTTTATAGATTGTGGAGTGAATATAAGTTATCATTAGATCCATATTCAAGTTCAAAACCACTCACCCTTATACAAAATTGGAAAATCACACTCGATAAGGCAACTTTTGGAGATCACATCTATTTGGAGGGTCTGCATGGGAGTGAAAATATTTCATAGGATTTATATAATTTTCTTGGAAACTAAATTGTGGAACTGGTTTGGAACTTAAATGTGCAATCTTTATGAATAATGGTTAAGAGAAGAAAACTATCTAAAACCCTTGAATAAACCCAATTGGGAAAATGAGATTGGAAAGCTGATATAAAAACATAGTTTGTCATAGAAATATATTTTAACATGTAGAAGACTCCATCAATATCCTCCCTATGAAAATGAGATATATGGATTTATATGGACAACATGCAAAACAAGGTTTTTATCACCATGTTTTGTGTTGTGTAGGCTATAGGAGGAGTTGGAAAGTGAAATCAATTTTGGATGGAAGATTGGGACTTATAATAACTCCATATGGAAATTTTATTCTAGGAAAAAACTTTTAATTGTTCAAACAATTGCCTTCCTTTTAGACAATCAAAATTGGCATAATGAACACAAGGGTGAGAAGGGTGAAAACTTAAAGTGTGAGCCTTTTTAAGAGATACCTAAGTATTCCAAGGCCATGGATATATTTTAAAATTATCACTAACTCCCTCCCATGTATTTTCAATGGGGAAACTAAATCCAATTTTGTGGCCAAGTATGAGGGGTGATAGAAAAGAGGAGTTTTTAGATTACAACCAATGATGGCTTCCTTCTAAGAGTTTCTAGATGATTAGAATTAGAACCAATGCATGTAATTTCATACCTAAATTCCTTTCATATTATCCCAATCATCATATCTATCCCTAGTTAGTGGTGGGACATTCAAACAGGCTCAAATGCTAAAGGGAGTTTTTTGAGCTAGGATTGAGAGTTTTATGCCATTTTTCATAAATTTCATGACTTGTATTGATATTTGTACCTATTTAAATTTCATGGTTCATCACATATATATTTATCATGAAATTTAACCCCTTTTCTCAAATTACAAGTTTCCAAGTGACCTTTGGACTTCCCTTGCCTTGCTTCTCTCTCAAAATCTATAAATATTGACTCTTTTAGCTCTTTTTAACAGCCTCTGTTGGTTAATGGTGAAACCCTAGACAAATTTTTACTTGAATGACTCTTTAAGAAATAAATAATTTATTTTTCCTAGTCACATTCTATTGAATTGAGTGTTAGTACAATCTTGTTAGTCTTGTCTAGTAGAAGAATATATTTTCTAGCATGTTATCCTTGATTATTCACCAAGTGTGCATAAGAGTGATTATTAAAGGTCTTTATTAGTGTTATTTTAAAGTTTATAAGTGAATTAAAAGTTTTATATTACTATATTATATCAATTAATTATTCATTTCTCACCTAAGTATCAAATACCTTCTTGAACCTAACTTATGAAACACTGATGTGATAATACAACTTAAATTATGAGGTTTGTTTAAAAGAGGTATTGTTTTGACTCTAAGTGGTAAATATTAAATCAATAGGAGGAAATATAATATTGGTGTATCACCTTTTTTATCTTTATTAGTTGTTTCCTTAACCCTTTTCATCTAAATTTTATAGGCAAGAAAATGTTTTCAAAGATTGCATCAAGGGAACTAGCCCTTCTAGAGATTCATCTCAACAAAATTATCACCCATAGCAAGAGAGATGTTTCCATTATGCCACTTGGATTAGTATACATATTCATATACTCAAGGGGTGTAAATCCAAGTGACAATATTTTTTTGTCATTCTTAGTGGGATCCTAAATCTTATAAGAATTTTCAAGATTGGTGTTGGTCTTGGCATAGTTATTGCTACAAGAACATCTACATTTAGTACTTGGTGACTCCACTAAAGTTTTAAAATATTTGGTTGTTGATCAGTCCCTAATTTACATGCTAAAGGTGACCACTAGGTATAATATTAAATGCATACCCTTTGAGTTTGTGCAACTACCTCTATATTTTACCAAAAGGTTTAGGTTTATGAACACTCATCCTTATTCAAGAGAGTTGGTGTTTAATAAGTCTAAGTTATTATTTATTTCAATCCATAATAATCAAAGTTCACATACCAATATTGATAGGAACCAACCTTTGGTATCCTTCATTGGATCATCTCCTTTGAATCTTGCCCAATATGACCAAAGTCTAGGAGCAACCCTTAAGAGTGTTCCATATTTTAGTGGAAAGGGTCATATTACTACCATTGAACACATTATAAACATAGATTTTTTTTGAAATATCCATAATACCATTCAAGGTAATGTGTCTATTAGGTTATTGGCATTGCCTTTCAAAGGAAAATATTTATATTAGTATGGGACTTTATCTAAAAATTCTATTAGTTCATGGGATGAACTAGGAGATCTATTGACAAAGAGGTTTGGAGAGAAAGGTGATCATCAATCTCTAACTAGTAAATTTACCACTATCAAGAGGGCACTACAATATTTTATTAAATATTTTAACACAAGGTTTAAAAAACATGGGATAGGATCCCAACCCTTGTGAGACCTACTCCAAACTATGCCTTTTTGAACTACCTAAAAGCATTGAATAGTGATGTAGCCGTGATGATCTAATCCATGGGTGGGAATACACTCCCAATTTACTATGAGATAGATATAAATGCTAATAATTTTCTTGTTAAAGTAGTGAATATTTATCCTAGGCCACCAATGTCATTTTTCCTTGATTTATAGCCTCCTAGTCAAGTTATATTACCTACCTTCGCTCTTTTGCCTAGTCATGAAAAGTCTACCATTGTCCCAAACAATGAGATCCATGAAGTCAATATTTTTATAAAAAGTGTTACCAATGAATTTGTTGCTCTTAAAAGTCAACAAGATCAAATTTATAGGCCATATCAATCCTACAATCAGTTTAGGCAAACTAAAAGGCCTCCTTTCCGAGGTAATGTTCAAGGACAAGGTCAAATCACCCAAGCTAGACCTTACCAAAGTTACAATCCTAATGATACCTCATCTTTTAAGGATATTTTTTCCACTCAAAAATACCTTTTTCAAGAACAACTAGGTTATCCCTCCTATGACCAAAGTCAATACCAAGTTGTTTATGCCAATGAGATGCATAATTAAGCCATAACTATGCAAGGTAATCACACATCTCAAGTTTCAATTTTTGAATGGATAATGTAAGTTGGAATGAAATTTGGAATGGAAAATGGGTAGAAACAATCTGATTCTACTCTAATATATCATTTGGAGGAGATTTTTGTCCCATCAATTATTTAGGGAATCCAAGTAATGTGAGTGATAGTGTATCTTCTAACACTAGGTCTAAGAAGAAGGTTGTTGAAGAGACACAAGGGGATAATCAAGGAAATTTTTTGAATCCCATAACATATAAATTTTTTGGTGTGTCTAATATATCTCCTAACCTGCAAGAGAATAATTTTTTTTAAAATGTAAGGCCTATTCCTACACATCCACCTCCATAACCTACACCATAAAGTACTAGTGCTTCCAAGGAGCCTTCCAAGGTGATCAATCCTTCTATCAATGTTGTATAATATATGAATAAGTTTCATATGAATATTTAAATATGGTATTAACTATAAATACCTAGGTAAAAGGAAATGCTTCAAAAATAATTGCAAGGACTTGGTAAGCAAGTTAGATTAACTAGGAATGAAAATGATGTGTTGGTGAATGGGACTCAACCCATTGATGGACAAGTAAATAATATTGATAAAACTCCTCATTTATACATATATATAATCATTATTGATTTATTATTTCATAATTAAATCATATATAATGGGGATAGCACTTTATTTATGCCCAGGTGTATAGTGGATAAACTAGGCCTCAAATATGAGCCAATAGTTAAAGGGGTTTTACAATTGGATGGATCACCAACACAAACCTTCGGAGTGGTCAAGGATTTTAATATGATTTTATATACTTTTCCCACCTTTTATATTACTCATGATGTGGTTTTGTTATATTTACCTTATGTTTTTCCCTTTGCTTGTCAAGAGAGTTTACAACTAAGATAGGTGGATACTTGGCAACCAATTGGTCCTATATGGTTTTTAGGACAAATTATGGTACTAAGGTGAAGATTTAATCATATACTATCCATCAAAATCACTTTGAGCCTTACATTCATAAAGTGTAAAATGTAAATTATGCCATTATCGATGAGTAGGAAATTCACATAGATCAATCTCCAACATCTTCTCTTGAAGGAATTTTTGATTTGTACTTAGATGAATGGGGAAATGAACATTATGAGCATGATCCTTAAAAATTTATGGAGGAAGATAGTCTTGGAGTGTGTTGTATGAATTAGGAGGACTATTTCATGCCAAATTTGATGAATATAAGTGAAGACATGGATGGTTTATGGTAGCTTTTCTTTGATGGATCAAGAACAAGATTGGGGTAGGTGGTAGAGCTATATTGGTTTCTCCTTCTAAAGAAAGGTACTATTCCACTTTTAGATTTAAATTATCTTGTTATTGTAATTTATGATAATATGATTTTCTCATTCATGGCCTTGAGTGGGCTATGAAAATAGGTGTGAAGGACTTACAAGTGTATGGTTATAGCGAGTTGATTACAAATCAAGTAAGAGGCCAAAATGTGACTAAGAACTCTTTGCTTAAGTCCTATAAGCATAAAGTGTGGGATCTTGTGGAGTATTTAAAAGATTTCAACTCACATCTATACCAAGAGAAGAAAACAAACATGATGATAGGTTGGTAATAATTGGAGTTCAATTTGATATTCCAAAGGGGATATGAGAGGTTAAGAACCAACCACATCTCAAGGTTATTATAAGGCCCTCCATACCAGATAATGTCACTAACTAGAAAGTGTTTGATGATGAACAAAAAATATCACTTTTTATATAATAGGAGGTTGATTTTTATTCCAAAAATCAATCCAAACTATATCAACAATATGGAGGGTAGATTGTGTAATTGAAGTCAGACAAGCTCCCTAAAGGCCTAGTCACACTTGAGAGTATTTTCAATGATGATGACCAATTGAATAAATTAAAGGTAAGCATGTATAATAAGAAAGAGAACTATTATAAATTAAAAATATTAAAAGATAAGTTACTTGCACTTGGGAATGTATGTAATAGTGAAGAGAAACATGCTTTCATTGAGTTATGCAAAGAGTTTTCTGATGCCTTTACATGGGAATATAGTGATTTGAAGGGATTTGATCCAAACTTAGCTCAAAATACCATAGATATATATTATAATTTAAAACCCATCAATAAAAGACAAAGGCCAATCAATATTAATATTGAGCCTCTTATGAAGAAAGATCTTACTAAGTTGATTGAGTCCAAAATCATCTTTATTATTAAGCATTCATCTTGGTTGGCAAAATTAGTCCCTATTAGGAAGAATAATGGATAAATAAGGTTGTGTTTTGATTTTAGGGACTTAAATAGAGTTTAATTTAAGGACCATTATCCTCTTCCCTCTATGGAACAAATTTTGTAAGTTGTGGTAGGTAGTGAAAGGTTTTCTCTCCTTGATGGGTATTCTGGGTATAATCATATTTTGGTGAAGGAAAGTGAACAATATAAGATATCCTTTAATACTAAATGGGGTACATATTATTATATAAAAATTGATTTTGTAATGTCTAATGTTGGATCTACATTTCAATGTGCAATGGATATGTCTTTTCAAGGACTAATAAATGACATTGCATTGGTGTATCTTAATGATGTCACAGTTTTTCTAAGGATGCAAGGGATCACTTGAATCACCTTAGGTATATTTTTGAGATATGTAGAGAGTTTATAATCTCTCTCAACCCAAATAATTGTGTGTTTTGTATCCATGAATTCAAACTTTTAGGACACATTGTCTCAAAGAAGGGCTTGTCTATAGATCTTAAAAGGGTGAGTGTAATATTGGCATTGGATTTACCTAAATATAAGAAAAGTTTGAATAGTTTCTTTGGAAAAATTAATTTCATAAGGAGATTCATCCCTAATTTTTATAATTTAGTCAAGCCTCTAACATATATGCTAAGTAAGGATGAAGTGTTCACTTGGACTAGTAGAATGAAGGAGAGTTTTGAAGAGATTAAACAAGCCATTGCTCAAGCTCCAACTCTTACAGGTCCTAATTTCTCAAAGGAATTCAAATTTTATAACTTTGTAAATGATGAGGTAATTTTTGTGATGCTTACTCAATCTGATGAAGAGAATTTGGAGCAACCTATTGATTTCTTTAGTTAAAGTTTGGAGGGCTATGAGGTAAGATACACCTTTGTTGAGAAGCAGGTACTTTCAGTTGTTATAAGTCTAAATAAGTTTAGGCATATGCTATGAAACAATAAGATTCACATATTTTTACCTCATATTAGTTTCAAATACTTCCTTATGAGTATAAATTTAAATGTGAAAAGGGTTGTTTGGATCATAAAAGTGATGGAGTATGATGTAGAAATCAAGACAACCAAGCTAGTAAAAGGTAAGGGTTATATGAGCATCTTGCCTTAGATTTTAAAGAACAAAAGGGGGTTGTTTTAGCACTTCATGAATTCCTTATGAAAATTACATCTTCATCAATAAGGAGTTTGACACAAGATATGATCCATTTTCTCTAAATCGGTGAGTGTCCACAAGGCCTTGATAGAGATAGAAGAAGGTACTTTAGTTTGAAATCCATTCTTTATGTACTTATTGATGGAGTGTTGTTTAGAAAGGAATACTTAGGTGTGTTATTAAGGTGTGTTTAATTAGATTAGATTGATACTTTTTTTTTTTGAGTTTCATGATGGACCAGTTGGTGGTCACTTTGCTCCAAGAACCATAACTATTAGTATTATGAAAGATAGATACTTTTGGCCTAGTTTATTCAAAGACACCCATGCTTGGGTAAGGAAGTGTCAAAATTATTCTCTCTTTTATGGTAAACAAAATATTATTTCTTTGCCCCTTCATCTAATTCAGGTTGATCAACCCTTTGTACAATGGGGTTTGGATTTTATAGGCTTAATCAATCCACCTTCTAGTGAAGGTCACAAGTGGGTGTTGATTGCTACCGATTAATTTACAAGGTGGGTAGAGGTTATTTCTCTCAAGGAAGAAATTAAAGTTTATTTTAGAATTCTATGAAGGCATAGTGACAAGGTTTGGAGCTCCTTCAATAATAATTTTAGATAATACATTAGCTTTTCTTGGGATAAAGATAAGTGAATGGGCCTTAGAACATGGCATCTATCTTAGTACCTCCTCCAGCTATTATCCATAAGGGAATGGAATAACTAAGTCCACTAATAAGAATCTAATAAGGATCATAAAGAGAATAATGGAGGAGAATTAAAGGACTTGGCATTCCAAGTTGAAGATGGCTTTTTGGGCTGATAGGATCACCTCAAAAAGAGCCATTGGAAACTCACCATACACCCTTGCTTATGGTGGACAAGCTAGACTACCTATTTCACTTGAGTTACTAGCCTTGGATCTCACTTATTAGCTATAAATGACGGAAAATTAAAGCATGGAATTTAGGTTGTGTGATTTGATAGAGCTTGAGGAGATAGAGATTAAGCCATGCAAACCATGAGATTTCACCAAGATCAAACCAAGATATAATTTTACAAAAAGGCCATGCCAAGGAGTTTAAAATATGGAGACATTGCCCTAAAATGGGTTGAAGATAGGGCTAAGCCTACAAGACACACAAAGTTTGATGTTTTTTAGAGTGGCCCTTATGTTATCACCCAATGTAAGAAACATAATGCCTTACAAATCTTAAAGTTGGATGGAGAGAAGATTCATATCCTAGTCAATGGGATATATCTCAAGCATTGATACTAAGGCTCTTCTCTCTCTTTATACATAATTTTTGGTTTTTGTGTTCCCTAAGTGCTTGTGCACATGTGTGAGTTGGTTTGGTGTCTTTCTTTGTCTTGTGTTGGTTTGGTGTTTTGTGTGTATTTTAGGCAATTCCTTGCTAGTCTTATTAAATAATCCATTGAATTTATTTTCCCTTGATAGGATACAACTACTGGTCATTAGTATAGTAGGCATACTACCCTTTTGAGTCACCATTTTGTTGACCAAGTTTGACTTTTAGGTCAAACTTGGACCCTTATAGATAAAACAATGCTTTATTAGATGATCTATGGGTCTAAATATATTTTCATGGGAGTATTTTATGTCATTTGATTTTATTCATTGCAATTTTAGCCTTGGTCTTAGTTATATTAGTCAATTTGTCAATTTGGAGTCATTTTATGTGCTTTTAAGGGCATAAATGCAAGTGACATGTTTCCCAAAAACATCAAAATATGGTAGGTTCTATAACCGAAATTACAAAAATAACTAAAAAAGAGAGTAAATGGCACTTGTACAACCTTCTTGGGAAGTGTGCCACATGTAAAAATATCTTTGGAGACATATTAATCTTCTAAAAACTCATATACATTATTAAATTTATCTATAAGTTCCATTTTATATTAAAAACCATTCTACTCATTTTTGGGTTTCCTAAACACACTGAAGTGACCATCAGGTTTTTGCTTGATATGGATAGCGAAAGTAGTTTCAGGGAAAATTATTTTGGTATGTTATTTTAAACTCCAATGAATTAATTTTAATATAATTAACTTTAAAATTATTATTTTTTATTTTTGAACCATCGCTAATAATTTGACTATGCTCTTTTACTAATTATTTCATGCAACCTATAGATTTTACGCCATTTCTACTAAATCCATATGAACCAATTGGTGATGTTGGATATATAGGATATTTAATTACTTATAATATTGTATCCATTCATGGTTTCAAGTTTTATAATGTTTATGTGATTAATTATTACATGTTGCAAGAAGATGTCACCAAGTGTAGTTCTAGTTGAAGTGCTTCAAGTTTATTAAGTGTATTCTCCTATAGGTGTCATTAAACTAGGAAAGAGTATTACATAATAATTTTGGTAATTTTACCACATAATTTCATTTTTTAGTTTCACCATGTTACCTTTTGGTTTGTTCCCAAGCTTGTTTCCCTCTATTGTCAACTCTTCACACAATTTCATCTGCAATCTCATGCATAAGCTTGTCCCTCCTATTTTATGAAGTGGTAATAAAGGTGTATTGCCATATAAAAGACTTTATGAGTTGAATTAAGTTATTTTTATTCTTAAATAGGTGTAATTTTGACCATATACTCATATTCCATGCTAAACAGTCATGTGATGCCCTTGCTTGTTATATTTCATGTGCATATAAGTGATTTTCATGTTGTAATTAGTGTTTTGAAGTAGGTTCCAAGGTAAAAAAGATGAATATCACATGTTTGAAGATTTATAATAATATTTGGGTATTATTGAAGCTAATTCATCATGTTTTTACCAAATTTCATTCTTTGCCTACATAATTTTCTCAATGCATGCTTATAAAACCATTTATTGACGTCATAATAAAGTATGAGGAGGTTGATTTGTGACATAACTCCTTGGTTCTACATGAGGCATAGTTGGGGGTTTTTAAAAGGCATATGAGTTTATTTTTTACTCATGTTTCTAGTGGTTCATACCCATTCCATTGTTTGAACATCAAAACACCTACCTATAGGTGGTTGAGCATGGGGTTGGGGTGTTTACAAAAGAGCTAAAACAATGTAACATCTCTTTGAGGTATTAAGATAGAAAAAAAAAGTTTAAAAAACTTATGCAAAGCTCCTAGAAGGCAAAGGAGACATGAAACTAATTTGAGGGTCAAAGACTGAGTTTAGGGATGGAACCCCTAAAATAGAAAAATAGAGCTCCAAAGGGTTTTGGTGGGCCTTATAGAACCTATTTTCAAGGTGTTTTAAGACATCTAAATGGGTGAATATTATATCCATATCATATGAAAAGGATCCTATCAGATTTTAGAATGAAAATACTAGTGGAATATGGTTTTATAAAGCTTCAAGCATGCCTCAAAATACACTAAGACCCTTTAATGACATCTACAGTCCTATAGATGCAAATGACCTTTTGGTCACTCGAAGAAGCAACGACAAGAAAATGGTTATGGTAAATGGTTCTCAACTGGTATATTGAGGTATAATGAATAAAAAGACACTGAGAGAGGACTAGGTCAAAGTAGTGTATACCCCATAAACATCTATAGGCACCCCTTCAAGCATGGAATAGTAACCTATAGGGGTTAGATAGGTATGGTGAAGAAATAATGGTATATGCATGGTTTGGATGGTTTTTAAGCCAATTAAAGGTGAATTTGAGGCAAGGATAGTGATATATGTTTCAAAAGGAATCTATTAATTCCTCTTCTTCATCAAATCACCCTAACCAACCCCTATGATAGCCTAAAGGTAGGGGTAAAAGGGATATCTCAATTAATAGGGGAAGTGAAGAACCCAATTTTGAGAAATTATACATAATTAGAGTGAAAATGAGTTGGAAATATTTCATAGTTTTAATATCATCACTATATCCTAAGACACCATTAATAAGTATAAAAGAGCTTAAGACTACCTACAGGGGTCCAAAAGCAAGGTGTCATAGTCAAGCCAGTAACCTTATATTTTAATGCTAAAATGATATCCTAAGGATTTAAAATCTAATTTATAGTTCAAACACCTACCAAATTACCATAAAATTTTAGATATAGTCTCCAAAGCATCATGAATAAGGATCAAGTAAGAAGAGAGACCTATAGGTAGGCTTAAAGGCAAGGGCCTTGGTCAAGATCTCAGTCAGGGTACTTAGTTTGAACTAGGAATACATTTGAAAACCCAAAGGATGAGTTTGGATGGTATCTCAAGTAGGTGAACAACTCAATGGAAAATATTTTGATATCATTAGTAATAATATAAAAGCTATAAGACATCTACAAGGTTCTAAGACCCCTATTTTAAATCCTACAATAAAGTATAGCCTAATAGGCCAAGTGGAAATATAAACTTGTCCAAGGAAGAGTGAAGGTTATAATCAAGGTATAATGGTTCTTAATAGGTATTTAAGTGTTTATAAAATCCCAACATCTTACGAAAATGATCATCTTCATTCCCTATGTGGCTAAAGGGGCAACATTATATACAATGAGCTTGGAAGCCTTTTACCCAAGAGGCAAGTATGAGAATTCAAGAGGAAATGGGTTGTTTAAGTGATTTAAAAGCTCTATAAGAATTAATTTTACATGGTAATTTTTTTTAATCACCTATATATATTATTTTGGATTTACAATGTCACTCTTAAGAGAGTTTGAAAAAAAAGCATGAAAATAGAGTTTTTGAGGCCTTTTTTAGGCATTTGGAGATGGTTAGAAATCCAAAACATGAAATAAGACCAAAAATTATAGTAAAAACGGTAATTTATAATTTTAAAATTTCCAAAAATACTCACTTTTCCTAATGGATGAGGGTTATACCTCTTTATTTTGTCTCAGAGGTTAGCCAATCTAGAAAATCAGACTTTGGTAAGATGAGCTTTTGACGTCAACATGAGCAAAGGACTCAAAAAGGAGCTTTGTAAAATTAATTAAATTTTTTTATGAGGTGTATAGAAGTAAAATAAGGGATAATAATCAATATATCAAGCTTATAATACTCAAATTATCCTTTTTCCCTTCACACACAGTCCAACTAGGTCTAGTTGGTGAATGAGAAAAGTTGACAAAGTAAAGTGATTGAAAAGGTATGTAGTGGTATTAAGAAATAAAATGGGATGTAAATATTCATAATACAAAAATACAACTATGATTCACCAATCCTAACATCCAAATCCATCAAGGTGCTTAGTAAACCTATTGAGTTTTGAGAAGGCCTAATGCCAAATGGCAGTCCATCTTCACTTCTGACTCTTGGTAGAATATAAAAATGATTGAGTTATTATTTTTAGGTCAAAATATAGGTGTGAGATCTTGTGTATTACATATAATTTATCATGAGAGCCATATTCAAGCTAAAAACCACTCACCCTTATGCAAAATTGGAAAAGTAAGCTAAATAGGGTAGCTTTTAGAGCTCACATCTCCTTAGAGGGTCTGAATGGGAGAAAAAGGAGTTTTGTAGAGTTACATAAGGTCCTTGGAAACTAAATTGTGTAATTTTTTTGTAACTTTAACATGAAATCTTTATGAACAATGGTTAAGAGTAGAAAACTATCTAAAACCCTTGAATTAACCTAATGGGGAAAATGAGATTGGAAAGCTGATCTAAAGACATATTTTGTCTTGGAAAGATATTTTAACATGGATAATACTCCCTCAATCTCCCCCCCATGTAAATGAGCTGTACATAATTATATGGGCAACATGCAAAATAGGGTTTTTCTCACCATTTTTTGTATTTTGTAGGCTACAAGAGGATTTGGAAAGTGAAATCAATTTTGGGTGGAATATTAGGATTTATAATAACTCATTACATCCATTTTATTCTAGGATTTTTTTTAAGTGTTCAAATAATTGTCTTCCTTTTTGCCTGTCAAAATTGGCATAGTGAACACAAGGGTGAAAACTCCAAGTTTGAGCCTTTTTAAGGTGTGCCTAAGTAGTCCAAGGCCATGGATAACCTTTCCAAGTTTTATTCACTCCATCCCATGTATTTTCATTGAAAAATAAATCAAATTTTGTGGCCAAGTGTGAGGTGTGATAGAAAAGAGGAGTTTTAAGACTATAGGTAGTGATGGCTTCTTTCCAAGAGTTTCTAGATGATTAGGATCAAAACTAATGCATGGAATTGCATAATTAAATTCCTTCCCTCTTATCCCAATCATAAAACCTATCCCTAGTCATTATTGGGATGTTAAAATAGGCCCAAAAGTTAAAGGTAATTTTTTGAGCTAGGATTGAGAGTTTTATGTCATTTTTCATAAATTTCATGACTTATATGGATAGTTGTACCTCCTAAAATTGTATGGTTAGTCACATATATATTTATAATTAAATTTTAACCAATTTTATTATATTTATAAGTGTCAAATTTACCTTTTGACTTCCATTTCCTTGTTTATCTCTTTTAAGCTATAAATATTGACTCTTTTGGCTCTTTTTAGTAGCCTCCATTAGTTTATGGTGAAATCCTAGCTAGATTTGTACTTGAATGACTCTTAAATAAATTAAAAAATGATTTTTACTACTCACATGATGTTCAATTGAGTGTTATTATAATCTTGTTGGTCTTGTATAGTAGAAGAATATATTTTATAGCATGTTATCCTTGATTGTTCACCAAGTGTGTAGAAGAGTGATTATCACAAGTCTTTGTTAGTGTTTTTTTCAAGTTTAGAAGTGTCTTAGAATTTTTATATGACCATATTATATCAATTAATCATTAATTATTCTCCTAAATATCAAATACCTTCTTGAACCTAGCTTATGAAACACTGATGTGATAATACAACTTAAATTGTGAGTTTTGTGTAAAAGAGGTCTTGTTTTGACTCTAAGTGGTAAAATTTAAATCAATAGGAGGAAATATACTATTGGTGCATCAAATTTTTAGCTTTATTTATTTATTTATTTATTAACCCTTTTCATCCAAATTTTATAGGCAAGAAAGTGTTTTCAAATATTTCATCAAGTGAACTAGCCCTTCCATAGATTCATCTCAATAAAATTATCACCCATAGCAGGAGAGATGTTTCCATTGTGTTGCTTAGATGAGGAGAGCTAGGCATATCCTCAAGGGGTGAAAATCCAAGTGAAAGCATGTATATAGTCAAGATGAGCAAGGTTCTAAATACCTCATATTATAGTTGATCTACAAGTTATATGATACACCAAGAAATAATGTAATGGAATGAATACAAGAAAGGTTATCGGTATAAGACTAATCCAAAGGGGGAATGCACCATAAAAATAATTAATATCCTCTTAATATGAGTCTTAGGTAAATATGAATGCTAAGGAAATAGGAAATTGGTTCTAATGGATAAAGACATATGTCAAAGGATGTGTAGATTAAGATAGATAAGGCCATGATATTTCAATATATCCCAAGTAAGGGTGCATGAAAAGGAGAACTACAAGACAATAAAATATTAATAAAATTTATTTTATGAGATAATAGGATAATTTAGGTCAACATTATTAATATAGGTAAATTCAAGTGACCGTAAGGGGATGGGAAAGGAGACTAGTGTCGAGTTATCCCTGGGCACTAGAAAGTGTCCAAGTAGTGCTTACATAGTGTGAAGAGACCTCAAGCCAATGTAATCATGAATCTTAATTTTAGATAGGGAGTGGGGATATGGAAGACTATTCCCCTAAAAATTATTAAGGAACTAATAATGATTAAAATAAATGTGATTAAATATTTAGGTGGAATGATTAAAAAGAGAAATATTGATAGGAAAAGGTTAATCAAGGTTAAAAAGGATTAGTCAAGGAAATAAATAGGGGTAAAAGGTGGGTAAAATATAAAAATGGGGTAAAAATGGATTCATTTTTGCCCTAGGTTATAGCAAAATCATTCTCTAGATTACTTAGCTATATATCACATTCTTCTTACATCACATCATAGAGAGAGGGTTCGTGAGTATCAAAGACCTATAGATATTCGACTAGCTGTAAGTATTCCACCCTACCATGTTAATTTTTTTAATTTAATTCATTTATTTTTCATTTATCAAGGGGTAAATGTAAGAGTGAAAAATTAAAATTGGGTTATTTCCCTGAGTTGCAATTTTACAATCACAATCCATAATGTCACACTCAACATTTATAGTTTTGAAAAATCATGACTAGAGACAAGAATTTTTTGAAAAACCATAGGGGATACTTGTATTATTAAAAAATCATAATAGGGGAGTTGTGGTTTTTAAAAAACACAACAAAGGAGTGGTAGTTTTTTAAAATTGCAATAAGGGATTAGCAATTTTTCAAATTCATGATTAAGGGCATGGAGCGAGTAACAATTTTTTTGAGCATAGTTGTGGGGGTTTAATTAGATAATAAATAGGTAAAGTAATAGGTAAAGTGGCTAGATAAGGTGGGGATGAAATAGAAAAATTAGGGTTAGGATATAGGTTTTTAATTAGTAGAGGCTAATAAGGTGGTGTGTATAGGAGGATCTAGGTGTTTTAACATTTAGTTTATGGTGGTTGATGGTGTTTCATGAGATGCACTGGCTAAGAGAGGATAATTTTGGAGTACTAGAGATTATGGGATTGTATTATATTATGACTATGTTATCTATCAAGATATATCAGGCCTTGATCACTACATTAGTATAGAAGCAAAATTTAATCCCATAAAACTTAATAATCTACTACCTTAAATTTGACATTCATGTGACTGTCATTTGACATCTATCAAGCCATCATTGATGTTCATGAGACTATCAAATTTAAGCTAATGGATTACTTTTCATAAGACCAAGATATACTCTAAAAATTATGTTAAAATCTCATGGATTATATTACAAATGAATGGGAACCCACAGAGGATGTTCAAACACTTGAGATCTTTAAACTACAAATAATGAAATGATCTCATAGTCTAAATATATGTAGAGATGAATTTAGTATAAGCCTATATTCTAAGGTGCCCATTACATTTGTTTAAATAGAATGCACCTTAGGCTATATAATTATACTAAGTCTTATTTCAAAAGGGTCCCTATGACATAAAACTTATCCCAGATGCTTTTAACCAAAGGTTTTATTGTGTTTATTAATATAATAAAGCCCTAGGTCAAAACCTAACATTTGGTCCTTATATCACTTTGACCCCTTTGGGCATGTTCTAAGAGCTTAACATAAATATTCTATCCCAAATTATGTGTTGTTTTTTTTAATATAATGTAAACCTTAGCTTAAAATATTTATCCATAGTCCTCTTTTATATAAATCCCGAAAAACTTAGGCATAAACACTTTAGCCTAAATTTTATTTCTTGTTTAATAAAAAAAAAGAAACCTTAGCCTAAGGTATTTAAGTCCCCACATAGATAAAGATGTTAATTAAAGTTATCACTCTTTTTTAGGATTGATGGCTTGTGCTTCATCATAGGGATTAATTAAATGGAGTGAAAGACTTGGTGAGTCTAATGCTATCAATCTATCAGACCAATGGCATGCATCCACTCAAATCATGATCAATGACCCATGCTTGCTCACAAGAAGATGATATAATGGAGCACAAATATCAGAGACTTTTCAATGAGCCCTCAAAATCCCACAAGAATGACACATGGCAAGCACATGTTCACTGTATAGAATACAGGGCCTAGGGGGCTCATAAAGATTCCAAGTGTCATAAACATAGGGCTTGACGTAAAGCAACCAATAATTCTTGAGCTTTGGTATCATGATCAATAGCTCATGTTGAGCCATAAAGTTAAATCCAATGCTATGAAAGAAAAGTTGGATTTTTCAAAATCCAATAGCTAGTCCCTCAAGGCAATTATGAAAATTTCCATAAAAGTTGTCAAATAGATGCCACATGGGTACCAAACAAGCATAAAATGATAAAATTGGAGATTTTATATGATAAAAAATGTAAAGGTATAAAAACTTGGGTCTTAATCAAATTTGAGACATGAATGAGCTTAAAGCTAGATTTTCATCACCATTAAAACCTCAAAAAAACCCCAACATCCATAAAATCCCCAATTCAAACCATGAAGATCTCAATTGTGATCTAAGTGAAAAAAAATTGACTCAAAGATTACTTGAAATCCATTTGATAAGAATTTGTAACTTCCACATCCATGGTAGCTTGAAAATAATAAAAAAGGGATGAGACTGAGTTGTGCTTGACCTTTGATAATGAGGAGAGAGTTTTCAAAGACATGGACCTAGACACTATAGCCTTGAATAATGGAAATAGGAATTGGTCCAAACTCTTTTCAACCATTGAAGAGATCCAAGCCTTGACTAGGGAGGAATAGAGGAATGCAACCACCCTAAGGTGATAATGTAACTTGGTTTCCATTCAGATGGTTAATTTACACCATGATTCCACTATGCCTATGGTACTTCATTGCATTGATGTCATTTCTCCTCTTTTCAAATATTGTAAAGTTGAGAATGATTAGATTGTGCATGAGCTTACATTTGAGAAAATAGATTACATCTCTACACTAGATTTTGATAGTTATTACAAACTCTGTAAGTCATAAATAGACCTACCCACCATCAAAAAGTGGTCTAGAGAGCACAATTTGAACAAAATCCTTACCTTGTGGCTACTCACTAGAAACTACATAGTCCAAGACCTCATAGTGATAATACCAATTCTCTAATTTTAGAAGAGAATTAAGATAATATTGACCTTGATAAATAGGTTGTGTGGAGCCCCCTCTACCACTCACATTGAATAGATTTGGGTATCATATGTCTACTTCATGGTTGGGAAAGGACTCACTCCTTGATTAGTTAAGATGATCAGAATCTGCTTGAAGTCTTAATTCATAGAAATCAAGAAGAAAATAAGCAAGCAATTTTACATGATTTCCTATCTATTGGATGTCCTTTTAGCCTCCACCTAAATCCAAAATATCAATAAATGGTCCCCTGATGGACAACCCACCATCTCTCATCATTACTCAAAGTTACACATATTCAAGTATAAGCATAATTTTTAGTTCATCTATGATTGTGTCTACCCATCCCTAGTGGAAGCCATCACAAGAATCTCCATGAGCAGGGTTAGCCTATTAATCAAGAATTATGTGGAGTTGATAAGATACATTTGGTTCTACCTTGATTGTACCATCATTAGAACTAAAGGGAGTCTAACACAACCTCTAGGTTACCCATCTTTGTGCTAACCAAGCTTGTAGAGCAAGAAGTGGCCTACCATCTTCTTCATAGTATAGATGGATTTTGTAAGGAAAATAGGAAATGCCTTCCCTATCCCTTTCCATTAATAATTAATAGGGATATTTTGAAAATTTGGGAGCATGTGAATATAATTACTAGACACAAGGACTCCATTACCGTACAAAAGGATGATTTTAGGTGATGGAACCTTAATGGGTTGATCACCTAACACCTACAATCCAAGAACGTAAATAAGGTATATGAGCATCAACCTAGGGTAAATGACCCATTCTATAATAAGGCCTCTGGTTTTTGAGAAGTATTATCCTAGTTAAAGAGGTATAACATTAAGTTGGAACCCACATTGGCTAGGGGAGATAACAAGCCACCTGGTGAGATTTGACAAATAGGACCCATGTAGTATCATTTTTTACCTAGACCCTCTTCAAGGCCTCAGCCATAGGTCAACATGAAACATCTCCAGGCATAAATAACATAAAGACCTAGTAAGGAGAAGTCAAAAGAGAGGCATGGGGAGGGATCATCTTTCATCCCTCTTGATAGACTAGAGTCCCCCATAGAGTTCTTGGATATGATTTCCTTAGATCCCAATGAAATAGTAGAGGATGCACTTAGAGTACTAGTTGAATCTTATGGATTAGAAGAATAAGAATAATAAAAAGAAGAACCCCAATCCAATGTAGAGGAGGTTGAAAAATATAAAGGAAAAGAGGTTATTTTAGACTTAGTTCTAGTATTACCCCTAAAGAAAATAAAGGTAGAATTACCCTTGGTCCTAGTTGAAAGGAAGAAGCCCAACTTGACCTTTACCCACCCCATGAGTGAGGTCAACTTGTTTAGTGAATAAGATCCTATTCATGGACCTATTATCCTTGAATGGTTTTTCTATGGGAAAATTTAAAAGATTCCCACTTTGTTTCACTCTTGGGCCTTGACCCAAACTATTAACATTGATTTTCATGAAGAAACCAAGCCATGGATATTGGCTTTGATGAAGGAGGATGAAGAAATAAGGATAGTTTCCATAAGAGCATTAGATGGCACAAAAATATAAACTTTTAGTGCCTCAAGAAACATAAGGATGGAGGTCCAAAAACCTCCTAAGGTTATAGAGTCATCCAACATAGTGCAATTCAATGTTAAAACAATAGGCTTGGAAAGGGTAAGCACCAAGAAAACCATGATTGGAGGTAAGGAATTCACCTTTCAAAAGGTTGATCCATTTGTAGGATTAAATCTAGTTGGAGGACAATAGCCTAGTGAAATTCCCATCCATGATGAAGACATAAAAATCCTAGTCAAGGCCCATTCATCTCAAATCAAAGCAGGGATAAAAGGCATGAAGCAAAAGATACATAACTTGGAGAAGGAAAAGGAGAATTTAGAGACCCAGGCTATCTTATCAGTTCTTGAGGCCATCATAAAGATGTTTGAATCATCCTTTTTTGACATGTTTGACTCCTTAAAATTAAATATAGGGCCAATTTGGTAGTGACAACAACAAAATTATAGGCATGATCTTCACTACTAAGGAAAATATTGCATAAGCCAAGAGCATCAAGGAATCTATGACAAGAGATGATAAAGACTTTAATGACTTAGTTGATCAAGAGGATGTCTATCTCATAAATCTAGCTATGTATTTGGAGCTTGTCAAAGAATAATATCAAAGAGCTAAGGAGCTTCTATAATAGCAACAAGGGAGCCCTTCATCAATGGGCCCACCAACTAATTAATATTCTTCTTTGTAAAAACATTATAATATTTGAATGAGGAATATTATTTTGTAAAGTCACATGCTAATTTATTAGCATATTTGCCTCTAGGTCAATCCATTTTGGAAGAAAAAGTATATTTTATAACTTTGTAACAAAATGATAGTTATCCTTCTTGTACATTTGTATCTTATAACTAACCAATGTACTGCCTAGTCTTTCTATAAAAGGTATTACCATATTGTAAAAAGAGAATTTTGAGTAAAAGATGTATAATTTGAGTAGTTAATACAATCAAGGAATTTTAAAAGGATTTTCCAAGTTTGTTTGTGTCAATTGTTACATGGTATTTCTCTCAATTGCTAGCTTAAATCTTCAATTTGAATGGTTTCTATGAATTCTAAGTTGCATCTTTGATTACAAGGTTGATAATTTGTGCTTATGTTATATTAGTTGAATGATATTGAATTTACTTCATTTTATTTACTCTACATTAGAATGTGATAATTTTATTTTAGTGTGGTAGTAAATATTTAAAGTAAATTTAGTTCTTACTTGTACTTCTTTTATCATCCTTTGAAGTTTTCCTAGTGTGTAGTGAGATATGAGCTTATGCTATTTTAAACTATATATTGCTTAAATGCATACTTAGTTATAACTGAAACTTTATCATAATTTTTGAGGATAAGATCAATAATCACTTATTCTCTTTCTTCCTTACCCTTCTCTTTTGCTTCTTTTATAACTAGATCACTTTAGTTTAGATTTCATTGTAAAAGTCCATTTAGATTAGTCTATAGTTTAAACTTGGATCATAATTCACTAGTATTATCACAGATACTTACACTTTACAAAGAGTTAGACCATGATGGCTCCCAACCATCAATTAATATAATTTTTTTGGAATAGTTAAGCATTACTCTACCATTATTTCATCATAGGTAATATAAGTTGCCAAAACCTACTACTCATACTCTGAATTCCTAGAATTCTAAAATGAGAAGTGTTCTTTGAACACTAAAAACACCTATGATACATTTATAGGCATCAATAGGAACAACATTCCACTAGTGTTAGAAGGAAGGCCATCTTTGTGAATTGGTTGAATCTTTACTAATCTTAGTGTGTTTTGATCAAATATTGATGTTATCTTTGCACTTGTGTGTAATTATTTGCTCAAAATTGTAAATATCATTGATTTTTGTGATCTTTTACCCATCTTTATGCTTGCTTTAGACAAAGATCAAATATCTTTGGATTATGATGCTTATTTTTAGTAAAGATAGCTTAAGATCTAAGAATCCATACTATTTAAAGTTATAATAGATTATTTTGATCAAAGGTTGATAAATATTTCATAAATTTTAGTTTATTTGAGATTAAAAGTGTAAATATTGATCATATTTGCATAATTGGACACATATTTGAGCTAATTTAGTCAAAGGTTAATGTACTTTACCATTATTTATATAAAATTTTTCAAAATTAGCTTAATGTGTAGGATTAATCCTTATTCTTTATAAATATTAACTTGACACACCGTATTTCAATTAGGATCTTCAATCCTCAAGCTAGAATTTCCAAGGATTCAAACAAGATCACATTTAGAGATAAGAGAGCCATTTTGTGAGCTAGAAGTCCATAGGAGAACTAGGTGAGATAAAGGTAGGTGTAGACATTCCAAATCTTTGCCAACTTCACCTCTTTAAGTTATCCCTACCTTCGACCTTCGTCCAAGTATGAATTGGTTGGGAGAATATTTAATCAATGTGACAAGTATGGTACATGATCTCCCCTGTAATCCTAAGAAATACTTGCCACCATTTAATCCAACTAATATTATAACTATTGAAGATCATATTAAATCTTTCAAAACTACTTTAAGGTTGCTAAATGTCACACATGAATATGTAACATATAGATTGTTTCCCTTTACTTTTAAAGATGTTGAATACAAATGGTTTCTCAATTTGATTGATAATTACATTACTAGTTGGGATGATTTTAATAATGTTTTCATAGAACAATTTGGCAAAATTATTAGTCCATGTGTCATATACCAATAGTTCACCACCATCAGGATGAATACAACTGAACCCATAAGGTCCTTTAATTCTAGGTTCTATAAGATGTTTAATAGGACCATAAACCCTTATAAACCTAATGATATTTTAGGTCTATAAATTTATAATGATGCAATGGATCCTATTACTTCTACATTTTTGAAAATATCTCTTCCAGTTATAACTTCATTATCTAGGGCCTATTTTAAAGTAGTGATCATCAGTGATCAAATACAGCCCCAAGGACAAATGGTCTACTCCATTACAAATATCAACCCACATTTACCCACTCTAAACATCTTTCCCAATAAAAATTAGAATTCCCCAACCCTAGATCAAATCCCAAATGTGAATCAATTACCTTTGAGTCATGTTACTCCTAATCAAAACCTAGGATTCTTGAGTCATATTGTTGCTAATGGGTTCAACACAAATGATCAAAGAGATTTAGTACCAGCTACTAGTACTAAAAATAAATAGGTTAAAAATTCTAAAACTCCCATGAATAAGATTGAATATATTATAAAAATGGTCCAAAAGTTAAGCATTGATTTCCTTCAACTGAAGAAATAAGTTGGCAATATTGAAGAGAGCTCTGGTAGGAGCTTCTCATTATAAAGTTTTAATATGCCTAACAATAGGTTTTAGAATGATATTTTATATAAAAATAAGGATAATTAACCTTCTTATAACTAGAAAACCATGGATATTAATGTTATTAACATTGTTTTGCCTAATTATTGTAGAGTGCACTATACAGCCAAACATGGTGAGATTAATTGCATTGAGTTTTGTAAGGATTTAGAGGCATTTCAAGAAGAGTTAGATTCATTTTATGTTGTCTATAATAATGATAGTGGTGAAAGTACCTCAATATCTAAATCATCTGATCAAATTTTCATGGTAAAAGCATTCTATTTCCCTTTTCAAGAGGATAACAAATCTGATGATGTCCCTAAGGAGATCCAGGCCTTCTAAAAATTCTTGAATAAGACTTATCCTTTGAGGAATAGAGATTAGAGGCAAGATCTTGACTACCTCAACACCTCCTAATAACTTTGGAACTCATCCAAACACTTCTTGAAGAATTGATCTAGAACCACCCAAAGGGAGTACCTCTAAGCATAATGTTGATGTTCCTAGTTCTTCAATTAATATTAGTTATAATATTATTGAAGATATGAATAAAATAAAAGATAACATCACATTAAATTAATTAACATAGATCACATAATAAAGGTACCTCTTTCTAGAATCATTTTCACATAAATCCAATAAAGCACCCAAAGATAACAATAATAATGTGGTTTTACACAAAGCTAATGTAGAATCTCCTCCTTTTTTCTCATAGTAAAGATGTTCAGTAAGAATTTGCATAATTGTTTATTAGATTCATTTCAATCCACCAATATCATGCTTGTAGGTATTTATAAGCAACTTGGCTTGACATTTATTAAGTTTGATAGGGTTATCACCTAATTAGATAAATCTGGGTTAAGGTGGTTGGATAATTATTAAGTGTCCACATGCAATTGGCCTTTGAGCCTAGAGTATAGTAGTTTATTTATATCCAAGTTATTGAAATTCTTGATGCTTATGGAATCTTGTCAAGTAGGGAATAGACCAAGGCTTTGAATGGATATATGTCCACTAATTATTCACACCTATGGCTACCTTGGAAAGGAGTTCTAAACTAGATAAGAGTTGATAGGGAACCAAGAATGAAACACATGATCACTGAGTACAATGTTGTGAATGAAAGGGTCAACATAATTGAATCAAAATTAGGGGTTTTCACCCTAGAGACTACCAAATTTAGTGATCCTAAAGCTTCTCATGTTATTCTTGGACTATGGAAGCTACATTTTGATGGTGCTAGGTGTAAGGCTGGATCTAGGGTTGGCATTATCATAGGTGATCCTTCTGGTAAGAAATATCATGCATCTTATAGGCTCTAATTTCCATTCACCAATAACCTTGATGAATATGATGGCCTCATCCTAAGGTTGTAATTTTCTATCAAAAATAAAGTCAAAGAACTAATGGTTTATGGAAATTTAGAACTTGTATTTAACCAAATAAAAATCAAATATCAATGCAAATTTTCCTACCTTAAGAGGTATAAATTTAGGTTCTAGGATATAATTGAGTCTTTTGATGCCTTTAAAATTATTTCAATCCCTAGAGAGGAGAAAAAATAACTTGGTGAGTTAGCCTCTATTGAAGTTAACCCCATTCCTAACCAAGACTCACCCAACTTTAACATTGATATGATACCTTGTCCTTTGATCTTGGATAGTGTGAATCATTTTCAAATCTTTAGTGATGATTATTAGATCTTGGATTTCATGAATAATTATGGAGAATTTGATGTTCATGTTATTTATGAGGCTAATGAAAGTACTTATGGAGAAGGCAAATTTGATGGTAGATTCATTCAGTTGAATAACAAAAAGATTCCTAAAGGCATGATTGCCTTAGAGATATTATTTGACCAAGACAAACTAGTTGAAACCCCCAAGGTTCCCCAGGTACATGGGGAAGACTAAAATTTTGTTGATCTTGGGTTTAAAGATCAACCTCAATTGGTTAACATTGGAAAATCATGCACTAGTGCTGAGAATAAGAAGGCCAAGGAGATATTAACAAAGTATAAGGATATCCTAGCTTAGTATTATGATGACTTAAAGATATTTTACCCAAGAGTTATCACTCATACTATCCCTCTCAAGGAAAATTTTAAACCCTTTAGGAAGAAATAAAGGCCTATGAATCTTGTCCTAGAACCCATGATGTTCAAATAAGTTAAGAGATTGCTAGATGCTAGAATTGTATTTATTATCAATAACTATACCCAAGTGGCTAATTTGGTGTTAGTAAAAAATAATAATGGTGAGATTAGGCTATGCATTGACTTTATAAAATAAAACATCTAAAAAGGATAATTATCCTCTTCCCTCTCTTGACTAGGTAATACAAACTATTTTAGGTTCAACCATGATGTCTTTCCTTGATGGATTTTTAGGATACAACCAAGTGTTGGTGGATAGGGAAGATAGGATGAAGATGGAATTCAAAACTAAGTGTGGCACCTTTACATACAAAAAAATTCCTTTTGGGTTGATAAACGTAGGAGCTACTTTTCAAAAGGCCATAGACCATGTCTTTTAGGGATTGATTGGTAAGTGTATTTTTATATATATGGATGATATAACCATTTTTTATAAAAATAGGTATTATCATTGTATGAATTTATAACAAGTATTTGAGAGATGAAGAAGGTATGGAGTCTCCCTTAACCCTAAGAAAAGCATCTTTTGTGTTCAGAAGGCAAATTGTCAAGCCATGTTATAACTAAATATGGGATATCCATAGATCCTAAAAGAGTGGAAGTTATATCTAAGATAGAGCCTCCAAATAGTAGAAAGGAGTTAAAATCATTATTTGGAAAAATAAATTTTATAAGAAAATTCATTTCTGGTTTTATAAAAATTATCAAACCATTGAATGATATGCTGAGGAAGGATGTCAAAGTTTCATGGAATGAAGAATAAAATAAGGCCTTCAATGACATCAAATATGCAATTAGCCAATCTCTAGTCTTGATAATTCTTGACTTTTCAAAGTAATTCTATCTCTATTGTTTTACATTTCACTATACTATGGCTACTTTTTTAACTCAAAAGATTGATGGGTGTGATCACTCAATAGCTTTCATGAGCACTAACTTTAAAAATGTTGAGTTGAATTATTCATTGATTAATAAAAAATCATGTGCATTAGTTAAATAAGTGAAGAAATTTAGGCACTATATCCTTATAAATAAGGTGCATTCTATTTTACCTAACCCTTTTACTAGGCTCATGCTGACCCAGAATGAACTTGGAGAATGTAGAGGTAAATGGATGCCAATTTTGTAAGAATATGACATAGAAATGAAAGTTAAAAAATTAATAATATGTTAAGGCTTAATCCAAATGATTTCTAATGTTAACCCTAAGCTAAGTATCATGTAATTTGATTAGCATAAATTTCAAGCTAATTATTAGTATGATTATATCATCCACTTGCTAATTAATGGTACTTGTCTTGAAAGACTAACTAGGGAACAAAGAAGAGCTTTAAGGCTCAAGGAAACCCATTATCTAATCAAAGATGGGGTTTTATATAGAAATAACTTTGAAGGTGTCTACTTGAGGTGTGTCTCTATGAAATAAGACACTAAAATAATAATCACTTTACATGAGAAGTTGGGAAGTGGGCATCCATTAGGAAAGACAATAGCCCATAAGATCCTTAGAGCTAGTTACTATTGGCTAACTATTTTTAAAGATGTTCATAAGCACGTGAGGGAATGTCACTCATGCCAAATTTTAGCGCCAAAGAACTAAAAGAAACCATGCCTTTACAACTAGTTATGGTTGATAAACCCTTTGCACAATGGGGGTTAGACTTTGTAAGGTTAATCAACCCCAATTAATCAGAATGTCACAAGTATATCCTGACTACCACATATTATTACTTAAGGTGGACTAAATTTGTAGCCACCAAATAATGTAGGATTGAAGAAGTGATCAATTTTTTAGAGGAAAACATATGTACCAAATTTGAAACTCTAGTATCTTTAGTGTATGATAAAATATTTGCATTTATATCCATAGAGATGATAGAATGGGTGTATGATAATGGAATTTATCTTAACTTTTCATCCAACCATTATCCTCAAGGAAATGGAGTGTCTAAATCTACCCATAATAACTTAATGAAAGTGATTAAGAAGTTTGCTACAGACAAACCTAGGACTTGGCATAAGATTATCAAGTATGCCCTATGGGAAGATAGGATAAGGATCAAACAAGACTTAAAGGCATTACCATTTATATTGGTATATGGCCAAGAGCCTATCTTCCCTATCACTCTCAAGTTTCCTACATATAAATTCATGCAATAATATATGGAAGAGGGCTAGGAGCTTACAAATTCAAGATTATTAAACATCATCCAAATGGAAGATGCACATGAAGAATCCTTTTCTAACTTTAGTAGGCACCAAACCATAGTGAAGAGGTGGTTTGACAAAAGGTCAAAGGTGAAGGTGTTAAAAAAGGGAGACTTGGTCCTCCTTTAGGAAAAATCATTTGAACCTAATGGAAAACATGTAAAATTCACACCCCTATAGATTGGCGCTTATCATAATACAAAAACACTTGAAAATAATACATTTAAGCTAAGAGACCTTCAAGGACTAGAATTCACATTTCCCACTAATGGGAAATATCTCAATCATTACTTTGTTACTGCTCCACCAAGGATCTTCATGGAATAAATTTTTAAGACTTGTTAGAGCTAGTGTAGGTAGACTAGTTAGTTTCCTTCTTTTTTTCCCTTCTTGTCCCTTGTTTGTACATAAGCATGTATATATTTGTTTTATTTTTCCTTTTCTACTTTATATTGTTTTTTTGTTTCTTGTTGCATTGTTCCTTGCTTCTAATAAGTCCTTTGGACAACCCTTCACTCAAAGACTATTTATTTTTCTTAAAATTCCTAAAGTTTATAAATTTAGGTATGCACCGCATGCACATGTTGACAATGGATTTGAAATATGATATTGGTATTCTAATTTAGAGGAAATAGGAAGGATTGATGAATAGGTTAACTATTTTATAAGAATTTGAGCATTGTTCTGATCTAAACTTGGTCTTAAAAAGAGTTGCACATGTGAAATACAAGATTGAGCTACTAGGGTATAGTCATGCTTGCACTTAACAAACATACTTGCCTAGGACAAAGGTCACATCCATAGGTGAATACCTAAAGATCAAACACTTAACCAAATCCTTCAACCTGGCTACCCTAGTTCCCAACCTTTTCTAAAGAGCCTATAAGATCTAAAAATACAAAAAACAAGAACTTATTACAAAATTAAAAGATTTTTCAAGTAAAGGTGATTTTGGTAACCTCCATTAGGGTCATATAAACCTATCTAGTATTGGATCAAAGCTGTGAGTGGAGCCAAAGGTATCTCTATCAGGGCTCTAAATGCATGGCTAGTAGTAGAGCAATGCCGAATCATTCCCTGAACTAGAAGCATGGTCCTTAATGGATATCCAAAAATGATCTAAGTCAATGTTAATGGTTAAAGGCATAAAACTTGGAAGTTATACCCTAAATTCCATGGAAAATAGTAAGTGGAATCAAAGCACACACATATCATGGCCATGTCTTAATGTTTGACCCTAATTCTACATGTGCAAAACTTTTTTCAACCATGAACTAATTTTCATGATGGCATAGATCAAGTGAAATAGGTAACCTAGTCACTTATCCAAACTAGAGCCTCTGAGTTATAACACGTTGCTATGTTTCCCCCAGAAGTTACCATTTTTTGAGGTCAACATACTCCCATTTTATTAAAATTGGGACCCTTGAGATATTTTTAACATTAGCCCTAAGATCTATATGTTCTACTCTTTATTATGATTTCAAGATTATCCATGCCTAATTATATTGGCCTATTTATTCATGGTTTTTCTTAAAATTTTCCTAATGTTGTTAATAATTGATCCTCATCTATTAAGATTTTAGTGTTTATGGAGCTCCCTTCAATATATCATACTGATATTTTCACAGATTAGCTTTATCCAAGATTTGATATCCTTTGATCTAAACATTATCATAGTTGGATTCATACAATGAAACCCTCCTTTCAATAAACCATAGCTTAAATCCCTGGTTCAAATTCAAATATTGGTGGGAACACATTTTATGGGAATATCTCAAATTTATTTTAGACTTAAGCCCAACTTTCATGTTAAGGCTTGGTCATGTTTCTTAACATGAAATTTAAATTAAAAATCCTATTTAGTCCCCTTTATTTTTCCCTTTATTGTTCCTTGTGTTTCTAACATTATCTAATGTTTATGTTAGCAAGGTCATTTATTTTAGCATGGTCCCTTTTATTATAAGCTTATCCTAAAGACTTAACCCTAAGTCTCCATTTATATTTATCAACACAAATGAGACATTAGTCTTAAAGATTTAACCTTAGTTTCTATCTACCCAAGCCCTAACTTAAATGCCTTGCTTCTTTGTCGATCTAATGGTCCATGTTTTATCTTAAGGGGATGATCTGATAGAGAAAATAAAACTTGATGAATTCAAACATTTTTCCTTTAGACCAATCTTGTGAGATCACTAGGATCATGATCGACGGTCTGTATCTTGGTGGGAATAATGATCGAATGAATAAAATGTAGCAATGAAAAGTCAAAAGTTTAGGAAGCCCCATATAGTTACCAAGTGCCACTCTTACATTCAAAGCTTTTTAATAAAAGGTCCTACACATTGAATTAAACCAATGGAATTCAACCACTTAAATCATTATTGATAGTTCATGCTTCATCACAAAGATTGATTCGATAGAATGTATCAAACCTAAGGTCTATGGACTAGAAAGGTTTTATGAGCTTAGAATTGATGTTCATATGACCATCATTTGACATCCATGAGGTTATCATTGATATCTATGAGACCATAAACTTTAATCCCATAAACCTAATAATCTACTACCTTAAATTTAATGTTTGTACGACCATCATTTACATCTATGAGGCCATCATTGACATCTATAAGACTGTCAAATTTAAGATAATGGATTATTTTGCTTAAGACTAATATATACTCCAAAAATGTTATCAAAAGCTAATGGGTTGAATTGAATATCAATGGGACCCCTTGGAGGATGTTCAAACACTTGATATCTTTAAACTAAAAATAATGAAATGATCTCTAGTCTAAATATATGTAGAGATGAATTTAGTCTAAGCCTATATCCTAAGGTCCCCATTAAATTTGTTTAAATGCCATGAACCTTAGGCTAGAGACATATACTAAGTCTTATTTAAAAAGGGTCCTTGTGACATAAAACTTAGCCCAAATTCTTTTAACCAAAGTTTTTATCATGTTTATTAATATAATAAAGCCCTAGGTCAAAATATAACATTTGTTCTTTATATTACTTTGACCCCTTTGGTCATGTTCTAAGAGCTTAACATAAATATTTTTGCCCAAATTATGTGTTGTGTTTATTAATAAAATGTAAAACTTAGCTTAAAATATTTATCCATGGTCCCCTTTTATATAAATCCCAAAAAACTTAGGCATAAACAGTTTAGCCTAAAGTTTATTTTGTGTTTAATAAACACAAAATAAACCTTAGCCTAAGGCATTTAAACCTAAGTCCCCACATAAATAATGATGTTAATCAAATTTCTCACTCCCTTGAAAGATTGAAGGCCCATGATTCATCATAAGGATTAATCAAATGTAGCAAAAGACTCAATTAGCCTAATGCTATAAATTTATTGAACTAATCGCAGGCATCTACTTAGATCCTGATCAATGGCCTATAATTGATTACAAAAAGATGATCTAATGGATCACATCTACTAAATAATTTTAAATAATCCCTCAAAGGCCCATGGGAATTAAATATTCCAAACATGCATCCATTATATATAATGTAGGGATTAAGAGGCTCATAAAGATGCTAAGTGTCACAATCACAAAACTTGACATAAATTAACCAATAATTCTTGGGCCCTAGGATCACAATCAATGGCCTACATTGATCCATATAGTTATATCTGATAGTGCAAAATAAAATTTGGATTTTTCAAAATTCAATGGCTAGTCCATCAAGGAAATTATGAAAAGTTCTATGAAAGTTGTCAAATGGATGCCATATGGGTGCCATGTAAGCATAAAATGAATAAAATAGAGATTTATATGCTTGAAAAGGTAAGGTATAAAATCTTGGGTCTCAATCAAATCTAAGACATGAATGAGCTTAAGTTTGGATTTCCATCACCATTAAAACCTCAAAAAAAAACCCAGCATCCATAAAATCCATAATTCAAACTTGATTTGATCACATTCAAACTAGGAAAATCTCAATTATTATCTAAGTGAGAACAAGTTGACTCAGAGATTACTTATAATTTATTTGATAAGTAGTTACAAGTTTCATAGCCATGGTAGATTATAGATAATAAAAAGGGGATGAGATCATGGGGAGGGTTTTCAAAGATATAGACCTAGACACTTTAGCCTTGAATAATGGAAATAGGATTTGGTCTAAAATCTTTTGAACCATCAAAGAAATGCCAACCTTTACTAGGGAGGAATAGAGGAATGCAACCACCCTAATGCAATATAATGACCTAGTTTCCATTCATATGGTTGGTCTCCACCATGTTACCACCAAACTTGAGGTACTTCACTGCATTGATTTACTTTCTGCTCTTTTCCAATATTTTAAAATTGAGAATGATTAGATTGTACATTAGCATACATTTAATAAAATAGCTTACATCTCTCCCTTGGATTTTGAGAGTTATTAAAAACTATGTAAGTCATAAATATACCTACCCACCATCAAAATGTGGACTAGAGAGCATAATTTGAACACATTCCTTGCCCCATGGTTATGTAATAGAAACCAAGTAGTGAAATAGCTCACAGGTAGAATACTAATTATCCAATTTAGGGAGGGAATTAGGATAATAATGACCTTGCTGAATAGGTTGTGCAGATCCCCCTCTACCACTCACATTGACAAAATTTGGGTATCATATGTCTACTTTATGGTTGAGAAAGGACTCACTCCCCTATTGGGTGAGATGATCAACATCTACTTAAATTCCTAATTCATAGTAATCAAAAATAAAATAGTCAAGTAATTTTACATGATGTCCTATCTATTGGATGCCCTTTTAGCCTCCACCCAAATCCCAAATATCAAGAATTGGTCCCCTAATGGATGACCTATCATTTCTCATCATTACTCAAAGATACACATATTCAAGTATAAGCATAATGTGTAGTTCATCTTTGATTGTGCCTACTCAGCCTTAGTGGAAGCCACCATAAGAATCCCCATGAGCAAGGTTATCCCATTAATCAAAAAGTATGTGGAGTTAATAAGAGATATTTAGTTCTACACTGCTTGCACCATCATCAAAATTGAATGGACTCTAATTTATCCCTCTAGGCTACCCATTTATGTACCAACCGAGCTTACAAAGCAAGAAGTGGCCTACCAACTTCTTCATAGTATAGATGGATTTTACAATCAAAAGAGGAAAGGCCTTCCCTATCCCTTTCCATTGATAATTAGTAGGACTATTTTACAAAATTGGGAGAATGTGAGTCCAATTTCCATACATAGGTACTCCTTTACCCTAAAAAATGATGATTTAAAGCAATGGAACCCTAATGGGGTTATTACCCAGCACCTAAAATCCAATAACATAAATAAGGTATATGAGCATCAACTTAGGGTGAATGACCCATTCTACATCAAGGCCTCTAGTTTCCCATAGGTATTATCCTAGTTGAAGAGGCAAAACATCAATTTAGATCCCAATTTAGCTCGGGGAGATGACAAATCAGTTAGTGATATTTGGAAAATGGGACCCATGCAGTATCGTTTATTACCTAAACCCTCTTCAAGGCCTCAACCATAGGTCAACATGCAACATCCCCAGGCACAAATAATAAAAGGACTTGGTAAGGAGAAGTTGGAAGAGAGACCTAGGGAGGGATCATATTCCATCCCTCTTGATAGACCAAAGTCCCCCATAGAGTTATTAGATATGATTGCCTTGGATCCTGATGAAATAGTAGAGGATGTACTTAGATTGCTAGCTAAAGATTATGGGTTAGAAAAAGAAGAACAAAAAAATAAATAACCCCAAGCCTAGGTAGAGGATGTTAAAAAATACAAAAGAAAATAGGTTGCTTTGGACTTAGTTCCATTAGCATCCCCATAAAAAATAAGATTAGAATTAGCCTTGGTCTGAGTTGAAAGGAAGAATCCCAATTCAAATTTCACCCACCCCATAAGTGAGGTTAACTTGTTCAGCGAGGAATATCCCATTCATAGACCTATTATCCTTGAAATGGTTTATTTATGGGAAATTACAAAATATTCCCACTTTATCTTAATCTTGGTCCTTGACCCAAACTATTAACATTTATGTTCACAAAGAAACCAAGCCATGGATATTGGCTTTGATAAAGGAGGAAGAAAAAAAAAGGATAGTTTCCACAAGAGCATTAAGTGGCACACAAATAAAAACTCTAATTGCCTCAAGTATCACAAGGATGGAGATCCTAGAATCTCTTAAGGTTATAGATTCATCTACCATA
Organism: Torreya grandis; assembly: GCA_037957365.1. NCBI lineage: Eukaryota > Viridiplantae > Streptophyta > Pinopsida > Cupressales > Taxaceae > Torreya > Torreya grandis. Next base: position 960,673 of record JARHVA010003485.1, on the reverse strand, counting down.
GTGAAATTCAACCTTGAGATAGTAGAATTGGAAAGGGTAATCACCAAGAAATACATGATTAGAGGTGAGGAATTCACCTTTCAAAAATTTGAGCCATTCATAAGCTTAACTATAGTTGGAGGACAATAACCTAATGAACTTACCATCCATGATGAAGACATAGAAATCCTAACCAAGGCCCATTCAACTCAAATCAGAGTAGGGATCAAAGGCATGAAGCAAAAGATACATAACTTGGAGAGGGAAAAGGATAATTTAGATACAGAGGCTATCTTATCAATTCTTGAGGCCATAATAAATATGTTTGAATCATCCTTTTTTGATATGTTTGACTCCTTAAAATCAATGAAGCAAAATCCAAGGTCAATTTAGCAATGACAATAGTAGAGTTATGGGCATGATCTTCACTAATGAGGAAAAGATTGTAGAAGTTAGGAGCATCAAGGAAGCTATGGAAAGAGATGATAGAGACTTTGATGACTTAGCTTATCAAGAGGATGTATGTCTCCTAAAGCCAACTATAGATTTGGAGCTTGTTAAAAAACAACATCAAAGATCTATGAAGCTTCTACAAGAGCAATAGGGGAGCCCTTCAAAAATGAGCCCACCAACTAATTAATATTCCTCTTTGTAAAAACATTGTAATATTTGAATGAGGAATATTATTTTGTAAAGGCATATGCTAGACTGTTATCATATTTACCTCTAGGTCTATCCATTTTAGAAGAGAAAGTGTATATTATAACTTTGTATAAGGAGGATAATTGTCATTACTTCTTATACATTTGTATCTTATAACTAACAAATATATTTCTTGGTCTTTCTATAAAAGGTAGTATTACCATCTTGTAAAGAGAGAGAATTTTGAGCAAAATTTGTATACTTTGAGTAGTTAATACAATCAAGGAATTCTAAAAAGATTGTCCAAGTTTGTTTGTGTCAATTGTTACATGGTGTTTCTCTCAATTATTAGTCTTAATTCTTAAATTTGAATGATTTCTATGAATTCGAAGTTGCATCTTTGATTACAGGGTTGCTAATTTGTGCTTATGCTATGTTAGTTAAATTATCTTGAATTTACTTCATTTTATTTGCTTTGCATTAGAATGTGCAAATGTTATTTGAGTGTGGTAGAAAATCTTTAAAGTAAATTTAGTTCTTACTTGTACTTCTTTTATTATCCTTTGAGGTTTTAATGGTGTGTAGTGAGATCTAAGATTATGCTAATATGCACTATATACTAGTTAAATGCATACTTAATTGTGATATAAACTTTATCATAATGTTTGAGGCTAAGATCAGTAATCACTTATTCTCTTTTCCCTCACCCTTCTCTTTTACTTCTTTTTTAACCAAATCACTTTAGTTTAGATTTCCTTGTAAAATTCCATTCAGATTAGTCTATAGTTTAAACTTGGATCATCATTCACTAGTATTAACATAGATACTTACACTTTGAAAAGATTTAGACCATGATGGCTCCCAACCATCAATTAATATAAATTTTGTGGAATAGTTAAGCATTGATCTATTATTAATTCACTATAGGTAATAATTTTCCAAAATCTACTACTCATTCTCTAAATTCTTAGAATTCTAAAATGAGAACTGTTCTTTGAACACTAAGAACACCTATGATACATTTATAGGCATTAACAAGAATAATCCACTGAATAGGACCATGTTGGGGATATGAAATTTTATAGATAGGAATTTGAATTTTTTTACAAAGGCATAGATTATATGGATGCCTTATAAAAAGGTATAGTGGGGTTGGTCTAAGGATGTAAAGTATACTAGGTATATGTTGATCAAGTGTTACCTAATTGGATTTCATGACTACATAGTGGAAAGATATCAACTAGATAGGGTACAATGCCAATTTTATCATCAATAGGATGTTCCTAGGGAGGAGTATAATTTTTATTATAACAATAGGGAGAGGTCATAGTGTGGGCACATGGTGGATAAGGTTCTATCTAACATAGATTATGATGGCATAAATCCCATAATCTAGGTTTTTTAGATGATGATAGTTGATCTAAATGTTACTATGGCATATACTATGTGGTGGAGGTAGAGGAGACTGTTGAGACCTATTCAAAGGCCTAGAAGCATAGGGTTAGTTTAGAGGGTCCTTCAGGTACATCCATGCTTACAGAGATAGAGGGATTAAAGAGGGTAGTAATAGGTGGGGGGATGGTGTATATGGGCATGCATTGATTGTTATTGGTGGAGATACATGGGTTGGTTAGATGGTGATAGAGACAGATGTAGAGATAGGTACATGACTAGGACCTAGTGATGTTGTTGGGCCATCTTGAGCACTAATGAGTGATGAGGACTAGGAATAGATAGATATATTAGAGTAGGAGGTGAGGGTGAGAGTATTAGAGATATATGGTATTATAGTGGAGAGGGATAAATATCAGAGACATGTTATTGAATTATAATGGTAGATAACATAGAGAGATATACAAATGGATCCTATATTATCCCACTTGAATACACTATTAGGCTTGATTGGTTGTAGAGATAGATATTATATTTATAGTGATAGATCACATATATTTAGGTTAGGCGTAGTTAGTGAGAGGTAGAGTTGCATGTCACTAAGAGGACTAGAGATGAGGGCACCACGTTGGTTTAGAGGTAGGGTTTGGGAGATGTGACTAGATACATTTCTTAATTGACCAGGGAGGCACAATATTATAGGAGCCTATATGAGGGTGTTGTGTCAATTGATCAGCAAGTACCATCATACAAGGTTATTACTTCTTCACATTATATTCACTAGCCTCCTAGGAGACCACTAGGACTATCAGGATATTGATTATGAGACATTTATTTTGGACTTATATTTTTCATTCTTGGCACATGGATGTTTGTGATGCACATGGTTGTATATGAGTTTTGACATGACTCATAGACATTTTATGTGATTATATTATGATGTGATCCATTGTGTTATATTATGTTTTTATGGATTTTGTATGTATGAGATGATGTGATGTTATGTTAGATAATTAAATTGGATTATTTAATTCATTGTTATGAGATGATAGATATTCATATTTGATGGATTTTGGATGCATAATGGTTATTAGGATTATTTACATGTGTCAAAATGGTTTTTTATTACATTTATTATGGATCTATTATAATTTTATGTATATAGTGATGGGATGACAAAATTAATAACATGATTATTATTGACATAACATAATAATAACATGTATTTTAATTTTATGTTAATATCATTGCATATTAAATGGACATTAGAAAAATTTGGTGTGATGTCATAATAATGAAATGGAATACAAATGATTTATAATTTTTTGACATGTGCTAAGATTTTAATAGGTTGTCCATAAAAAATGTAATTGTATATCTCATTAATTTTAAAAAGGGATGATAGACAATCCTCCTGCATCAGGGAGGTAGATAGATAAATTCATAGACTATTAGGTTAGATGGTATGTCTATATTGGATAAGATGGAAAATGGGATAGGTTAATGATTGTGTATTTAGGGTAATATGTTGTTGATGTTCTAAATCCACAAAAATGTTGGCAATCTATTTTACTATTGCAATATTTAAAAATGTACCATGATATTTGAGTATTCAAGGTGACATTTGTATTATAGTTCATATATTTTAAGAAGGAACTTATGAGGGAAATTTATATATTATAATGGGTAGTCATTCATACCAACCTCATTACCTATATATAAATGTAGGAATATTTACAAAGAAGACAAAAATTACACACATCAAATGTTTACAAAAGATTGCACACAATAGGTCTTTATAAAAACATTACAATGATCGAGTATAATAAAGGAAAAAAATTACACACACAAGTAGTTATAAAAATATTACAATGATCGAGTATAAGAAAGACAAAAATTAAGCACAAGTAGTTACATAACCACCTAATACTATATTTTTACAAGAAAGGCAAATGGGTATAATAAATATCTATACAAAAACCTAACATTTGAAGGAGTTTCTACAAGAAAGATAATATGGAATAAATATTTACAAAATAACCTAACACGTGAAAAAAGGATTTCTAAAAGAGAGATACATATTTACACAATGACCTAATATGTGGATAAAATGATTTATACAAGAGAGATAATATTTACATAATGAATTCATATGTGGATAAAAGGATTTCTACAAGAGAGATAATATGGAATTTTAATATGTGGATAAATGGATTTTTACAAGAGAAATAACATGGCATAAATGTTTATGAATTGACCTAACATGTGGATAAATGGATTTTTATAATAGAGATAATATGGAATTAATATTTACAAATTGACCTAATAAATGGATAAAGGGATTTTATAGATATTTAAAAAAAGATAATATAAAATGAATATTTATAAAATGACCTAATACGTGAAATAAAAGGATTTATATAAGAAAGATAATGTATAATGAATATTTATAAAATGAGCTAATATGTGGATAAAGGTATTTTTAAAAGAAATATAATGATTATATAAATATTTACAAAATAACCTCATAATATTTACAAAGAAGTTTATTATAATGATTTTTAATTATTGATATTGGATCAATTCAGGTATATTATAATCCTAAGAACTAGGTAAAATATTTCATGATTATGTTAAAGTTTTTTCAAAATATGTTATACATCCTGGAGTAGGGGTGACTAATGAACTTTCTCTAATGATAAAATTAGTAGGTATGGGTGATAGATGCTTGGTTAATAAATGGGGATGAAGGAAGATAGTTTCTATTGAGGCTAATATGGAGAAGATGCATTTGGTATAATCCATCTTGTATAAATTTGGATATGAGAGTAAGTATTGGTTCTATAGGAAATGAGTGGATAAAATATTTCAGATGACTCTTCAACAATTTCCTCTACACTTTCAACATTAACCTTCCCCATTTTTAATAATTATACCTCTTTATTTTTGAAGCATATAACTTCCACCCACTTTTGGGATCAAGGTCATGTGGGAGATGGGAAGATTAGATGGAATGTATGGAATTATGGGAGATGAATAATTATGGATTGGAATTCCCCAGAGTATAGGTGGATATTGGGAACATGATTCTTATAGATACAGGATAGAATATTTCATGCCTTCTAAGTATAGAACTATTTGATATGCATAATATTCATTGGTTAATCAAAATTTTCCCCTTATAAAGTGTCCAACCTATATTCCATATATCCAAATTTGTCAATAATGATGTAGGGCTCAAGCCAATTGAGATCAAATTTTTCTTTCTTTTCTCGATCAACATTGGTGTTTTTTAATTTTATTTGAGGACTAGGTCACCAATTTCAAATTTTTGGGATTGGATTTCATTATGATATTTTCCATTTAACTTATTTTTATATGCTTTAAAGTGGTCAAGAGCATTCTAATGCTTTTCATCTAATAATTATAATTTGTGTAACTGCTTATTTCTATATGCATTATCTATGATCAATCCCCATAATTATATACACAAGGAGGGGAGTTAAGCATCAACTGGTAAGATGGCTTTAGGTCTTCATAATAAAGAGTATGGGGTGGCCTAGTAGGCATACAAACATTGATTTTATATGACCATAGTGTAGGATACAAATACAAATGTCAATTCTTTTTAGCATCATTGACAATCTTCTTAAGGATTTTTATAAGTGTTTTATTTTTATATTCCACTTTCCCATTATCTTAGGGGTAATATGGTGTTGAAAATTTATTCTCAATATAATATTTATTACCTAGGTCTTCCACTTCCTAAATTTTGAAAGACTTACCATTATCATATATTATTTTATAAGGAATTCTAAAATGATAGATGTTCTAATTCAAAATAAATATTTATACCTTAAGCCTTGTAATATATATGAGTGTCATGGCTTCCACCCATTTTATAAAATAATTTATAGCTATAATAATGAATTTATACCCATTTGATGAAGTGGGATTAATTTTTATGATGAGATATAATCCCCATACTGAGAAAGGCCATAGGCTCATGATAGGATACAATTATTTTAGGGCATGTATAAGATTTATGTGTTTTTGATAGGCTACACATTTTCACACGTATTGATAAGCATCATGATCTATGGTGGGACAATAGTATCTAATATAGATTAGCTTGATGGATAGGGACATTCCAATGGCATGGACTCCAAAAATACTATCATGAACTTCCTTGATTACAATAAGAACCTCCTTTGAGTTTAGGCATCTCAATAGGGTCTTATCATAGCCCTGTTGATAGAGCATGATGATAAGGATAGTGTAATAGTAAGCTAATTATATAAAGGATTTGTGTTGATGGTAATTAAGTTCTGGTGAAAGGGTTTTGTCATAGAGGTAGGCATAAATATCATGGTACTATGTCCAACTTAGATTAGGGATCGTGCATATCTGATAGTGAGCTGAAAATTGATGTGCAGTTAATAGCAATTATTGAACCAAAAAATTACCTTCAAGGACATATTCTAGGAGATCTATTAGAGACCCAATAGTGGCCATTGTGTTTTCTAATTTGTTACTTCCTTTTAGTACTTGTTCAAAATTTATGGATTGAAATTTATTCTTCAATTGATCAGTCATTTATTTTTTTAAAAGTAATTTCTCATCTTTAGTTTGGAACTCCTCATTAATCTATTTAATCATCAACTAAGAAACTCCTATAACCTAGAGATGTTGAATATTCTATTGGATGGTAATTTATAGTATGATAATTAATGCCTCATAAGTAGTGATATTATTAGTACATGGGAAATATATTTGAAAAGACTTAGGGAATAAAGTATCTTTGTGGTGTCACCAAAAGGATACCAAATCTTGACCCATGTGTGGTAAAGGATCCATAAAAATAAAGTTTCCATCCTAATAATTCTTTAGTTATTAATACAAATTCATCTAGGAAGGTTGTTGTCAATGGTTTTATATCTTCTAAAGGTGTTACAACTAGTTTATCCTTAATAATTTTCCCCTTGATGGATTTTTAATTCACATATTCGATGTTAAATTCAATTAAAAGCATAATCCATTTATCCATCCTCCTTGTTAAGGTATACTTGGATATCATATATTTAATTGGATCAACTTTGGTGATTAGCTTTACTTGGTTGTTTAACACATAATGTTTAAGCTTTTGAGAAGCCAAGCCAATAGCGAAGCACACTTTCTCAATAGGAGTATAATTAAGCTCATATGATATGAGCATTTTGCTTAAATAGTATATAGATAATTCTTTTCCTCCATCATTTTTTTATGCTAAAAGGTCCCCTATGGCACATGTCATAATACATATATACAAGATTAATGGCCTTTTTGATATTGACAATGAAAGAACTGGGGGTTTTAATAGATATTACTTTAAGTTGTCAAATTTCATTTGACATTATGGATTCCAGTCAAAGTGATCTCCTTTATGTAATATATGAGTGAATGGATGGCATTTATCTACAAATTAAGAAATGAATTGATGAATGGCTTATAACTTTCCTTAAAGGATAAATAATTGCTTCAAGTTTTTGGGTGAAGGTATTTCAATAATAGCCTTAAATTTATTAGGATCTACTTCAATGCCTTGTCGAGATACTATAAAACTCATAATTTTGCCTGAAGTAACCCCAAACTAACATTTCTTGTGGTTTAATCAAACTTTATATTCTCTAAGACTCTCAAATATTTGCCTTAAGACCATTGGATGTTTTATTCTTATTTTAGACATTCCCAAGATATCATCCACATAGTCTTCTACAATATCATGAATCATGTCATGTAAAATAAATGTCATGGCCCTTTATTACGTTATGTTGATGCCTAAAAGTGTATCATAGGTGGTTCTTAGTGTTTAAGAAACACTACTCAATTTTGAATCTAGAAAATATAATTCATGAGTTGCAAGTTGTGATAATACTTCTATTTTTCATGGAATAGAGGTAGAACAAGTGATTATTTCACAAATTTATATTAGTTAATGGTTGGGAGCCATCATGGCTCAATAGTTGATCTTTTATTTTGAATGTGATCTATGTTATTTAAATTGAGCTGTGCTTAAACCTAAATATAAATCTAAACCAAGATGAGTATTCATAATGAAGTTAATCTAAGGTGAATTGATTAAAAAAAAGGAGCAAAAGGAAGGTTAGAGCAAAAAAGAGGGGTGTTGTTGATCTTTATTTCAAACATTATGAAAAAATTACAATTTCATCTTAATAGTATTTAACTAATGTGCAATGTGAAGTAACATAAGCTCAAATCCTATCACATGTCAGGCAAGCATCTAAGGAAGGTATGAAAATATGCAAATAGGAATCAAGGTTATTTTAAGAATTTCACCCCTATAAGCAAATAGCATTAGCTCAGATGGAAGAAGAGAAATAAAAGTGAAGTAAACCTAATAACTTTCAATTAATCTAGCATTACCATCTCTACATTTAAATACGCATATCAAGAATTCATAAGGAACAATCAAATCTAAAAATAAGACCTGAAAAATGAGAGAAAAACCATGATATAAATTCACATAAGCAAAATTTGGACACATTTTTTAGAACTCCTTATTTATATTAATTTTCTCAAAGTTATAGAATAGTTTTTAGCTCCAAAAACTCTCTCTCTTTTACAATTGACATTACCTTTTTATATAGATAATTCATGAGGTATGTCAATTAGTCATGTCAAATATTAAGGATATTTGTCCTTTTAAAATTATTTGAGAACCTCTTAGACATTCTAAAATGACTAACCTATAGGAAATGTGCTTTACAAGTTGCACACACCTTTTATAAAAAGAATGTTCTATTTTAAAAAATATACAATGTCCCTATACAATATAATATCCTAAGTCAACTAGGTTGACTTTAGATCCCTTGTGCTGATGCAGTATTCTACCTTCCTTGCAAGATCTTCATTCTATAATGTTGTTCATTGATTAGCTAGATAACAATGATAGGTCTCATGAATAATTCCTTTTTTGATCTTTTAGGCCCTCGAGATCCCTCTTAGTCCTTTTCAAAGTTTGTTTGATGCTCTTGACATCTTGTATCTTTCATTCTAATGATAAAATCAGGCCCATGATATCTTATTATCAACCCCTATTATCCATTTTCCTTGATTCCTCACTTATTGCATGAATTGAAGAGTTATATGTTTAAACTCCTATTCAGTGATAAGGCCTAGTAGACTAAGGGTCATGGGCTCTTTGACTAAGCTATCCAAAATGTGTAATATCCTACCCTCTTATTGTTTGAGGTCCTTAGAAATGTCCTCCATCTACTTGGACCAACTACTCAGGGACTTGATATTATCAACCAATATAGCCATAGCCATATTCAAGTGGGTTAGGCTAACTGTCCTAAACTCAAAGATTTGATTTTTAGTCAAGACTTTGATTAAATCCTTTACTTGGTAGCTTGAAGTTGGTCATTATCCAACTTGTCCTATAGCCATGGTGCTTTGTTTATTCACTACCTCTTACCTAGTCTTGACTAACTTTAAAGAATTGAATAAATCATTCATTGTATCCTCAAATTTCTTGAATATATCTTATTGGATTGATAATATGTCTTGTTCTTTCAAATTTTTGTTCTACTACAAGATGATCTTAATCATTATTTTTAATTGATCTAACTGAACCTGGGCTAATTCAATAAAATTTTCTTCAAACATTGGGTCCTCGTCAGGCTTTTGTCCTCCAACTAGAGTTAATCCAACAAAAATTTCCACTTTTTAGAAAGTGAAATCCTCTCCACCAAACATGGCCTTATTCTTAATGACCCTTTGCAAGATAGCAATTTTTGGGTCAAAATTGACACCAACTAAGGATTGGGTCACTTATGGCTTAGGGATATCCATTTGTGTCCCACTTGACTCTCTTGGAGTAGCCATCCTTCTCTCTTCTTCTTGTTGTAAAGCTAGGATCCATGGCTTGACCTCTTGATGCATTGAGATATTGATGGCCTTCATCATGGCCCAAGAATGTTACATAGTAGGTATTTTTTTCAACTTACCATAGATGAACCATTCTAGAATGATAGGTCCATAAATCAATTTATCTTTACTAAAGAGGTTGAATTCACTCAAAAGATGGGTGAAAGTCACTTTAGGCTTCTTAGTCTACTAGGACCATTGTCAACTCAACCTTTCTTTTAGGGGTATCCATAAGAACCAAGTCTAATATTTATTTCCCATTTTATTCTTTTGTTTCTTCCATATGTGACTCTTCCTCATTAGACCCATAAGAAATAGACAACATCTTCAAAGAATATTCAATTATCTCCTTGGGGTCTAATTCTACCATGTGAATTTATTCAACTAGTGATCCTTCTTCTTCAACCTAGGTTGAAGATGATGTTATCTCATCATGCCTCTTTTCTATTGGACTTTACTCAATTTGTGCCTCAGTATTAGGCTCTACTTGTGATTGTATTAGAGGAGGTTTGAAAGGTACACTGCCTAATAAGTGATATTGCCTTGGCCCTAGTTATCATATGTCATCATTTCCCTTTTCCTCCCTCATCATTTTATCTCTTGGAATGATGTTGTTTTTCTTAAATCCCCTATGAACTCATATAATTAATATGCCTTTGTGTACATTGGGTCATAAGGGAGGGTTAGTGCTCATAAGACACATTTATTTTAACCTTGCCCTGGGGATCCCATTGTCTTATCTCATCTAATTATAAATTGAAAGATGTCTTATGTCTAGATGTTACTTCAACATTTTCCCATTATTTTAATACTATCATCCCAATAGTTATGGGGAGGTTGTGGAGGATCCATTTCTTTTTGATTCTACATAAACCATCTATTCTATGGAATAATTGATATAATACCTCTTACTCTTCTATATTGTTAGGAATATGGATGGGTAGCCTCAAGGAATTGTCCTTAAATTCCTTTAATTTTGATGATGGTGCAATCTAGGTATAGCCATATGTCTCCCATAGACTCAATTGACTTTTTGATTAAGGGGCTGACTCTTGACATTGGATTTTAATTGATGGCTTTAGTTAGGGCTAGATAAACATAATCACAAATGAAGTGGATGTGGTCCTTGCACTTGAATACATGCAATTTTGAATAATATTATGAGACTATTTGAGTTCTACTGGGTGACCATTCTCTAAGATTGGGAATCTTGGTTGTGGCAAGGAGGGCATCCAAAAGGTATGACATCATATAGAATTAGGTTCTAGTCTTTTTCTTGATTCCAAAAATCTATCTACTCAAATAGGTGATGATAACTCCACCAAAAGGAGGGGTGAGTTGTTTCTCAATCATAAAATAGACTAAGGGTACCCAAATTCTATCCACATAGGTAATGGTTGAATTCCCACATAACTTATTCATAATAGTCATGATCATCATAATCCTAGGTCTAAATTGGCTAATGGGAATGTTGTTATTAAAATATGAAAACACTTCATTCTTAGAATATAGCCATAGGTCAAAGATGATCTTTAGATAATTATATTTGGCCCAATTATTGATTGTGGTATGGTATACTTGGGGTTTAGTTAGTTTTTAATAGTTTTCAAATTATATAGTAGAGATATAAGCTATATTACTATGAGTGTGATTATTGATTAGCATGCCCTTATAAATTTTACCATCCTTAAAAATAGAAGAGAGAATGTCTATACAATGTAGTACCTATGGTTTTACTATAGCATAATCAAGACTCATCATTTGAATGGCAACTATTTTTTAGTAGATCCTCTTTTCCAACACATTCTTCTCTTCTTCTTGGGTGATGGCTAGTTATTATTCAATGGTCTAGAATAACCTGACTAATTATTATCCCTAGTGTTTAGAGTGATGGGACCAAAATCTATATGTTTGAATATTATCCCTTTTACATTTGAGGTCAAATAAAGTTCTACATCTTTTTTTAAAATTCCTCTCTAAGCTACCATGGCTATGAATTTCTCTAAATTACTTTCTAGTATATTGCACTTCAGCTCTTGATTGAATTTTTCTTACATAGGTAATAATTCAACTTTGTTTGGCTTGGTTACAATAAGCATAGGGTTGAATTAGGGTTTTATTACTTTTTAGGGCTTTTGTGAAGGTTTTTATAGAGCTTTAATGGAGGTAGCTTATTTAACTTATATGAACTTTAGGCCTTAAATTTTTCTTGGATCGAGCATTTATACCTTTTCATTTCCCTACGTCTACAAAATATTCAACTTGGAATATTATGTTTATGTGGCTCCAATGTGGCATCACCATGGCATCTTGATCATTAATATTTAAAATATGACCATTTGTCTTTTTTCAACATGTGTTAATATTTTATTAGTTTGAATCCTTTTAAAAATTCTACCTTATTTCACACCATTGGATCTATTTTCTTGTATCAACACAGTTTGTTGATCTCGATCTAAGAAATCAAACATCATTGTTTGCTTTGTTATATTCCATATGATCGTGACACTTGGTACTTCCACATTTATCTTTATCTTCATTGAAATGTCAATGTTGATCTTGTACCATCAGTTCATCCTCACCTAGATGAATGTGCTTCATTGATCTTGATTGATTAGATCATGTTCCTTGGTCCATGTGTTATTGATCAAAATGTGTACATAAGGCCATGTACCATAGATCTTTGAAACATTATAAAGATTTAATTTTTGGCTTGTGTTTATGCCACTTATCATCTCCTCATTCATTTTTATCACTTTTGAATTTCCAACTTTCATCATGCATTATTAGATCTTGTTTAGCTAGATCAATGTGCTTCATCAAATCTTAATCTGAATGATGGAACACCATTGGCTACCTAATGTTCTTCCATTGAAATTATGACACTTCTCACCTTCTCATTCATTTGGGGGATCCATTGAAGCTTTGAATTGACATGCACCATTAATTTAAATGTGTACACTTAGTTTTATACCATCGATCTTTGGGAACATGTTCAAGATTTAATCATCCATTGTGGGTTTAACACTTGGAATCTCTACACTAGTTCTAATTTCCTTTGAATTTTCAACGTCGATCTCACACCATAAGATCATCTTTGGCTGATCAATCATGCTCTATTGGATCATATTTTGCTACACACCATTGGATATTTGGTAGGGTTCCCCTGATGGTGCCACTTATCACCTTCTCACTCATCTTGGGGCTCTATTAAGGTCTTGATTTAACTCATGCCATTAGATCAATATTACCTAAACAAATGTGTACCATTGATCCTATGGTCAATAAAAATGTTTAAGTCATGTTTAAAAAACATATAGAATTTAGAATAAAGTCTTAAGACTAAGGTTTTTATTCATGTTAATAAACATGAATTAAAACCTTAGGATTAATTCTTAAGCTAAGTTTAGAACATAATAAATGGGGCCCCATAATGATAAAATACATGGCATAAAAGCTTTATCCTAGGTTTTCATTGTATTAATAAATGCAATTAAAAATTTAGCATAAAATTTTTAGGCTAAGTTAGAACATAATGAAAGGGACCATGTGATTAGCTAGACTATGTGGAGATAAAAACTATAAAGGGGAGCTTGGGATATAAAGGATCAAGTATGAATTTTAGACTAAGGTTAGATCATGTTGATAAACATGAATAAGCCTTAGGATAAAAATTAAACTAAGTCTATGGTTTAATTAATTATTCCCACATAAATTTGAATTAAATTCAAAAGGGACCTACGTTAAAATATTAAGCTATGGTTTTAACATGACTTAAAATAGATTGAGTTAATCTTTAACAAACTAAAGGCCATTAAAAGATAAATATATCATTTATGCATAAAACCTTAAGCAAGCTCATTCCTCAATGAGATTCTATTAAACTTGCATTATATAAATGTAGGTAAGAATCATTAGAAAAATTAGAAGGGGTAAAACAATAATCATTTAAAAATATGTCAATTAATTCAAATGAGAACCATGTATGGATGATATTTAGATAAAGACAATGTGCAAACATGCTCATGGTACTCTGATCAAGTGATTTTTTAAATTTAAGGTACAAATTTGCACAATTTAAAATAAGGGTCCCCATTTTAAAAAAATGGCGGGGGGGGGGGGGGTATGTTAACCTCAACAATTGGTGACTTTTGGGGGAAGCATAGCAATATGTTAGAATTCAAAAACTCTGGTTTAGACTAATAATTAGGTTACTTATTGCACTTGATTAGGGACCATCATTAAGATCAATTCATTGTTAAAACACGTCTTACATATTCAGAATTAGGGTTAAACATCAAAACATAGCCATGATGTGTACGTGCTTTGATTCCTCTTACTAATTTTCATAGGATTTAGAGAACATCTTCTAGACTCATGACCTTGACCATTAACATTGACTTTTAGCCTATTTAGATGTTCATTGAGAAGCATGATTTATCTTAGGGAAGGTTTGGGTATTGATCTACTACCAGCTAGGCATACATATCCCCAACAGAGAGACCTTTACCTCTACTCAAAGCCTTGCTCCACTACTAGCTATGTTTTCATAGCCTCAACAAAGATTACTAAAATCACCTTTACTTAGAAAGTTTTTTTAATTTTGAAATAGGATCTTATTTTTTATATTTTTTAGATATTTTAACTTTCTAGAAAAGGTTGGGAACCATATTAGCCAAGATTTGGGATTTGGTCAAATGTTTGATCTTCATACATTCATCTTTGGATGTAAACTTTCTCCTAGGTAATTAATGTTTTTAAAGTGCAAACATGACTTTTTCCTAATAATTTAAGCCTTCACCCTATATGTGCAACCCTTCTTAGACCCAAAATCAAATCAAAACGAGGCTTAAAATCTCAAGGAATAATTAACTTACTTATTAGTCCTTACCAATTTCTCCAAACTATAACTTCATGCTCACATTTCAATAATCCATGATTAACCAATGTTGAAGGGCTATACCTACATTCCTAAACTATGAGTTTTATTTGAGTAATCATATGAATCTTGATCTGAGTGTTATCTAGAATAGACTTATTAAAATCAAGGAATAAAGTGGGGAAAGCAAACACACCAAATAACAAGCAAAGGAAATAAGTAAACAAATATATACACACACTATATACAAACAAGGGATAAGAAGGGAATAAAATCAAAGAAACTAAACTAAATCCTACCTACACTAACTCTAAATGGTCTTCTAGTTTACTCTATGAAGACTTATGGTGGGATAGCAAAGAAATAGTGCTTGAGCTATTGCCCATTGGTTGGCAATGTAAACTCTGATCCTTGTAAATATTTAATAATTTTAAGGTGTTGTCTCCTAGGGTCTCAATAATCTGATATGGGCCAATCCACAAAGGTGTGAACTTCCCACGATTTCCTTTTGGTTTTAAGGATTTATTCTAAAGAAGAACTAGGTATCCTTTCTAAACATCTTTATCTTTGAATGTATGTCAAACCACCTCTTGACTATGGTTTGATGTTTGCTAAAATTGGAAAAAGCTTCCTTTCTTACATCTTCCATCTGTATGATGTCAAGTAGTCTTGAGCTTGCAAATTCTTGATCCTTCTCTATGTACTCTTGCATGAACCTGTATGTTGGCAACTTGAGTGTGAGGGAAAATATAGGTTCTTGAATATATACTAGCAAGAATGGTGATGCATTGAGAGCTTGATTGACTCTTATTCTATATACCCAAATGGCATACTTGAGTATCTTGTGCCATGTTCTTGGTTTATCAGTTGTAGACTTTTTTTTATGGATTTCATCAAGTTCTTATTTATTGATTCTGAACCCCATTGCCTTGAGGGTAATGGTTTGATGAAAACTTAAGTATAATATTTTTTTAATATGCCCATTCAATCATCTCAATGAATATAAAAGTAAATCCATTATCATAGACCAAATATATTGGTGTAACAAACCTTGTGCATATATTCTCTTCTAAGAATTTGATCACATTTTTAGTCCTACACTACTTGGTTGCCACTGTTTCAATCCATCTTATGCAGTAGTCTATAATAATTAAAACCTCTATGTACTCTCACAAAGTTGATTTTTCCAAAGAAATACTTGTGTTCCTTCCTAATGTTAGGGGGTTCTATCTTTGATATTGAATTTACTCTATTAAGATATATATAAATCCCCTCTTTGGTTATGACATGTCCCAATAGCTTTCCCTTAATTACATAAAAGATACTTTTCTTAGGATTGAGGGAGATTCTGTACCTACTACACCTTTTGAATACCTATTGTAAGTGCATGATGTGGTCTTCCCTATTTTAAAAAAATATAGTCAGGTCATTCATGTAAATAATAATACACTTACCAGTAAGTCCTTGATAAGCATGGTCCATAGCTATTTGAAAGGTTTCACCTGCATTGATTAATTCAAAGGGCATCCTCTTGTAAGCAAAATCACCCCACTTAGTAGTAAATATGGTCTTAATATTTTCTTCCTTATTCATTAGCACTTGAATATACCTTTAAAATCCATCAAGAAAGGATATCATGGCAGAACCAAAAATAATTTGGATTACTTGGTCAAGAGAAGGTAGGCAATATTTATCCTTTTTAGATGCTCTATTAAGATTTATAAAGTCATTGCACAATCTGATTTCACCATTTTTCATCCTAACTGGTACTAAGTTAGCTACCCAAGTGAAGTGTCTAATGGAAAACACTATCTTAGCATCTAGTAACTTATTGACCTCTTTGTATAACATTGGTTCTAAGATAGGATTGACTGGTATTTATTTTTCCTAAATGTCTTGTAAGCTTCCTTTAGAGGTATGGTGTGGGTTATGAATCTAGGATCAAAGATATTTAAGTAATCATAAGACCATGCTATTACATATTTATACTTGGTCAAAAAATATTTGGCTCTCTTCATTTCTATGCTTGTGCAGGTTGTACCAATGTTTACCAATTGAGGTTAACCTTGGGAACCTAGGTTAATTGCATTTTAATCCTTCCCATTCACTTTGGGAATCTTGACAGTCTCAGTTAGTCATTCTAAATCAAATAATCTCTGTAAGGCAGTCATTCCTTTTAGAATCTTATTGTCATTCAGTTGAATGACCTTGTCATCAAGTTTGCCTTCAAATTTTCCATCATCAAGGGTATTTTTATTGAATTCAACAATGATGTGAGCCTCAAATACTCTTGAGCTATTCATGAAGTTTATGAACTAATACTCATCACTGAATACTTTCAATTGGTTGACATTATCTCGAATTGAGGGACATGGGACTAATTCAATGGTAAGGCTTTGTAAATTAGAATTTTGATTGGGCATAAGGTTGGATACATCTAAAGTAAGTTCATCAGCAACCTTGTTCTCCTCTATAGGGATTGACACAATATTGAAAGCATCAAAACATTCAATTAAGTCCCACACTCTAAATTTATATTTCTTAAGATAGGATAACTTGCATTGATATCTACTTCTGACCTAATTAACTACTAGTTCAAAATCACCCAAAACTAATAGTTCCTTGACCTTGTGTTTGATTGAAAATTATAATCCAATAATAAGTGCTTCATACTCTAAAATATTGTTAGTGCATTGGAATTAAATTTTTTAAGAGGTATTTTATTCCTTCCCAATGGGATCGATTAAGACAATTCCTACTCTAGAACCTAATTTACATCTAGCAGCATCAAAATATAGCTTCCATAATCTAGGCATAGCATGATAATTTTTAGAGCTATATGCCTTTAGGGTATCAAGAGTGTAAACACCCAAATATGAGTTAACCATGTTGATCATCTCATTGGTTGCATTGTATTAGGTGATCATATGGTTCATCTTGGGCTCCCTCTCTATCTTGATTTGATTAAGGACTCCTTTCCAAGGTAACCACATGTGTGAACAATCAGTAGACATATAACCATTTAATGATATGGTCCAATCTCTACTTAGCATCATTCCATATGCATCATGAATATCCACCACTTGGATATCAATTAACTATTATATCTTTGGTTCAGAAGTATTCTGCATGTGAACATTTAACAATTCACCAATCACTTTAACTCTTTATTTATCTAATTGAGTCAGAACCCTATTGGATTTAATTTAAGTCAAACATAATTATTCACAAATACCCTTAGGCATAATATTTACAGATGCACCAGAGTCTAAAAAATAATTATGTAAATTCTTACCAAAGATCTTGACTGTAAGAAGGAAAGGTGGAACATCTTCGTTATTTTTGTGTATTACAACATTAGCATCTGTGGCTTTTTGAGAATTACTAGAATTATTAGACAAAGATTCTAAAAATATATCCATTTGTTTAGTAATCTAATTCAACTAATGTAAGGTAATTTTATCTTTGATATTTTTCATGGCCTCTAATATATTATATCCAATCCTATTGAGAGAATTAGATGCATCAGTACCACTTTTGGAAGTACTTCCCTTTGGAGGTTCTCTATTATTGTTTGATGTAGTATCAGGAGTGTCAAAGTTATTTGGTGGGGTTGAGGTATTCAATTTTTGCTTTTACTTCCTATTCCTTAGAGGATAGGTCTTCTTCAAATATTTTTGAAAAGCATGAATCTCTTCAGGGATATCCTCAAGCTCATTCTCTTTGTGAAATGGGAACTCAAATGTCTCCACCATGAGAGTTAGATTAGAATATTTAGATTACCTTAAATAACTTTAAGTACCTACACCATTGTATTTATTCAGCACAAATTCAAAATTATCTAACTCTTCTTAAAAGGCTTTAAAGGCATTACAATATTCTAGACAATCTAATACCCCATGCTTTAAAGTATAATAAACTCTACAATAATCAAGCAAAGCTACATCACTAAGATTTATATCAGGCACATTCTTATTAGTAAATAACTAATGGTTATAAATATATTTTTTTGTTATTTTTAAACCTATTTGAAGGCCCATTGAACCTTTGGAAAGATAAGTTCCTATTAGAGATTTCTCCAGTATTGCCAACTTTATTTTCCAATTGAGGGAAATTAGTGCCTAGCTTTTGAAACATCTTTAAGATATAATCATTCTTATTATTTAGTGCCTCAAAATTATTAAATTGAGTATTTACATTGGATGTAGGAACCAAATCTATATGGTCTTGTGTATGAGATCCATTGGTAGATTTATTCAAGAATCCTAGGTTTTGGCCATGATGTGCATGACTCAAAGGCAATTAGTTCAGGACCGGAAGCTAATTTAAGGAAGGAACATTTTGATTGGGATTGGGAATGACATTCAAAATAGGTAAATTTGGATTAATTTTGGGAATATTGTATGCCATTTGGCCTTGGGGTTGCATCTAATCACTAATGATCACAACTTCAGCATAAGCTAGGGATAATGTATTAATGACGTGAATAGATCTTTTGAGAAAGAAAGAACTCATGGGATCTAAGGAATCCTTATAAAAATCTAAGGCTATAGTCTCATCAGGTCTATAAGGAGCTATGGTTATATTAATTTTTTTTGTAAAGCATTAAATGCTCGTATGGGCTTATTTGAATCTCTTTTAACTATGGTGAACTATTGGTAAAGGACATAAGGACTGATGATTTTTCCAAACTGATCAATGAATTAATTATTAAAATCATTCCAACTAGATGTGTATTTTTCAAGAAGGTTTAGGAACCATTCATATGCAACATCCTTAAAATTAAATGGAAATAATATACATGCTACATCTTCATGAATAACATTCAAAAGTTTTAAAGTAACTTTAAACTTTTAATGTGTTCTTTAGTAATTACAACACCATTAGGACTAAAAGTGGAAAAATATTTTTTAGGATTTCAAGGAAGGTCATGTATCAACAAATTTATTAAATAACCTCCTATCCATTCCATACCTTCATAGGGATTGAACACATGAGCACCATAAACTGGTGAAGTTGGTTGAGACTCTAAAAGTCTATGCTTACCTTTGTCTCACCTACCTCTCCTATGAACTTATAATGAAATAAGAGGAAACCTTGTCTCTCAATGTGACTTGCTCCTTATCCTTGGAAATTCAAACTTGAAATATTTGAACCCTATTTGAAATATGATGCGTATATCTTATCTTTGCAAAGAATAATGATCAAACTTGTACATTAAGTAAATTTTTCACAAATTTGTATAAATAATGACAAAGGACATGAATATTTTAACTAATTTAGCTCAAAAATATTTTTAAACACATAAGTATGAATGATATTTACAAATTTTAAGCTTAGATAAACTCAAATTTGAAGATATTTAATTGATCTTTGAACAAAATAGCTATTGCTAACCTCAAATGCCCTAGATTCACAAAGATTAAGCTATCTTTACAATAATTGGTTACATATATTAAAAGAATATCTATCTTTGTTTTAATAAGCACAAAAATGAGTTGAAACTATTAAGATCAATGACAATTACATAAATATGCTAAACTAAACACAAATATGCAAAGAATACATCAATATTTGAATAGAATTCATTTAAATTAGCAAAGATGTTACAATTTTTCAAAGATTTACAAGTTGTACATTCTTATAGAAATAGCAAAATGCATTCCCTCTTGATGCTTAAAAGTTTATCATAGGTGGGTTTTAGTGTTTAAGAAATAATACTCATTTCAAAATCCATAGATTCCAATGCATGAGTTGAAGGTTGTGATAATATTGATATCTTTGGTGGAATAGAGGCAAGACAAGTGATTGTTTCAAAAATTTATATTAGTTGGTGGTTGGCATCCACTATGGCTCAATAGTTGATCTTTGATTTTGAATACTATCTATGATATTTAAAGTGAATTATGCTTAAACCTAAATATAAATCTAAACCAATATGAGTATTCACAATGAAGCTAATGTAAGGTGAATTGATAAAAAAGGAGCAAAAGGAAGGGAAGAGCAAAAAATATGGGTGTTGTCGATCTTTATTTCAAACATCATGACAAAATCCAATTTAATTTGAACATTCATTTACCCAATGTGAAACGTGAAGTAGCATAAGCTCAAATCCTATCACACATTGATCAAACATATAAGGAATGTATGTGCACCTAAAATTGCTTGCTTCATTAATGTCACTAATATTCCTATTAGTCGACACTAATTCTATTTATCCTCCTTTTATCCTATTAATTTATCCTAATTATAGCCATTTATCTAATATCCCCCTTCACTTATCCTATATTCACTATCCTTATTCTAATCCCATTCCCTCATTAATTTTTATAAATCTCCCATTATCCTAATCTAATCATAGTTATCCATTATATGGGAATTTAAAATTCTTATAACCCCACCTAACCACCTAACTACCCTACTAACCTAGCCATTCCTACACCCCTAGTCCCTAATCACCTACCTAATCCCCATCTAACCTTCCTCTAATCATCATTAAATCCTAAATAGAGTTTTATAACTCTCCATATCTATAACTCTCTTTAACCTAGCCATCCTCTCTAGAAACCTCTAATTCTAGAGGTTTCCAAGGAATTTAATATTCCTTGGATAATCTACAACCATTTATCTCCTCCTTATAATTTTGAATCTCATCCATGGATCTTCCCTCCCTTGCTCTATATAACCAACACTCATCCTCCATGGAAGGACATCTAGAAATCTTGCAAAGTCTCTATGCCAAAATCAATCCTTGCATCTTCATCAATAATCCAACACCAATGAACATCACTTTGTCAAATCTGAGTCAAGGTAAAATCCATCCCAATCCTCTTGTATTTTATATTTTGTTTAATCATGATGTGAAGCATTTAGGATTTATGATTTAAATGTATTATCTAATTTTGCATTCATCTAATGGCATTTATATTCTAATGGATTTATCATCTTACCTAGTAGTTGTCATTTGGGTTGATTGAATTACATGATTTAATCCATAGAGCTCAAATTTCATCTAAAAAAGCTATGAAAATATGCAAATAAGAGTTAGGTTTACTTAAAAAATTTCACCCCTATAATTAAATAACATTATCTCAAATTCAAGAAGATAAAAGAAAGTGAAGTAAACCTAAGAACATTCAACTAATATAGCATTATCACAAATTAGCAATTGTGCATTTAAATATGCATATCTAGAATTCACAAGAACCATTAAAATATTAAAGTAAGACTATAAAAATGAGAGAGAAAACATGATATCAATTCACATAAACAAAATGAGGACAAAATTTGGATAACTCCTTGCTTTTATTAATTTGCTCAAAGTTACAGAATAGTTTTTTCTAAAAAATATCTCTTTTACAATTGACAATACCTCTTTATATACAAAATTCATCAGGTATGATGGTTAGTCATGTCAAATATTAAGGACAGCTATCCTTTTACAATTCTTTGAGAACCTTTTAGACATTTTAAAATGACTAACCTATAGGAAATGTGATTTACAAGTTGTACATGCCTTTACAAAAATAATATTCTATTTTCAAAAATATATAATGTCCCTATAAAATAGAATATCCTAAGTCAACTAGATTGACTTTGGGACCCTTATACTGATGCAATCTTCTACCTTCCCTACAAGATCTTTATTCTATAATGTTCTTCATTGATCAGCTAGAGATCAATGATAGGTCTCATGAACAATTCCTTTTCTTGATCTTTGAGGCCCTTGAGATCTCTCTTAGCCCTTTATAAATTTTGTTTGATGCTCCTTATCTTTTCTTCTAATGATAAAAGTATGCCCATGATCTTCTTGTTATCAGCCCCTATTTTCCCTTGTCCTTGATTCCTCACTTCTTGCATAAATTGAGTAGTTCTATACTTGAAATCCTATTCAGTGATAAGGCCCAGTGGACTAAGGGTAGTGGACTCTTTGATTAAGCTATCTAAAATGTGTAATATCCTACTCTCTTACTATTTGAGGTCCTTAAAAATGTCCTCCATCTACTTCGACTAGTTTTTTAGGGCCTTGATCATATCAATTAATATAGCCATATCCATATTTAGGTGGGCTAAGATGATTGTCCTAAACTCAGGGATTTGATTTTTATTCAAGACTTTGATCAAATCCTTCACTTGGTAGCTTGAATCCTGCCATTAGCCAACTTGGTCTATATACATGGTACTTTATTTATTCACTACCTCTTATTTGGTCTTGACTGAATGTAAATAATTAAACAAATCATTCATAGTATCTTTAAATTTCTTGAATTTGTCTTCTTGGATTGATAAGATGGCTTGTTCTTTCAAATTATTATTCTATTGCAAGATGCCCTTAATAATTGTTTATAAATTATCTGACTTAGCTTGGGCCAATTTAAGAACATTTTCTTCAAACATTGGGTCCTCACCAGGATTTTGTCCTCTAACTAGAGTTAATTCAATAAAAGGTTCCACTTTTTGGAAAGTGAACTTCTCTCCACCAACCATGGCCTTCTTCTCAGTGACCCTTTGAAAGTTGGAAATTTCTAGGTCAAACTTGACACCAACTAAGGATTGGGTCACTTGTGGCTCAGAGATCTCCATCAGTGTCCCACTTGACTCTCCTTTATCATCCATCTTTCTCTCTTCTTCCTATTGTAAATCTATGATCCATGGCTTGACCTTTTGATGCATTGAGATATTGATAGCCTTCGTCATGGCCCAAAAATGTTGCATAGTAGGTATTTTCTACAAATTACCATAGATGAACCATTCTAGAATGGCATGTCCATAAATTAATTTCTCTTCACTAAAGAGGTTTACTTCACTTAAAAGATGGGTGAAAGTCACTTTAAGCTTCTTAGTCTTTATTGGGACCATTTCCAACTCGGCCTTTCTTTTAGAAGTATCCAAAAGAAATAGGTCTAATATTTCTTACCCCTTTTCTCATTTTATTTCTTATATCTATGCATCTTCCTTATCAAACACATAGGCACTAGACAATATCTTCAAAGCATCTTCAATTATCTCCCCAAGGTCTAATGCTACCATCTAAATTTATTCAACTAGTGATCCTTGTTCTTCAACTTGGGTTGAAGATGATGTTATATCATCATGCCTCATTTCTACTAGCCTTTGCTCAATTTTTTCTTTAGTCTTAGGCTCTACTTGTGATTGGGTTGATGGAGGTCTAGAAGGTACACTACTAAATAAGTGATATTTCCTTGGCCCTAGTTGCCATATGTCATCACTTCCATTTTACTCCCTCATCATCCTAGATTCTAAAATTATGTTATATTTATTCAATATCCCCATGACCTTAGAGAATGAATATGCCTTTCTATACATTGGGTCATAAGGGCCAAGTTGGTGCTCATAAGACACATTTATTCCTTTGGCCTTCAAGTGTCATTTAACCTTGTATTGGGGATCCCACTATCTTAGCTCATCCAATTATAAACTAAAAGATGTCTTGTGTCTATATGTTTCTTAAACATATTCCCATTGTTTGAATATGGTCCTCTTGATAGTTATGGGGAGGTTTTGGAGGACCCCTTTCTTCTTGATTCTATATAAACCATTTATTTCATGGAATAATTGATATGCTACATCCTATTCCACTGGCTTATTAGGAATATAGATGGGTAGCCTAAGGGGTTGGCCCTAAATTCCTTCAATTTTGATGATGGTGTAATTTTGGTATAGTCATATGTATCCCATGGACTCAATTGAATTTTGATTAAGGGGTTAAATCCTGACATTATATTCCCATTTATGGTCCTAGTTAGGTTGAATAAACACATTCACAAATGAAGTGGATGTGGTCTTTATACTTGAATATATGTAATTTTGAATAATATTGTGAAACTATTTGAGTTCCACTAGGTGAATATTCTCTAATATTGGGAATCTTGGTTATGGCAATGAGGGCATCCAAAAGGTATGACATCATATATAATTGGGTTTTAGTCCTTTTCTTGATCACAAAAATCTATCTACTCAAATAGGCGCTGATAACTTCACCAAGAAGAGGGGTGAGTTATTTCTCAATTATAAAATATACTAAGGGTACCCAAATTATATCCACATAGGTAATGATTGAATTCCCACATAACCTATTCATCATAGTCATGATCATCCTAATCCTAGGTATAAATTGGTTGATGAGAATGTTTTTTACAATCTAAAAACACTTAATTCCCAAAATATAGCCATAGGGTAAGGATGCTCTTCAGATCATTATCTTTAGCCCAATTATTAATTATGGTATGGTATACTTAGGGTTTAGTCAGTTTGTAATAGTTTTTAGATGATATAGTAGAAATATAAGCTATATTTATATGAGTGTGATCATTGATTAACATGCCCTTATCAATTTTACCAACCTTAAAAATAGTAGAGAGAATGTCTATATGATGTAGTACCTCTAATTTTAATGTAGCATAATGGAGAACCATCATTTGAATGAAAAATATGTTATAGTAGAGCCTCTTTTCTAACACATTCTTCTCTTCTTCTCAAGTGACAGTTGGTTGTTCTTCAATGGTCTAAAAGAATACTGACCAATTATTGTCCCTAGTGTTTCGAGTGGTGGCATCAAACTTTGTATCTTTGAAGATTCTCCCTTCTTCATCTAAAGTCAAATAAATTTATACATCTTATTTGTAAATGCCTCTCTAAGCTGCCATGGCTTTAAATTTCTCTAAATTTCTCACTAGTAGATTTCACTTTGGATCTAGATTGAATTAATCTTACATAGATAATAATTAAACATGGCTTAGCTTGGTCATAATGATCATAGGGTTGAATTAAGGTTCTCATACTTTCTAGGTATTTTGTGAAGTTTTTTATAGAGCTTTAATGGTGGTAGATTATCAAACTTATATGAACTTCATGCCTTAGATTTTCTATGGATTGAGCATTTATACCTTTGCATTTCTATGGGTCCATAAAATATTCAACTTGGCATATTATCTTTATGTGGCTCTGATTTGGCATCACCATGGCATCCTACTCATTAATATTTAAAATATAAATATTTATCACTTTTGGACATGCGTTAATATTTTATTGGTTTTAGGCCTTTTGAAAATTCTACCTTATCTCATATCATTGGATTTATTTTCTTAGATCAACATGGTTTGTTGATCTCTATCTGAGAAATTGAATGTCATTTTCTCTTTATTATATTCCCTATGGTTGTGACACTTGGAACTTATGCATTCATCTTGATCTTTGTTGAAATTTCCACATTGATCTTACACCACCGGATCATCATCACTTAGATGAATGCACTTCGTTGATCTTGATTAATTAGATCATGTCCCTTGTTCTACATGGCATTGATTAGAATGTGTATGTGAGGCCATGTAACATCGATCATTGAAATATGTTTGAGATTTTATTTGTGGTTTATGGTTATACCACTTGTCATCTCCTCATTCATTATTAAGGCCTTTAACTTTTCAACTTTCATCATGTATTGTTAGATCTCATCCAACCAGATCAACACAATCTATCAAATCTCAATATAAAGGGTGGAATGCCATTAGATACCTAATGTTCTACTAAAATTGTGACACTTATCACCTTCTAATTCATCTAGGGGCTCTGTTAAAGCTTTGACTTGACACACACCATCAATCTAAATGTGTACACTTATTCATGTACCATCTATCTTTGGGTACATGTTTGAGATTTAATCATCCATTATAGGTTTGACACTTGTCATCTCCATGTTAGCTCTAAGTTCTTTTGAATTGTCAACATCGATCTCATACCATCAAATCATCTTCAGCTAATCAATCATGCTTTATCAGATCATGTCTTTTTGTGTAGCATTGGATCTTTAGTAGGGTTCCTATGATGGTGATACTTATCACCTTCTTTCTCATCCTGGGGTTCCATTGATGTCTTAACTTAAATCATACCATTAGATCAATATTTATTGAACAAATGTGTACCATTGATCCTATGGTTAATAAAAATGTTTAAGTTAGGTTTGGGAAACACATAGAACTTAGGATAAATTCTTAAGAATAAGGTTTTTATTCAAGTTAATAAAATGAATTAAAACCTTAGGATTAAATCTTAAGCTAAGTTTAGAACATAATAAAGGGGGACCCACAAATGATAAAAGGCATGTCATAAATCTTTAGCCTAGGTTTTCATTATAGTAATAAATGCAATTAAAACTTTAGGATAAGGATTTTAGGCTAAGTTAGAACATAATGAAATGGACCATGTGATTATCTAGACCATGTAGAGATAAAATGAATAAAGGGGAGTTTAGGATGTAAAAGGTCATTACTTGATAACAAAAGGTCCCCCATGGAGTAATGAAGGCATTTTTGTGTTGATCTTCTGAAGCAATTTTGATTTGATTATATCCTTAAAAGCTATCCATGAGGGAGAGCATTTCATATCCTACTGTAGAATCCATGATCATGTCAATATTATCCAAAGGAAATTTATCTTTTGGGCATGCCATATTGATGTCTCATTATTCATTACAGATGTGTATCCCTCCTTTTGGTTTTGAAATAGGAATAATATTATAAATACATTTAGAATAATCTATTAGCCAAAAGAACCCTACTTCAAAAAACTTTTTCAATTATTATTTGACCAATAATTCCACTTTAGGGTGCATCTTTGAAAGCTTTTATTTAATTGGTTTTGCATTGGGATGTACTATTAGGTGATGTACCACTAAAGTGGGGTCTAATCTAGTTGCATAGCTCCATGTGAATATATCTATAAACTCTTTAAGAAGTTTAGTAATAATTTATTATTCTTCTAATGTAAGAATTTCCCCCAATTTGATTATTCTAGCATTTTATTCAATTCCAATATTTACTTATATGACTTCCTCAATTAGATAATGTGATTTGTCTTGTATATATGTTGGGGGTGGTGGAATTTCATCACCTGAAGTAAATTCAACTAGAAAAGTTTCACCTAGTTATTGATACAACTTTTTCTCATCAGGGTTTAACTGAATTTATTTTGTGATTGGATAGATAGCAATTTCACATATTCTTCTTCTTTTACTTGATTTAAGTATTTTATTTTTCTCTCTAAAATGGGCTAAATTACTTAAATAATAGTGAATCCATTTTTGTGATCCCTTGATGGCATAAAAATTTGGGCTCCCATATACTCAATGATATCTTCATCACTTTGAAATATATAAAAGGTTTGTTCTTTCTACTAATCCTAGTCTATTAACTCAGAGTAGGGAAGGGAAATATTGATGGTGGAAATGGATACATCAGAGAATAGGTTTATGGAAGGAAGATATTCATAGAGGTTATAGATGGAGTCTGTCTTGACTTCCTCATCATAAGTTGACTCTTAAAGAATCAAAGAAGAGTCTGTGATGATAGAGTTAAGGTTAATGCCTATTGGTTTATACCTTGAGCCAAGTCATTTTGTATGTTCTTGAATACTGATAGGTTTCAAAATCCTTTATTCCTCTTGACCTAGTCCTCAACCCTCATAATTCATATTTTGAAGCATTTTATGCACATTGGGATATTATTTCTTTTGAAAAAAAGGGTTAGATCTTCATGAATTATCCAAGAATCATTAGGATGCATAAAATGTTCTTCTGATAACATTCCTACACTAGTGAAGGCCATCGACCCAAACTCATAAATGGTAGATTTATCTTTTTGCATAAATAGAGACCTATATATTTATGGTGATAGTGGAATATTTTCTACACAAAGGGTTTTATATTCATATTCTCCACATCCCTTGGATATGATTTTTAGATAGGTGGTTTCTGATGACTTGAATGAAGAGGGTGGTAGGCTATCGAGATGCACATATTTCATAGATCTTGGATTGTAAGACAATATTTAATTACTTGGAAAATAAAGATCATAGTTTTTTATTTATATTTGATAGCTACAAAATTATTCAATTTTACATGGGATGGTCACCTCCATGCCTGAGTGTGGGAATTTAAGGCATTAATGAAAAGTAGAAGATATTTCTCTCATCTCATGGATATAGGGGAATCCCAAAATCATGTTATAGGGAAGATAAACATCCACTACATAGATCAATGTTTTATGAAGTACAAGCTCCACTGCTATGGAAAGATATATTATTTTCATCGATGGTCATTCATTGCCATCATAAGACTTTATAATTATCAAAGTAGGCCCTAGGGATGATTATGAATATCTTAACTTCTTGAGAAATTCAATATTACACAAATTTAGAGTGAATCCTCCATCTATAAGAACCCATAGGATATTATGGTTTGCAATGGATATTGATATGAATAGGGGATAATTATGATGATGGCATATTGGTGGTATGTCTTGGGCACTAAATGTGATTTGTTTTGATGGAGACAAGTTACCCTCCAAAGATTGGAATTGATTAGTGTTAATATCCATAGGAACTTTTAACTCATGTAAGATATGATTTAATATTTCCTATTAAACAACAAAAATCTTGAGAAGATACATGATATAAATTTGAGTTTGAGTCTTCTCTAATTGTTGCATAATGCCATATGTTTTATTGGGAATATTTGGACATTTCTTATGGATAGTGATTTTTTGATATGAAAAGGAGAGAGGGTCTTTTGGAGGTACTCCAAGAACTATTATTTTACCATGTCTTATGGTGAAAACATAATATGAAGTGGACCTATTTATTTTAAGGATAGGATAAGGCATATTTTAGGGCTCTTGGGGGCTTTTGATCTTGATTGTGTTGATGTGGTGGTATGGGATGGAGTGGTAATCAATTTTATTAGAACTAGAAGATTAAACTTAAATATCTTAATGTTTTATTTTATTTTTATCATGCTTTGGTAGGGGATATTGATATATTCCTAATTATTGATTCTTATACTAGATTTAATGGATTTCACCTTCAATTTATATCTCCCCATTTTCTATCAAATCTTAGATGAAATGTTGTAATTGCATACACTTTTTAGTATCATTCACTTTCACATGATGATAATGAAAAAAATTATCTTCATGATACCAATTAGGGCATGGCTTATTATCATCCAAAGGTATAATTTCTAGGAGATTTATCATATTTTTAGTTATTAATTTCTTCAAGACCATTTCAACTAGCACACCAAGACTTGTAAGATGACATTTCCCCATTCTAGTCCTTGGCTTCCCTTTTGGTATAGTAATGCTAGAGATATTTAGAATTTTGGTATTATGGGAATATATTTGTACTATTTTCACATGTTTGTAATTAGTAACATCAACCCTAACTACATTCTTATTTTTGTTAAGTATCTTGGGCTTACCCAAAAAAGCATCATCCTGAATTTGATTTTGTTCATTTTGGGTATACAACTTGATAGTCCCAATTTTGATAAATGGTTTTTCAATTTAGATACCCTTTTCTATAATTTCATCAAATGAATTGGAACATTATAATTTTAATTTATATTTTAATTTTGAATTAATATTTTCAATGAATATTTTAGCCAATCCCTTTTTAGGGATAATACATCAGAAGTGAATAGCTAGGCTTCTCTATCATTGTAAGAATGATGCCAGACTCTCTTTGTTAATTTTTTGAGTATTTTAAAGATAAATTATAAAAATATCATGCTCAATGTTTAATTAAAAGTGTGTCACAAAATTTTATATTAATTATTCAAATGTGGTAGCAGACCCTTTAGGTAAGTGCATAAACCATTCTAGAGCAGGTCATGTGAGACATTTAGGAAAGAGACAGAGCAAGTAAGAATCACTATACATGACCTCATGGAATGCTACATAAAATTATTAGACATGGAATTGAGGGTCTCCTTTCCCCTTATATTTATCAAATTTTTAAATTTCAAAATGTGTTAGAAAGGGTATCTGTAAAATACTCATATCTAGTGGGGTGTACAAAAGTCTTCATATCTATATTTCATTACCTAAGTATGTCTCCTTCATCATTTTCCACTCTTGGGAAAAATAAGGGTCCATAAAAGAGTTAGAATTATTGGTCTTGATTAATTTTTGCTTTAGTGGATTTATGTTAATATTTATAGGGGTTTTAATTGTTCTCCTAGGTGACGTGGGCTTATGGGCTTCATAATGAATTTGAGATGCTAGTGAGTTGATTTGTTGGGTGAGTTGATCCAATCAATCCTCCAAGGTAGATATTATTTTATCAGCCTTAATATGGTTATTTTAAGGGTTTTCTTCTTCATTATCTAGTTCTTGTTCATGATCTACTAATTCAATATTCCTCTCATCTTGGTTTATGACATGTTGGTAGGGAGGAGTTTTATGTCTAGATGGTGTTTGGATTAGGTGTTATAGGAGATTGGGAGTAAATGTAAGTGGTAATTTTCCTCCCATTCTAATGGATTATGCTAATATTTGGTCTCAATTTTCTTATATATTGGTCAAATTGGGCTCTAATCTCATCATTATTGAAGAAGTCATTGTAAATTCTTTCATCTCCTCTAGGAGTATGCATGTCACTTTAGTCTTCTTCATTATCCCTACATTTTTTTCCTAATGTCCTTAATATGTCATCTTATTGGTTTGATCCTTGTCCTAATATTAAGGCTTGTGTATGGGTTTTTATTGGCATGATAGATAATGTTGGGTGATATATATGTTATATGTGTTAATTTGATATAAGGCATAAATAAATGTGATTTAAATAATAAACTTGTCTTTGTTTTAATATATAATGGTAAATATGTTTATATTGGTTGGGATTATATTTCTATTTTTGATATTAAGGACTATAATAATCAAGTATTACCAATGTGTTAACTCGACAAAGATTTAACCTAGCAACAAGACTAAATGATGAGATGACTAGGTTCTTATATTCACATTAGTGAGATGAAGACTAGATAAAGCTAGTTATGAATAGGCAAGATGATAATATGATAATGTGATAGATAAAGTACAATATAATTATAGACTTTGGAAATATTTAATTAAGTTATTATGTTCTATAATGGACAGAGTAATGGGTAGGATGATTTTAAGACTTTTAAAAGAGGATAGATGACCACTATAGCTTAATCACAAGATAAATATAATGCTCAATATTTTGGAGAATGGAATTGGATGAAGGGATAATGATGATAAGTTTTTTTAAGATAAGCCCTATATAAGATGAGTGTATCCTAAATATTTTATAGGTGTTTGTAAAGGGTAGAAATCTTACTTGGCTCACAAATATTATTGGTTTAGTACAACACACATACAATTAAAAATATCACAAGCCCTACTATTTAGTAAACCAATTATGGAGTGTAATGTAATGAATATATCATTTATGGCTTCATAGGTGAGGTTGTAGACTTTTGATCCATTACAAAATTTCCCAAACCCTCTAAACCCATCCTACACTTGATGGTCACTATGGGGGATGATACTTTCCATGGAATCAAGTCACCTATTATAGTCAAAAGGCCCTATTCTAGGTTAGGGAAGGTTTACTATGGTCATCCTTGATATAGACCAAGTACATGGGGCCTAACTTTGTATAGGGTATTTTCTAATGCTTGGGTTAGAGAATTAACTCTTTTTATTCATGAAAGACCTATATAAGGCCAACTACTTGGCATAATTATATTTGTCTATAATTTTTATACTCTACTAGAACATAGACTGTGTTTGAATTCATAGTGATGAAATTTACATCACCAACCCTAAAAACTAGGCAAGTGCATAGGGATAAATTCCATGTCATGTTGCACCCTATAAAATAAAATGTGTTAGGTGACACACAATCACATAATTTTTTTTATTTAACTACTTATTTTATTTTCCAATACAAACCAAACAAATAAAGAGATTTATAATATATCAAAATCCTATATCTTAAATCACATCTTAGTCATGCAAGTAAACAAGTTAGAAATTTGATTTATAATATTTCACTTATTTATCATACACTAAAAGTTATTAGTAGTCTTGATAAAAACACTTAAAAGTTAAAATCACATTTTGATCTTTCAAAATCACTTTTGCACAATTAAACACAATTAGAATATTCAAAATCACTTATAGAAAGACAAAATCATAATTAACAGGTTAAATTGTAGATATGCAAAATATGATTTTGCAAGCAGTTAGTGAATGATTACCATGTGGTTATTTATTCAAAATCACTTATGACTTATAAAAAATGATAACTACCAAGAAATATCATAGAATGCAAGAAGTGATATTGTAACTTTTACCTTAACAAAATAATGATTTTTAATATAATGCAAAAAAAAGGTCAATAAGTTTTAAAAATAAGATTATATTAAATGTTATCAGATAAGGGTATTACCAAAATTCTATAAGTTAATATCATTGATAATATTTAAAATTAATAATTATTATTAAAAAAATTACTACTTGATAAAGGTAATTTTGCATATATAAAATGTATAAAAAGTACTAAAACTACTTATAAGATGATAGTGAATTTAAAAAATAAACTATTTAAAATACAAAAACTAGACTATTTACAAGGACAAAAACTAAACTATTTACAAATATAAAATGAAAACAACATTTATTATAGTCAAAGTCACTCTTTAGGATGTAAAAATCATGATTCATAATCAAAATCACTTCTAGCTACAAGTGATGTTGAATAAGATGCCCAAAAGGTTGACTTACGAAGTAATGACCTTATTTAGACATGGTTTTCCCTTTCCTACAACCATAATAAGGTCAAGTAGAGAGCAATAAGGCTAAAAAAACCAAATTACAATTTTTATAAGAGATATTATATCCAAATTAAAACCTCAACTATTAGAAGCAAAATTACTAATGCAAACCAATATGGCAAATGACAATAAGTAATTTTGCGTAGTATAAAATATGTAGTTATTTTGGAAGTGGCAGAGTTTTGTTTCATTCCAGCAAGGTCGCAAGATTAGTCTATGGGGTAAAAAACCAAAAATAAACTAAAGTTTTTAATGTTAATTGACTAAATAAGTTATTACTGTATAGCTTAAGTCAAAATCTCTACTATTAAAGCAAAACTGTACATGCCAATAAAAAATGTGACTATATATAAGCGATTTTGAAAATATTTACTAAACCACAAGGTAAGTTAATGGTTAGTGGTTTAGTTCACATAGTCAATTTAAATTCATGACTATCAAAATTAAAACTACAAATGAAAAATTTCTAGTTGCAAAGTATAATCATGACTTTAGTAGAACATGAAATTTTTGAGCCCAATAAATTCCTAACTCATCTTATAAGCTAATTTTTTCACACCTCACACACACAATGATTATTACAAAGGAATGATCACAATGTGGTCACTAGTATATGATTTTAAAATTTTATTAATAGATTTAAACACATAAAATAAACTAAATCTACTCAAAATTCATAAAAAACATCAATGAGAGAGAATTAAGAAGTAATTATAAACTATTCAAAATATTCTTACCATCACATTGATTCTTTGAATCTTCCCTCCAAGATCTATAAACATTTCTCCAAGGATAATTTTATTATATGATATTAAATTGAAAGACAAGGTGGATTCAATACTTCAAGATGGATATACATATATTGATGGATTTAGATGCAAACAAGGATTATGTATGCAATGTGAGAGAGAGTATGAATGATATGTGAGCTTGTGTATATTTGAAAAATTTTCCAACCAAAGAGGCTTGCATGGTTATTTATAGGGGTGGTAGATAAAATAAAAAGTAATTTAAATTTCATGAGAATCATATAGATTTAGAGGGTTTATAGGAATGGAGAGATTAGAGGAAATTTCTAGAGTTAGAGAACTCTAGACTCAATTAAGGATTAATGAGGATTATATTAGGGGTTTATATGAGATTAGTAAGAGGGTTAGGTGAAGAATAGGGAGTGGGTTTATAGGAAAACATATGAATAGGTTGGTGTGTGGATTGTGAATTTAAAATTCAAAAATATAATGGTTAAGTAGGTGTTAAGTGATAAGTGGGATTTAATTAAAGGAAGATTAATTAGATGTAGGAATTATAATGTTACTGTATGATAATAAAAATAGAGGTGATGTTAAAAAATGACTAGGAAGAGGGTTAATTAGTGGATTTAGGTTATTATTCAAGATAATTATCAAGATTAGTAGAATGATTAAGGCAAGCATATTTATATGTATACACCTATGAATTCTGAATGATGTATGTTATAATTTTATTCTTAACATGGATAAATGAGAGGGTGTGAACTCACACTATCTTCTTTAGGAATGTAAAGAATACATGTATGTAAGATTAGATTGAATATGAATAATATCCATGTCAGATAATAGTTACATGATTAGGAACATAGAAAACCCTAAAGTTTGATCCATTGGCCATGATATTATGGTGATGCTGATACCAGTGATCTGATGTCTAGTAACTAAAACTATTAGATATATGACTAAAGCTAAGAAACTTTGTGTTCTTTATCTTAAGATAACTGTGTAGCATCCTATGTGTCATAAGACATGTTATTACATTAGAATTTGGACTATTAATGGTATATGAACTATATAGGTGTTAGTAAATAATGCAAGATGTGTTATGTAGGTATTAACATCTACACATATGTATGACATGAAGTTTAATTATCTAACACACTATTGATGTGATAATCTTGGTGCTTTTAATATTATTATAAATAAGAATATACATTTCCCCATCTATCAAGGTCCATCCATTCATAGTGTAGATTTATCGAATGTGTAGTTATTTGTGTAGGAATTTATGAGAACCAACAAGTGGAATATGAATGTCTCCTTCCTATATAACATAGATATGAATATCCCAGCATTAATCAAATGTATTTCCATTATAATGATAATTGATATAGGTAAATATAGAGTATGGTGTGTTTCTCTAATGAAAGTATCTTACAAGCTGATATAGTTAATCCATATAATTTTATTTGCATTGGTAGTGAATATGTTTATGTTAAGGCATATGCCTTGGTTTTTACTATTTTTATTTTTATGTAAAATTATTTTACTTAGTTTGCACATTTCCCTAAGATTTATTTGGTCTATAATATTTTTGATAATCTTGTAATTTTTATTTATTATAGTGTTTCTAGTGTGCATGGCTTTTTATACACTAAGAATGGTGCAAGTTTCCACAAAAGATAATGGGTGTGATTTCAGTTTCTTATGCATGGAGTATGAATGAGATTCTCATATGGATTCTTCAACTCTCTTATAGATAGGCTATGATTAATAACCCAATGTACAAGTGAGAACACATGGGATTTATTCTATTAGAGTTTAATGTGTA
This sequence comes from Torreya grandis, assembly GCA_037957365.1. Lineage (NCBI taxonomy): Eukaryota > Viridiplantae > Streptophyta > Pinopsida > Cupressales > Taxaceae > Torreya > Torreya grandis. The sequence continues at coordinate 924,614 of JARHVA010003485.1, read as the reverse complement.
AGCATTGTTGGATATTGACTATAATAATAAGTATATGAATTTTTCTCTAACTATTTTTCAACCAATATAACCAAGACCCATATTTCATGGGCTCATCTCTACCTAAATTTAATTAATGATGTAATGTCCCTTATATTTTAAGTCTTGGAATTTATATTCTATTTGCTTTAGTATCTTGGAATAAATTCCCTTTGTGTGTTTATTGAAAATTCCAAACAAGATTATTGATGAACTAGACTTCAATGAATGACAGGGACTTGCAACATACTTAAATGTTATTGTCTCAAAATCACATCATAATTGGGTATGGTTTCATGTTTATTATTATAGGATTAGTATTTTGAAACTATATACACTTGAGTTTAATTTTTTGAAGTTATTTATCTTTGGTAGAGAGCTCTTGTTATATATTATGCATGATAAGAAGACATATATCCTTATATTGAACAAATTTGTTAAAGACAAGCCCAAAAAGATTAATATTTTGTGTCATGAGATAATATGAATACTTCATGATTACTAAACCCTTTCTCCTTTGATTGGAAATTGTCTTACAAGTGTTGGTTTTGGTGCTATAAATGTTGGACATCTTTCAACAATCACACATTATCTATAAAAATTAAAAGAGATGCTTCCGATTAGGATTTTTTCAAAATATTACCTGTTTGGCCCATGAAAGGAGTGCACATCTAAATAACACTTAAAAGTGATATGAAGGTCATCCATGTTATGATACCAATGATCTATTTTCTAGGGGTAGACCTGATGGATAACCTATTTAGATATAGTTAAGACAATTTTATGTGGAATTGAATTCAAAGAAAGTTATATAATTATATAACATGTCATGGAAACTAAGAAACATATTTGAAAATAATTATTAGCCATTTAACATAGGAGATTGATATAATGATACAAGTTATATACAACATAAAGAATAGGTATAAGTACACATGCATACAATCCATAGTAAGAGAATGAATGCTAGTTCATATGATAATAAAGGGATAAACATCCCAATTGATTCATCTAGGATATTATGTCATCATAAAAAGTGGGGAAATTAGGTTCCCATGATTAAAGTGGGATAAACATCCTAACTGATTTACCTAGTTTGTGAGAGGTTTGTTTGATATGACATGCTTGAATCATACAAGCATTTAAGATACTATATAAATGGACAAATAAGAATAATAACCATTATTTTATTTTTGTGTGTGTTTCACATATATTTCTTATGGTATATATCAATACAAGAAAATAGTTACAATAGATAGTAAAAAATAGATATTTATAAGAATGGTTCATCTTCTACCCATGTGACCATTAAAATTCCCTATAGATGTGATAGTTACATTCCCATTGGTGTTGATTTTATAAAAACATCTTTGACATGGTGTTAAAACCCCATTAGGTTACACGAAAGGTACATACTTTATTTTTTCTACATAGTCTACTCTTAATTATCTTCATTATTTAAAATAATGGTTTACTATTTAATATCTAAATACATATTGAACAATATGTGTAGAAAATAAAACTAACCCACTAGTTATGTTTTAATCTATTTAGCTATTAAACATCATCTGATAGATTAGAAGATAAAAGTTCTCTTGTGACACATATGCAGAGTGATTAGTATAATAATACATTGAATTCATTCATATAGGTAATCATATAAATACAACCTCTATTTTTTTCAAAATTCAAATCATTTATAAGCATAAAACCACTAAATTATTTAATATCAATAAAATTAAATTTATAAATAATACAATGTATCACTAAATGTCATACTATCACATTATAAGAGATATAATAGTACATTTGAGCCTCATTGGTAGCTCAATAATTAATACAATAACCATGACTATATTTTTAGAATGGTTGATCAGATGAAGAGAAGGAGAGCAACATCTAGTTTCATTTCCTCCAAAAACATACCATTAATCCCCTATACACCTTCACACTTTGATTGGCCCTTCCCTTCATAGAAGGGTAGATAAAAATAGTGCAAATATCAAGGATTCAACCAGAACCCATGTGTATTATGATCACTAATGCATGTAGTAGTCACATGTATCATGGAAAATAATCCTCTATCTCATATGACATAATGCATACACATGTAAACTATAAATTATAGTGAAATGGCAATTATATCATCTATAACATCACTTTAGCCAAAGTCTTCATTATTTAATTTAGATCACTCATGGATCTGAGTCAATTCCACACACACATACATACTCTCTACTAATGGATCTCAATTTATCTTAATACATTATATTATAGGTATATGCATTTACATGGCATCCACCTTATATACCCATCATTTTTTGTCATAATAAAGCATATAATTATATAATCTCATAAACTAGTTTTCAAGACATAATAACTATAGATTTGCAAATAATACAACTTAGTAATTCAAGACAGATCTTTATTTTACAATACAATATTAAAATCTATATTTTTAATGAGGAAATCAATTCAATGTACCAATATACCTCTATTATAAACATATTCAAGAAATGAAAATTTAAGACTATCATCTTGCATTATAAATTCTTCAAATATAAGAATAACTACATGCCTATGTTTTATAATTCCAAGTAGTAAATACATTATTTTCTTCTCAAATGAATTATATAACTTTCATTTACTTAAGATTCAAAAAAAATCTATAAAGTGAATAATAAACCAAATAAAATTCTTATAGATGATATTTTTTGATTATGTATGTTGGGCCCCTATTTCAACTAAGTATGGATCCATACCAACTTGATTGACATCTCGATGTGAATCAATATCTTAGAATGATTATTGTTTTTATATCTTTTACACCAAATGGAGAAATCAATGCACATCTTTCACTAGCTAGTAGGTAGTTAATAGGTGCTCAAGTTTTCATGGCATCTTCATGAGTGGATACACATGGTGATCATAACACAAAGGATGTAAGGTAATGAAGTTGTTGGCATGATCAACAAAGGCTCTATCTCATCACTCGATGTGTGCTTTCTACCCTATTACAGAGATACTCATGTGTGTTATAAAATTGAGCTTGAACCAATGAGCAGAGAAACATGATTTGATGTAGTTAAGCTCTAGTAAATTGGTTCTACATTATGATGATTACCATTAGTATTAGATATAGTTTAAATGCCATTAAATCATATTTGTAGATTCCCAAGTTCACCTATGAGCCTATAGGTAGTTATTTTAGATATGAAAAAGTATATACTCTATTTCTAGCCTAATATACTCTATGTTAATTGGATTTTTCTTAATTAAGAATGACGTTGCATCTAATTGATCTTGATCTAGTTATGTCTCTAGTTAATGTCTTTTAAATGCATAATGAATGTAATAGTTATAATGGTATAATTATATATCAATGTTAAGTTTAATAAAGCTCTATTTTAGGTCATTCATGGCATCCACATGTTAAGTAATGATGTTAGCATAATCTATAAAATATCTTAAGAAATAGTAAAAATCCCATGCCAAATGATGATATTCATGCATAAAGCATGAGATTAGTAAGAGCAATTGAACTAAATTAGCTCACTGACCCTTTAAAAAAACCTATATGACTCTAAGATTAGTGAAACAAAGGATTGCACCCATGATACTATAGGATCACCTTAATATAAGCTTGTTTCCTTATGACCAAAATGAGCTCCCCAAGTAGGCTTATGCCTATAGATCACTAGACTTAAGACACAAAAGGCTTATACTAATAAACCCATTAGAGACTTGACTAAAATGACCAAGCCCTATAAGTAATGAGTTATGACATGACACAACTAGCCCAATGCAAGCCCTAATTCTATCTCTATTATACTTTAAGTGAGTGCATAAAGTTTGTACCTTATGTGAATGGATGCCAATGTAGTTGAATGATAAATGTTGAGCACTAAGAGAATATACTAAGTTTATTCCTAGTTGTAACAAGTCTAAAATTGACTTGGACAACCAGATAAGTGCCTAAACCCCATGAATAAATGAATTGAGCCCAATTATTCTATAATATTTTGGTTCCATTATAAGGACCCATGTTGAATATTATTGTTATAATGGTGCAATAGAACAATGCTCTGAATCTCCCTCGAGAACATCAATCACTGGCTATAATAAGTAGAAGATAGATTTGTTCTAAAGCATCCATCCCATAAAGGAAAAAGACTAAGAAAGTGGGTTTAGAATAACCTATATGATACTTTGTATGAGGTTTTATTTTAAAAACTACTTGAACATGTGTATAGATGGTTGGCTACCTATGTGACCCATAGAAGATGAAGCTATAGATAGTGCCTTGAGTGGATGAAAGAGTGCCTAGAAAAACTTGAGACTCCATATGCCACTTGGACTAGAGCAATAGACAAATGGTGGTAAGAAGCACTAAATAGTTACATGCTTGAGTTTGCTATTTTAACATACTCCTACCCTAAATAAGTAGAGTATCAATTTTGACATGAACCTAAAGGCACATTTATAAAATAATTTAGCATAGAGATCAAGAATATAATGGTGGATTATAGCTTTGAAATTATGAAAATGGAAGGTTAAAGTCCTTTCATGTATAGGTAGCATAATGAGGAATAAGGGGATGTGTAGGTAAAGCATAATGGAAAGGGACAAGTAGATTGACACCTGAGAGATTAGGAGATAGATTTTTAATAAGAGAAGTCATAATATGATAGCATATCTAAAGCCTATAAGTGTTGACAGAACCCATAGTAAGTGGGAAGGGCATGGGGAATGATCTCTTGAATTATATTAGTGATAGGAAGAGAGAAACACTAAAGCCACATATCAAGCTCAATAATTGATAGGTGTAAAATGCTCTAGTTTCTTACAAAAGTTGACCAATGAAGATGCATCAGATGTGCATACCCCCTTTGAACCTATGGTGCAAGCTCATGTACTAAATCCCCCATGTAAAGAAAGAAGAGTGCTAATTGACCCTATTATCAATATAGACTTTGACCATTTTTTAGACTTACAACATAATTTTATGGTTGAACAAGTTGTTCCTTATGAATAATTGAGTGAGGAACCCTTTATACCTTTAGGAACTATCTCAACAATATAGAATGTGAGTGTAAGCATTCTAGTTAAACCAATAAAAGTGGCCCAATGCCACAAGTGAGTAGTATAGTGCCTCTGACATCAACAATACTATAAATAGTAATGGAGCCAATGCCTAACCCAATGGTTAGAGGCATTGGAGGTCCACCACCCACATAGACACTAGGAAAAAGTGCCTTAGATGCCAATTATGCCCGTATAGTAGATTTACTATGAGATGGCCATGCACCTACCAGATTATCATGGTGTGGAAAATGTTGTAGAGCATGTGATAAAATATGAACTATAATGGAGCACTTAGGATATAACCTAATCAGAGTGCAAAGCAACCTAGTTCATGACAACTCTACTTGATCATGCCCATACCTAGTATCAAAAATTTGATCCTAACTAAGCTATGGTTGACTATGACACCTTAAAGGAAGAATTACTAAAGGAATTTCATATATCAGAGTTTCAATAATAAAGCATCATCATGTTTAAAGATATTAATAGAAGGCTCTCAAAAATAATGTGCATTTATGATGTAAGTTTCAAAATGCTTCTTTCCAAGTTTACTTATGACATTTACCCCTCCTAGCATACACAATGGTTTGTTAGAGGATTATTAGTGCCATTCAAAAGAGTGCTCTCCATGAAGACATCAACAAACCCTCATAAATTACTTGAATCTATGCTCAAAGATGAGGTATTTAGAAGCACTAATACTAGGATCAACCCATTCATGGAGGCATAGATTGCATTTATGGTTAGCCAACTCCAAAAGTTAACCACTAGTTCATCACAAGATGATTGAAGTGAATTATGGTGCATCGATTATAATATGGAAGACCATAACAAGAATAAATACCCTTGAAGGAATGTACACACATTGATTCTAAACTATGAGGTCTGATGTAAGGTGAATGATGTTCACAACTACCCTTTATTGTAATGTTCTAGTGAAGTTAACACAACCATATATTACTAGTTGTGTGATGCTTATACTCATACCATAGCTAACTATCAAGTGATCAATAAGATATGTGAGAACATGGAGAGAAAAAAACAATAATCCATTATAGTATATGAAGGGAAGGAGACCCAAATAAATGAGGGTTATGCCCAAAATAATTCAAGCCATGGGATGAAAAGAGGTGCTAGAGGGTGAGGTGGAGGATGAAGTGGAGGAAGATTCCCACCATGCTCATGTTACAAGTACGGCTCAATGGATCATTATAAACATGAATTCCCTACACATATAATATGTGGGTATTATCAAGGAACACATAAGGTCAAGTAATGCCTTGACTTATACAAGAAATTGACCCAAGGTAGTCTTAGCATAGATTAGGGCACAAGATTGATCAGGCACAAGCCAAAAGTAGAGAAGTGAGATCCAAAGGTGCAATTGAACCACACAAAGACAATCAAAGTGTAGGTAACTACTCATAGTGGATTCACCACTAAGTCCTTAGTTATGCTAATTCCTGAGTTACATTTAGAATATGTGGAACAAAGTCACATTGAGTGCATAACGTGGCTTGAACCCAAGGTTGCACCTTACCTAAACCCTACACACAAAAAATATGTATCACAATAGGATATGAGTGTGATCCATAACCTATAAGGATAGATCAAATTGGAATGAGACCTAGAAGCATAAGTTATCACCTCTCACAAAAATAAAGATATCCAGGAGGTTAAAATACAAAATCTAACAGAGATCCTATGCCTCCTAAAAATGGAAGGAATGTTTCCCTTATTGAAAAACTTACTCCTAGAGAATGTGGGGTGAAATCCAATTAGAATAATTGCACCACACATGGAGAGGGCATGATAATTTAGGCATACATATAATGTGGAGTATGACCAGGAACTCCTTGTGAATGCCACCATTAATGGATGGTTTGTATGTGAGGTCCTTATGGACATATGCATCAAGTTTAATATCTTAACCAAGAATGCATGAGATAAGATGGGTAGGCTATTATTAAGTCCTTCCCCTCATGTGATTTTCATGGCCAACAAGACTTGAGCACAACCAATTAGAATTATAAAGAGAACCATTATAAATATCATGGGTGCTGATTTCCATGTTAACTTCAAGGTGATCGAGTTGGTAGAGCAAAAAAATTATCCAATGCTCTTGGGAAGGACATGGTCCTACATGAATAATGTATATATTAACTTTAAGAGGTACTATATGACATTTTAAAATGACAAGGATAAGGTAGCAATCCCCTCTTAAGTGACTAAGGACCCCTATGTAGATAGTGTTTATCTTGAGGATGCGATCAACCATATATACAACATCATAGTGTAAGGCATTGAGACTCTCAACACCAATGACCAAAGAGTGATTTCTTGGGAATATGGATAGTCAACCTCAGCCACCACTGACATTTCTTATGATTAATGGGTCAAAGAATCTTATGAGACCAATGGTCAGAGTTGTCACTTAGTGGTGTGAAATTGTCAAAACCTATGAGGACTAACTGGGTCCAGATTGATAGAACTCCTAAGATATGGGTCCTTTATACCAAGAAAAAGGGAAAAAGAGTGACTCACCTAAGTAAAGGAAAACTTGTGATTCTCTCAAGATATAAGGGGAGCAAACCTATGGAAGAGTATGTCTTTGATATCGAATCATTCATCCTAAAGGAGGTAGATAGGATGGGTACACTACTATATACTTTGAGAAACACTACCACTCATTAGTGAGAAGCATAAAGGCCTAGCTTGAAAACTTGGTAAGATTTAAAATTATCCATATACACTATATTTAGGAAAAGTAATGAGGATTTGAACATATCTACTTACTCTGGTGATTCTGAACCTGTAGTGCATATACACTTAAGGAAGGAAACCTGGACTATCTATGGTGAGAATACCCCAAAGAACCTATGTTTTCATGCCTTCTATAAGACCTTGAAGACATGGGTGTGATAATGGTATGTTTTCAATGAGACACACTAAAATACAACCAATTGGGATGTACTCAAGGAGTGGTTCATGTACACCTTCTCCTTTTCTTCATAGAACTTAGAATTGATCGAGCCACTATAAATAGTTCACAGGGTAGTGTTTGAGGAAATTGCAATCCTATAAGAACACCTCAAATAAATGGTTGGGGCAAAAAGGTTTGCACTCCAAAATTTCTTTAAATAATAAGTTCTCAATAGTGACTTGAGTGAAGAGGATGATGAAACATGGAAGGCATGTAACTATATGAGCTTGAATGGCAAAAGGAAGATATTATGCCAAGTGGATGATGGCAACCCCAATGTAGAAGATCTTACTCATATTCACATAGAAATAACTAAGGGAACTAGTCAATTTGAGTAATAACATTATGGGAAGAATGAGACCTACCATGTACCACTAAAAACTACCAAGGTAGACATCAGCTCAAAAGGGGAACCAAAGATGGCTACTCTAGGTACATATTGGTTTAATGTAGAGCTGGCACAAATTATGTATCTCCTAAAAGAGTTTTAAGACTTGTTCCCTCAAAATTATCAAGAAATGAAGGGAACCCACCCATACCTTTATAAAATGAGTATAAATATGGTGGATGGTGTAAGAGCTATCAAGAGGTGCCCTTATAAAATGAACCATAATCTCCATTCTAAGGTCAAAATAGAGATTGATGATATGATAAACATAAGCAATATCTACATGCAAGAATTTGAATGGGTGAGCCCCATGGTTATAAACATCAGGAAGGATAGGAATATCTATATTTATGTTGATTATAGAGTATTAAATTCCATTTTCATCACTGACCCCTTCTCGACTCCATTCATCGATAAAGTCTTGGATGGTATTGTAGGCTATGAGATTTACAATTTCACTGATGGATTCTTAAGATACCATCAAGTCTTGATTGAAGAGGAGGGAAATCCCAAAACAACCTTTGTGACTTAATTAGGTTATTTCTCATATAATGTGATGCCATTTGGACTCAATAATACACCATTCATGTTCTCCAGAGTGGTGATCACTACCTTTAAATATTTCATTTATAAGTTCCTCCAAGTATACCTAGATGATTGGACTATGTATGGGCTAGTGAAAGACCATTATGATAAATTATGCCTCATGTTTGAGAGGTGTTGATAGTTAAAAATATCCTTAAACCTCAATAAGTGCATCTTCATGACACCATTTTGCACCTTGCTTGGGCACATCATCTACAAATATGGTCTGCTCATTGATCCCTTAAATATTGCCATTATTCTATGGCTCCAAACCACTTCCATGTAGAAAGGTGTTTATGGATTTCTTGGCCATTATGGATACTATATAAGTTTTGTAAGTATTTATGAAAATATTATAGTATTGATAGAGAAGATCTTATGTAAGGATGGCCCGTTCATTGGGGTGTAGCACAAAAAGATGCCTTTAAAACCCTGAAACTCAAATTGGCTAGTGCATCTATTTTATAATTTATCAACTAGAAAAATCCATTCCACATCCATGTCAATGCATATGGATCTATAACTGGCACCATTCTAACATAACTTGGTGAAGGTAAGATGGATCATCCCATCTCCTTCATAAATAAGAAACTGAGCCAAGTATAATAGAACTATACAACAACTGAGTGTAAGGTGTTATTCATAGTCTATGCCCTAAAAACATTTAGGTAATACTTGATGGCAACCCCATTCATCTCTTCATTGATCATGAGGGGATTAAGTACCTCATGAAAAATTCCATTCTCCATGATCACATTTGTATATTGATAGTTATGTTTTAATAATTCTAGTTTTTAGTTGTCTTCAAGCTTGGAAAACAAAACTTAGGCCCAAACCATTTATCCTACATCAACGTTGTCAATGAAGTAGTGCCTATAGAGGATGACATGCCAAATTTTCAACTTTATATAATCTATTTCATCCCTAATGACTTGTAAGAGATAGCCATTTTTAAAACATCTAGATCTACACCCTAAACTATGACAATAAAAGAGAAGAAGCAACTCATAGTTCATGATTCCCCTTTTCAGGAACTATGTAAACTAAGATGACATGAAGTCTTACACCATTATGTTTTAAAGCATGAAATGGAATACATTTTATGTGAGAAACATGAGGGAATAGAAAGAGGCCTTTATTCTAGAGATGTAACAGTATACAAGGTGTTGCAATCAAGCTTGTGGTAGTTAAGTCTATTCTAAGATGTAAAATATTATGCCAAGGCATGTGACATATGTTAGCACATAGGGAAGCCCAATCATTAAGATGAGATGCCTCTCATCCCCATTATTTCCTAGGTTCCATTTTAAAAATGGTCCATTGATTTTGTTGTGTTGACCACTCTTGTAGCAAGGTGCGCAAGATATATTCTAGTAGCCACTAATTATTTCACCAAGTGGGCTAAGGTAGTGCTAACAAAATACTACATAGTCACCACATCCATGAGGTTCATATGGGATAACATCATAAGTCACTATGGGTGATGATAAAAAACTTAGAATATTTGGTTGACAAATATTTCAAGAACCAAAAAATAACATAGTAATAATGAATTCTCTGAGAAGAGATGTTTTATTACTCAAGATCGCAATACAACTATATACTTATCTCTAAGAAGAGATGTCTAATTTCCATTTAAAGTTAAATATTAATTCATACACATTTTTAAATTAGGGGGAGAATGTGTAATGTCACCAATCTTGAGGGATATTAAATGGTTTGACTTCCATGGTTTAAAACAATATAGAATTTGAGGAATTACTATTTTTAGAAACTTACTATTTTTAGACTGCACTACTAAAATTGAAATTTGAGGCACTTATATTGGGGTTTTATGGGTAAAAATCCATTTATCAAATCTAAATTCCATCTCACCACATTTTTATCATTTTTAAATTTCCAATGGTTCAAACGGTGAGTCAATTGGAGCTACAATGCAAAAGTTATGGCTCCTGAAGGTTCTATCATCAATTAGGGTGGAACCATCACCGGAATTACCACCTAAATTATTTCCCAAATCATTCCTCCCTCCTTGAGAATAAATGGTCCCCATTTCATCAATGTTTCTATTTAGGTGTGGTATTTGTGTCTTAATTTGATTATCTATGAGCCACTCACCTTGGTGGCTAAGCTGGACCCTTTTGACCACCCGATAAAATAGAATAGAGTGTCCTCTTATTGTTTTCATCCAGGTGTCCACAATTTGATCCTCCTCCACTAGAGAAAAACTCTATGGATTAATCTCATCAATTCATAGATATTATTCTATTATTGAAGTATCCAACAAAGGTGGATGATATGGTTTGAGGAGCTCCATGTTGAATATTGGATGTAGACCAAGGTAGGTTAGTAGGTTCAACTCAAAAGCATTTTCTCCAACTTTTTTGGTGATGGTATAGGGACCATATCATCGAGGTTGAATTTTTATGTGTGGGCTTGCAAGTCATTCCTTCTTAAGTAATAACCAAACCTTGTCACCCATAGAAAAATGGTGTGTAGTCCTATGTTTGTCATGGCATTGCTTATAATTCTAATTCATCTTTTCAAAGATGTCATGAACTTGCTACTAGATGTGTTGTATTAATTCAATGAAATTTGTTGATTTTTATACCTCAAATCTTCCATGAGGTGTGTATTACATAATGGAGAATGGAACAACTATATCAATTGGTTCCATGGGTTAGAACTTGAAGCATACTTGGAATGGATTGTGCTTGGTCAAGCTGTGTAGGGCCCGATTGTATCCATGTTGTATGAAAAGAATCCCCTCATCCCATGTGCATGGATTTTTAGAGTGATACATCTAAATCATGTGAAAATTTAAGTGGTTCACCACCTCTATCTGACCATTAGTCTATGGATGGAAGGCTATGGACTTCATCAGCTTGGTATCCATCATCTTCTATAGAGTGGACCAGAAGATGCTTAGGAACCTATTATCTCGATTTGAGACAATGGACTTGTGGAGACCAAAATGGAGCCATACATGACTAAAATATAGTTAAGTAGTTTCTTCAGTAGATATATTTTTCTTACAAGTAATCATGATAGCCATATTTGAAAATTGATCAACTACAACAAAAATATAGTCCTTGTCATGTTTTGAAGTGGGCAAACCTAATAGAAAATCCATTGAGATAGATTCCCAAGGCCTAGTTAGTTATAACAATGGCATGTACAATCCTTCATTCTTATTTTTTGGCTTGGCTATTACACACAGGGTGAAATATTTGAGATACCTTTCCACATCCTTTCATATATGGGGCCAGTAGAAGTGTTTTTGAAAAACTGCCAATGTTTTTTCTACACCAAAGTGTCCAGTTGTCCTACTAAAATGTGCTTCCCATATCATCTTCTATTGCTATATAGCTAGAAAATTGATGTGCCCCATATGATAAAGGAAATTATCTTGAAAATATAAATAAAAAACATGTTTACCTTTTTGAAGCACCTAATATGTATCAACAAATGTAGGATCTACTTCATACAGAGCACCCCAAGTGGTAGTCTCATGTTTGCATAGGACAAGAACTATTATGAGTGTAGTAATTGGTAGGTAGCTCAAATAATTTATAGTGTATTTAAGCTCCCCCTTTTTATTTTGATTATTAGATGTAATTATTGAAGATATGTGGCCTACTTTTGGTGCCTTTCATTTCATAGTTTACTTTGTGTCTGAATGAATTCCAATGGTCGGTGGTCAGTGTGGATGACCATATCTTACCCTAAGATGTAGTGTTTCCATTATTTTTAGGCTTGCATAATGGCATAGAGATCTTTATCATATGTCAGATAATTCATGACTATATTAGTGAAATTTTCACTATGATATGCAATAGGATGGCCATGTCGCATGATGATAGCTCTCATGGCATATTCAGATGCATCTGTCATCAACTCAAAAGGTTGATGCAAATATAGAAAGGTAAGATAGGGGTTGAGCAAAGTCTATTATTCAAATTATCAAATTCCCTTTGTTGTATTTCACCCCACTGAAATGTAACTTTAGCTCCTCCTTTAGTAACTTGGGTTAGTGACCAAGAAACATGTGAAAATCCAAGAACAAACCTCTGATAGAAATTTACAAGACCCAAAAAGCTACAAAGTTCTATGAGGGTCCTTGGTGTAGGCCATTCTTGAATATCCTAAATATTTTTTAGATCAACATGATACCCTTCCTCATTCACAACATACCTAAGGTACTAAATTATTGTCATCCTAAATGTGCATTTATCAATATTTGCATATAACTTGTGCTCCTAAATAGTTTGAATCACCTTACAAACATGTTGCAGATGTTCCTCCCATGTTCTATTATAGATGAATATGTCATCTAGGTAGAAAACCATGAATGAGTTAGTGAAGGGTCATAGGATGTCATCCATCATCTTCATGAAGGTTATGGGTGCGTTAGTTAAGCCAAAAGGCATAACCAACCATTTCAAGAGCCCCTCCTTAGATTTGAATGCAGTCTTCTAGACATAAGTGGGATTGATGGGAATTTGGTGATAGCCAGATTTGAGATCAATTTTAGTGAAGAAATTTGCACCACAGAGTTGGTCCTAGAGGTCATCAATCTTAGGGAGAGGGTATCAATTCTTCATAGTGAATTTATTTAAGGTTCGATAGTCAATTCAAAGCCTCCATGTTCCATCTTTATTTTGTGCCAGGATAATTGGGTTATCATAGGGTGAAGATATTGGCTTGATGTGACCCTTTTGGATCAATTCTTGAATCTATCTTTTTATCTCATCATTCTCCAAAATTGATTTGTGATACATAGGATTATTAGGCAAAGGTGATACTGAGATCAAATCAATAAAATGTTTTACCTAGAAATTGTAGTGGAACTCTTGAGGGTGACTTGAATAAGTCATCATATTCTCTTGTGATTTGTCCCATCTGCTTTTATTATTATGTTGATTGTGTAGTCAAGACTACAACATCAGCCTTCTTGGATTTCTATGGTTTGACCACCATGAGAACAAATTACTTTGTCTTTTCCACCAATCTCTTACATTTCTTAGTAATGATCAGGGAGATAAAAGTGGGAGGTGGTACCTCTGGTACCCTATAACATCATGTTCCAAGAGTGAGGGTGATTCTTTAGGTTCATGATTCATAAATGCCATGTCGATCATACATTAATGACTGACCAAGGAGTACATCATAAACATCTAGATTGACCACATCACACAAGACTTCATCTTGGAAAGGTTTTATTTTATATGAAAGAAGACACTAATGGGTGACACAAAGGTCTCTCCCTAGGATCAACCATCTAATAATGTATGGATTTGGGTGAGGCTTCATGGATAGATTTAGACTTTTCACAACTTTAGCAAAGATTAAATTCTTTTAACTCCCACTATCAAGAATGAAATGCAGAGGCTTACCTTTTACCCATAATTTAGAGTCAAATAATCTTTCCTTATCATCTGGCCTTTCCTCATGAGTCTATGATGAAGCAATGATGGTGTTAGGCTCAACATCTACAATCTCTTCTTCAACCTCTTTGACTATAGGTTGTGTATGAGATAGAGTAGTAGATGTCGAGTATTGTGACTCAAAAATCAATGATTTGATGGCTTGACATTCTTTTCTAGAGCGAGTTCTAGTTTTTTGGTAATCACACCATTTTCCAACCTTCCCCTTCTAGGGTTTCTTATCTTGAAACTCCTTTTGCTTCCAATTTTGGCCTCTTATTTGACCTTCCTTGTCACTTTTCCATTTTGAAGGCTGACTCTGTGTATTCTTTATGCTATGCTTTTGCTCAATCTTCACTGTGAACTTGTATACCTCATTGAGGGTTTCCAAATTGAAGAGTTATATTTCCCCCCATATGTACCATTGTATTCCACCATGATATTTAAGAGTCTTATGTTTCTCACTTTCTTGGATGCCCAATCTTGTAGACAAAGAATGAAAAATGTCTATGTAATCTTAAAGAGATTGGTCTGTTCCTTGGTGAATTTGTTGCCACTGTATGCACAGATCATCATATGCTCCAATGGGATAGTATTCTTCCTTTACCACTTCCATGAAATCATCCCAAGTAGGATCCACCTCAAGGCCAATGTCATCTATATTGAACCTCTTTTTGTACACTTCCCACCAATTTTTCATGGACAATGATGCTTTCAAAATAGTAAAAGTGATCTTTTCTCCATCGATGAATTTATTTATAGAGAAGTAGGAAAACAATTTATCTAAATAATTTTCTACTACATCAACATTAATTTTTCCTTAAAATTTAAGAATATTAAAATTCACTTAAATCTTAAAGGGTGTTGGGGCATTGAAAGTATGTTCCATGGATGAGGAGCCAGGAGTGTAGATGAGGAGCCAAAATTTCCCATCAGGATTTATTGGAAAATTTGGGAAAATTATTTTAGCATCTATGATTGTTGCCATTGGAGGGATTAATTCACCATTTCCTTGAAAGGATCAAATGTCTCAGTGTCATTTACAATTTGAAGTCATTTAGAACAAATAGGTGGATAGTTTGGAAGCTCTATTGTTTTCCACCCAAGCTTCTTTTAGCTTGACCCCATCCTTGGGATCATACACTCTTAAGACGAGCCACTCTGATACCATTGATCCAAAACTTAGAAGTTTTGGTTGACAAATATTTCAAAAACATAAAAATAACATAGTAAGAATGATTTCTCTGAGAAGAAATGTTTTATTACTCAAGGTCACAATACAACTATATGCTTATCTCTAGGAAGAGATGTCTAATTTCCATTTTGGGTTACATCTTCATTTATGCACATTTTGAAAGTAGGGCGAGGATGTGGAAGGTCACCAATCTTGAGGGAGACTAAGTGGTTTGGCTTCCATGATTTAAAACAATATAGAATTTAAGGAATTTCTATTTTTAGAAACTTACTATTTTTAGACTGCACTACTAGAATTAAAATTTAGGGAACTTCCATTGGGTTTTTGGGGATCAAAATCCCTTAATAATATATCCATGCCATCTCAACTAATTCTCCTCATTATTATATTTCTAAAATTTTAAATGGTGTGTCAATTGGAGCTACAGTATAAAAGTTATGGCTCCCATAGGTTCTGTCATTAATTGAGGTGGAACCATCACTTGAATTGTCACCTAAATTATTACCTAGATCAGGTGCCCACTTAGTTTGACTAGTGACAGAGTTACACACTTCATCAATGAAAATATGTAGATATTGGTAACTAAATACATAGTATCATACCATAAGATAATGCCTTATCATCTACAAGTAGATGGCATAGATGAGGCATTCAATAAGATATTGGGAATGTATCTCATGAAGATCTAAAACATTGATCACAAATATTTAGATGATCAAGTATCATCAATGTTGTGGGCCTACTATACTACCTATAAGTGCTTGAATAAGGTAACACCATTTTAACTAGTGTTTGACACTAAGGTAATTTTACCTATGGATTTCATGGTGCCATTATAGTGCACTATGCATATTGGTCATTTAGATGACCAATAATCTTTGATCACAAGGGTGGAATATTTGGAGTGATTGGATGAGACATGCATCCAATAAAGATAGAGCTAACATATAGAAAAGGCATGCCAAAATCTCTAGTATGACAAGCCTATTAAGTGAAAGGTACTAACTGAAGGAGCATTGATCTTTGTTTATGACTCCAAGTACCTCAAGAACCTTGCAAGCTATAAATTAGGTGGATGATCCCTTATTTCATCCATATCATATTATATATGGGCACATGTAATATATGCATTTTATCAGGTAAAATTCTCCCTAGGCATTTCAATAGAAACTACTTGAAGCCTTATAGGTAATAGGATGGCATTTGTGCCATTAGGCACCAAATTATTTGTCATAAGTTAGTGGTGTTGTGCTAACTAGAATAAAGTTTACGACAAGCCAAATGTTTCCTCTTGAATTATGTTATTTATGTTATTATTCATGTTGGGTAAATAAGTGGTAATTTGAGTCCCATCGATAAAATATTTTTCCACTTACATGCATAAATCCAATCAGGTGAGTCAAGCACGTATGTTTTCTAAGCATGTAAGGCTAGACACCTAAGTTATGGGTGCATAAAGTTTGATAGATTCAAAAAATAGGCACACAAGATCCTCATGCATAAGATTCAAAAATTAAGGCAATTTCAAGCCCACAAAAGAACTATTATGATGATTCCATGCATAATACTAGTCAAGTGAGTCAAGCAAGGATGCTTTCTAAGTACTTAAGGCCAAATACCTAAGTTTTTGGTCATGAGGAGTTTGCCAAAATTAAATAATATGAATACCAAGTCATAAATGGAGTCAGATAGGCTACTAGTGTGAAAGGGATAGAAAGAAGGTGTATAAGATAATCATGCACAAGAGAACAATAAAGGAGATTGAAGCACTAGAGGCTGAGCACATGTTTTTGTATGGGGTAGGATAGGCTAAGATAAGAGATGAAAGTGCAAGAAATTGACCAAGAAATGGAAGCGTGCTTGGAATGAAGTGTATTAGGGAGAGAAGATGGGAATGAGGAGGTTGAATTAAAAATATGTGAAGCACTGCATCCAAGTTACCATAAGAAGGGTAAAGGTCATGACAAGGTGAACAAAGCATAGGAGGAAAATCATCCAAATAAGCTAGCATCCACCCAACAATAGGTAAGAAGTGAAAATTTGAAAAACATCTTAGTTCACTTAAAATATAGTTAGGAAAAGTTAATGTAGTGATAGAAAAGGCACAAATATATATAATAAATGTGAATGTGATATAAAAATTCTATGTATTTCATGGGTTCTAGTAGATTTTAAGAAATCTAGGCACTGCCATGCCATTACTCACCTGTAATTAAGATGATAGCTGAAATCATAATAGAAAGGAGTGAAAGGTCAACTAGAATAGGTTACAAACCTTAAGTTAAATTAATCATATAACCAAAGCTAAACTAGAGCTGAAAGTGAGAAAAATCTACCATAGAGAGACTTGAGCACCCATATACATAAAAAGAGAATGATTTAACAAAGAGTGAAATTACATTGCCATTAAGATTGGAATAGATAAGTGTGGGGAAATAATTGTGAGAAATCAAGACACAAAAATATTGAGTGATGTCGAGGCTACCATTAATGGTGAATGAAGCTTGAGATCCAAAGTCACAATCACAGACCTCATGACTATGAGAAAGTGCCAAGAAATAATAGAGGCTTAGGTAAAATCAATAGATCATACTTTAACACTCACCAATTCAAAATAGGAAATAAATAGATGAGTTATAGTCCATAGTAGGCACATAAGGATGCCAAAAGGGTGTATACAATAGAGGAGATAGCCATTACAAAGAATAATGTGTAGCTAGTTGAGGGAGTGAGAATCACTAAGGTTGACCCTGAGGTACTCATCAAAATGTCATATACGGAAATGTAGTTTCCCCTGGAGGTCATGATATGGGAAACTTGGGTGTCTTACATGCACACCTATAGGATCAAAGAATACAACCACCACACATTGAGTAATGTGTAGGATCTCAACCAAGACTAGGTGGTTGACATGGGAGCAAAGATAGAGGTAGGCATAATGTTGTTTGATGTATCCATTTGAAATAGGCTTATAACCACTGATGTATCCTAGCTCTATGAATTTCCATGTTTTATCAAGCTAGAGGATCTCATATAGTTCCTCCTCTTGCATATCCATGGATACCACTTCTACTTTGTAGAGAGGTATATGTAGATATCGACACACCTAGTTAGCAAAATCACTAAGCTCTTGACTCAAGAACAGACATCCATCTAATGATGGTGGATGATGTTTAGGTAGAGAGGGTTATGAAACTCCTTGGTTTTTAAAGGGAGTGTTCACATTCCCAATAAACTATATCAAATACCTTGGCATGAAGGCTGCATCACACCTCATGAGTTTCAAACATTTCCCTAGTGGGAGATGGATAGACATCAACAAGGACTACTTGTGGATCACCATCACATGGTAAAAGGAGTAAAATTCAAAATTTATAAGTTTATTATTGGATAAATAGTTAATAATGTGTTTGAGTGTCACATGACATGGGAGACCTTCAAATAGGGGTCAATGTTAATCTTAATAATCATGGAGGAGATCGACATGTCTGATGGTGATGAAAATAATATCTAGGTCTTCCCAATACATAAATACTTCATGGTGCTAAAGCACTAGGACTTCACCTACCTACCCTCCTTCTCCCAAAAATAAAAGGCAAAATTAATGGGTTGGTGTGCTCAATACATTGAGGTATTAAAGATATAATAGTGCATCTTGTAAAATCTCCCCTAAAGCATGTTTGGGAAGGTGACTTTCACCATCATGAAACACTTATGTGTAGTGTTCTTGGAACTTACAGATAGAAACCATTTATGTTGGCTCAAAATCCCTTATACATTTTCCATGAAATACTTTAGAGAAGTGCTAAGGAAGATTCCTAATGCATAGCAATTAAATATCCTAGTGAAAGCCATGAACCTAGAAAGGAGCAGGCTAAGGCACGAGTTTGTTCACCTAGGAGGAAAAGCCACAAAATATGAGGAGGATGACTCTAATTTCATAGACATCCATCCCATCTAAAGAGAGATTATCATAAGGTGCATCTTTAACTTATTTTATAAGATAAATCCATGAAATAAGGGCACAGACTTTAGGAAAGATGATGATCATCCCATCTAGAGCAAAGACAATGGGGAGCCAGTGCTAATAATGAAGAATAAGTCCCTCAAAAAAAGGGGAGAGATACTTGAATAAATTTAAGAGCACATAATTTTAAGGGTCAAAGAAGCCACCCCTTTAGCTCTAAAGAAGAAGCATGTGACATTCACATGAGAGAATACTTTTTATAGTAAGAAGCCAAAAAAGAAGTGTAAGGGGCCTGTTTCGATGCCAATAATAACCATGTCAGAGATAGAGGTGGAAGAGGACCACATGTAAGGAATGGAGGAAGAGATAGAGGAGGCAAAAGAAGAAGGAACAAAAGTCTACATTATCTAGGAAGATGAAGTGGGAGAAGATCCCAACACTGAAGAAGTTCAAAAATACCTCCAAGGTGGAACTAACACCACTCTTGAAGAAACAAAGAAGCCACCCTTCACCTCATCAAAATAACCCTCCACACAGCCTCCACAAACTAAGGAAAATAGATGCTTGTGAAAGAAAAAGGGCCATAGTGAGGAAGAGATAAAGATATCATTGGTGATAAATTAAAAGAGTAAGGTGATGAATGAAGCTAGCATGACTCAAGAATAAATTGATAGAGTTGAGGTAGAGGAAGAGAAGGCTAGGAAAAGGAAGGTAGATAGAGAAGTAAAGGCCAAGAGAGAGAAGAAAATAAAGGAGATTATTGCAAGCATGAAACTAATTAAAAAGGTAGTAGAGAAGGCACCTAACACCCCCACTATTGAATTATATCAAGATACATAGTAGACACACCTAAGTAGTGAAGGAGAACCTAAATAAAAGGAAATTGATGCTGACACCTTGGAAACAAAATAGATAGGGACTATTGAGGAGACCTAGAAGAAATAAGAGGAAGGCAAATATATCACTAAGGGAGTACACCAAGAAGAATTAAAAAAAGGAGATAAGTATAAAGAAGAACCCCTCCAGGAATAAGAATAAGAAACCTTAGAAAAATAAGAATAAATAGTGTTGATGAAGTGGAATAAGAGTAATTAGATCTAGCCATCACAGAAGAAGAACACATAGAGTTAAGACTCAAAGAAAACATGTAGAAAGGGGTGAAAAGAGGAAGATTATTACATGTTTTAATACATGCCCCATAAATATACCACATATAGGATTTAAAAATAAATTTTGTTTGCATTTTATAACTACATGGATGAGCCTCACTTTGAGATGCCTTTAAAGGCTATTTTAGGCATGGCTAAACTTGAGGAGGGGTAAGACTCCCTTATCCTAAATCCCCACATAATGAACCTAGTCAAATATATAAATGAACTCATTTGGATGGCCACTAAAATCACATGTAAAAACATCATCAATGATGTTAGAGTGAAGAAATAGAAGAAAATCACCATAGATGTTGAAGAAGTGCAGGGCATGAAGTTTAAATTACAACTAGTCGAGCACAAGAGGTCACTGAATGATCCAAAACTCAAAAGTTTTGGTTGATAAATATTTAAATAAAATAGAAATAACATAGTAATAGTGAATTCTCTGAGAAGAGATGTAGTATTACTCAAGATCACAATGCAAATATATGCTTATCTCTAGGAAGAAATGTTTATCTTCACATTTTGGGTTACCTCTTCATTTATACACATTTTGAAAGCATGGGGATGATGTGGAAGGTCACCAATATCAAGTGATATTAAGTGGTTTGAATTCCAAGATTTAAAACAATACAAAATTTGAGGAATTACTATTTTTAAAAACTTACTATTTTTAGACTGCACTACTAAAATTGAAATTTGGGCCACTTCCATTGGGTTTTAGGGGGTAAAAATTCATTTAGAAAATATCTATTCCATCTCACTAAATTATACTCATTCATATCTTTCCAATGGTTCAAACGGAGAGTCAATTGGAGCTATGGTGAAAAATTTATGGCTCCCAGAAGTTCCATCATCAATTAGGGTGGAACTATCACCCGAATTGTCACCTAAATTGTTGCCCAAATCATTCCTCCCTCCTTGAAAAGTAATGGTCCCCATTGTGTCAATGTTACCCATTAGGTGTGATAGTTGTGTCTTGATTTTATTCTCTATGAGCCACTCACCTTGGTGGCTAAGTTGGCCCCTTTTGACCACTCGATAAAGTGAAATAGAGCATCCTCTTGTTGTCTTCATCCAGGTGTCCACAATCTGATCCTCTTCCACTAGAGAAAAACTCTATGGATCAATCTCATCAATGTATAGTTGTTATTCTATAACTAAAGTGTCCAATAGAGGTGGGTGATATGGTTTGAGGAGCTCCATATTTAATATTGGATGTAGACCAAGGTAGGTTGGTAGGTTTAACTCAAAAGCATTTTCTCCAACTTTTCTAGTGATGGTGTAGGCACCATATTGTAGAGGCCTAATATTTCTATGTGGGCATGCAATTCATTCCTTCTTAAGCCACAACCATACCTTGTCACCCACATCAAAATGGTGTGTAATCTTATGTTTGTCATGGCATTACTTATACTTATGATTCATCTTCTCCAGGATGTCATGAACTTGTTACTAGATGTGTTGCATTTGTTCAATAAACTTTGTTGCTTTTGCTACTTCAGATCTTCCATGAGGTTTATATTCCATGGTGTAAAATGGAATAGCTATATCAATTGGTACCATGGGTTAGAACCCAAAACATACTTGGAATGGACTGTGTTTGGTTGAGTTGTGTAGCACCTGATTGTATCCATGTTGTATGAAAAGAAGTCCCTCATCCCATGTGCATGGATGTTTGGAGTGATACATCTGAATCATGTGAAAAATCAAGTGGTTTACCACCTCTATCTGATGATTAGTTTGTGGATGGAAGGCTATGAACTTCATCAACTTAGTATCCATCATCTTCCATAGAGTAGCCCAGAAGATGCTCATGAACCTACTATCTCAATCTGAGACAATGGACTTGGGGAGACCAAAATGGATCCATACATGACTAAAATATAGTTGAGCAATTTCCTCAGTAGATATATTTTTCTCACAAGAAATCATGATAGCCATTTTTGAAAAATGATCAACTACCACAAAAATATAGTCCTTACCATGTTTTGAAGTCGGCAAACCTGAGAGAAAATCCATTAAGATGGATTCCCAGGGCCTAGTTGGTTATGGCAATGGCATGTACAATCCTTTCTTCTTATATTTTTGCTTAGCTATCACACATGGGGTGTAACATTTGAGATATCTTTACACATCCTTTTGCATATGGGGCTAGCAAAAGTGTTTTTAAAGAACTGCCAATGTCTTTTTGATACTAAAGTGTCCAACTGTCCAACTGAAATGTGCTTCCCATATCATCTTTTGTTGCTCTACAACTAAAACATAGATGTGCCCCATATGATAGAGGACATTATCTTTCAAATTTAAACTATAAACATGTTTATCTTTTTTGAAGCACTTGATATGTATTAGCAAAGGTAGGATCTACTTCATACAGAGCACCCAAAGTGGTAGTCTCATGTCTGCACAAGTCAAGAACTATTGTGAGTGTAGTAATTGGTGGGTAGCTCAGACAATCTATAGTTGTATTTGATCTCCCATTTTTTTATTATCTGGTGGAATTGTTGAAGATATGTGGCCCACTTTTAGTGACTCTCATTTCATAATTTACTATGTCTGGATGAATTCCAATGGTCTATGGTCAGTGTGGATGAGCGTCTCTTTCCCTAAGATGTAGTGTTTCCATTATTTGTAGGCTTACACAATGGCATAGAGATCCTTATCAGATGTTGGATATTTCCTGACTGTATTAGTGAAATTTTCACTATGATATGTAATAGGATGGCCATGTTGCATGATGATAGCTCCCATGGCATATTCAGATGCATTTGTCATCACTCAAAAGGTTGATGCAAATCTAGCAAGGCAAGAATAGGGGCTGAGCAGAGTCTATTCTTCAAATTCTCAAATTCCCTTTTTTGTATTTCACCCCACTAAAATGTAGCTTTATCTCCTCCTTTAGTCACTTGGGTTAGTGACCAAGCAACATGTGAAAATCTAAGAACAAACCTACGGTAGAAATTTGCAAGACCCAAAAAGCTATGAAGCTCTGTGAGGGTCCTTGGTGTGGGCCATTCTTGAATAACCTAAATCTTTTATGGATAAACATGGACCCCTTCCTCATTCACAACATACCTAAGGTACTAAATTGTTGTCATCCTAAATGTGCATTTGTCAAGATTTGCATACAACTTGTGCTCTCGAAGAGTTTGAAGCACCTTATGAACATGTTGTAAATGTTCTTCCCATGTTTTGCTATAGATGAGTATGTCATCTAACTATACAACCATGAATGAGTTAGTGAAGGGTCATAGGATGTCATCCATCATCCTCATGAAGGTTGCAAGTGTATTAGTTAAGAGAAAAGTCATAACCAACCATTCAAAGAACCCCTCCTTATATTTGACTGCAGTCTTCCAGACATCAGTGGGATCGATGGAAATTTGGTGATAACCAAATTTGAGATCAATTTTGATGAAGAAATTTGCACCATGGTACTGTTCTAGTAGGTCATTAATCTTGAGAAGAGGGTAACGATTCTTCACAGAGATTTTATTTAGGGCTCGATAGTCAATGCAAAGCCTCTATGTTCCATCTTTCTTCAGTGCCAAGATAATTGGGCTACCACAAGGTGAAGAGCTTGGCCTAATGTGACCTTTTTGGATCAATTCTTGAATCTATTTGTTTATCTCATCATTCTCCAAAACTGATCTACGATACATAGGACTATTAGGCAAAGGTGATCCTAGGATCAAATTGATAAAATGTTTTACCTAGCAATGCAGTGGAACTCTTGTGGGTGACTTGAATAAGTCATCATATTCTCTTGTGATTCATACTATTTTCTTTTGTTTTTGTGTTGATTTTGTAATTAGGACTATAATATTGGCCTTCTTGGATTTATATGGTTTGACCAGCATGAAAAAAAATTGCTTTGTCTTCTCCACCAATCTCTTGCATTGCTTAGCACTGATCAGGGAGACAGATGTGGGAGGTGGTACCTCTGGTACCCTATAACACTATGTTCCAAGAGTGAGGATGATCCTTTGGGTTTGTGATTCATAGATTCCATGTCATTCATACATGAATGGCTGACTAAGGAGTACATCATAAACATCTAGATTGACCACATCACACAAGACTTCATCTTGGAATGGCTTTATAGCATATGAAAGAAGACATTGATGGTTGACACTGAGGTCTCTCCTTGGGCTCAACCATTCAATAATGTAGGGCTTTGGATGAGGCTTCATGGATAGATTTAGACTTTTCACAACTTTAGTAGAGATTAAATTCTTTTAACTCCCACTATCAAGAATGAAATGTAGAGGCTTACTTTTTACCCATAATTTGGAGTAAAATAATCTTTCCTTGTCATCTGGTCTTTCCTCATGAGTCTATGATGAAGTGATGATGGTGTCAGGCTCAACATCTACAATTTTTTCTTCATCCTCTTCAACTGTGGGTTGTGTATGAGGTAGATTAGTAGATGTCGAGTATTATGACTCAAAAAGCAATGACTTAATGGCTCGACATTCTTCTTTGGAGTGAGTTCTAGTTTTATGGTAATCACACTAGTTTCCAGCCTTCCCCTTTTTGGATTTCTTATCCTGAAACTCCTTCTACTTCTAATCTAGGCCTCATGTTTGACCTTCCTTATCACTTTTCCATTTTTAGGGTTGACTCTTTGTATTCTTTCTGCCATGCTTCTATTTAATGTTCACTTTGAATTTGTATTTCTCACCAAGGGTTTCCAAATTGAAGAGTTCCATTTCCCCCTATATGCACCATTTTAGTCCACCACGATATTTGAGAGTCTTATGTTTCTCACTTTCTTGAATGCCTAATCTTACAGACAAAGAATGAAAAATGTCTGTGTAATCTTGAACAGATTGGTCCTTACCTTGGTGAAGTTGTTGCCACTGTATGTATAGATCATCATATGCTCTGATGGGATAGTATTCTTCTTTCACCACTTCCATAAAATCATCCCAGGTAGGTTCCACCTCAAGGCCAATGTCATCTGTACTAAACCTCTTTTTTTAAACTTCCCACTAATTTTTCATGGGCAATGATGCTTTCAAAAGAGCAAAAGTGATCTTTTCTCCATCGATGAACTTATTTATAGAGAAGTAGGAAGATAGTTGATCCAACCAATTTTCTACTACATCAGCATTGATTTTGCCTTCAAATGTAGGAATATAAAAATTTACCTAAACCTTGAAGGGTGTTAGGGCACTGAAAGGATGTTCCTTGGATGAGGAGATAGGAAGTGTAGTCATAAAGCCAAAAATTTTCCATCAAGAGTATTTGAAGAATTTGGGTAAATTATTGTAGCATCTATGCTTTTTGTCATTGGAGGGATTCATTCAGCATTTCCATGAAAGGATCAAATGTCTCAGTGTCATCTACCATTTGAATTTGTTTGGAGTGAATAGGTGGAAAGTTTGGAAGCTCTATTGTTTCCCACCAAAGCTTCTTGTAGCCTGACCTCATCCTTGGGATCATACACTCTCAAGACAACCCACTTTGATACCACTAATCCAAAACTCAAAAGTTCTAGTTGATAAATATTTCAATAACATATAAATAACATAGTAATAATGAATTATCTGAGAAGAGATGTAGTATTACTCAAGATCACAATACAAATATATGCTTATCTCTAGGAAGAGATGTATGTCTTCACATTTCAGGTTACCTCTTCATTTATACAAATTTTAAAATCATGGGGAGGATGTGGAAGGTCACCAATATTGATTTAGATTAAGTGGTTTGACTTCCAAGATTTAAAATAATACAGAATTTGAGGAATTACTATTTTTAGAAACTTACTATTTTTAGACTGCAATACTAAAATTAAAATTTGGGACACTTCCATTTGGTTTATAGGGTTAAAAATTCATCAAGTGGATCCAAATTCCACCTCATGACTTTTTCCTCATTCTTATCTTTCTAATGATTTAAACGGTGAGTCAATTGGAGCTACGGTGCAAAAGTTATGGCTCCCAGAAGTTTCATCATCAATTCCGATGGAACTGTCACCCAAATTATTGCCTAAATTGTTGCCTAGATCATTGAAGCATCCATTTTGTTTATAATTGATACATCAAACCTATCTAAGGTTGATATAGTGTATGTTCAAGTGGATAATATGCTCCTAATATTGAAAGTAGAGCCATTGTAGGAGGAGGAAGAAAAAGACCCATGCACCACAATGTATGAAGAATTAGCTACCAAGATCGAAGAGGTGGAAGACCTCTTCATGAAACTCCAAGAAGGAATAGATGAAATTGATGCCATATTCATGAAATTTTCAAACCAAGCATCAATCATAGATGTGCACCTCAAGCAGGGAAAGGGAAGAAGGAAGATTTGATGGTGAAGGTGTACTTTATGAGCATGGTGAAGAGCATACACATAATGGGCATGTTTAACATGCTAAGTACATAGATAAGGGAATAGTAGCAAAACCTGGAAGAAATATTTTAGGCCTTGTAGACTAAGGCCTATGACTAAGGAGTAATTTTGGATGGAGGAATTAAAAAGGCTAAAGAAAGGATAGAGGCATTCAAGGAGAAGTTAGATAGAATTGGTGTGCTTGTACTTAGTATTGCCTCTATAGAAATAGATAACATTATGGAAGAAATCAATCTCTCTATCAAGGGCTTTGAGGACTTCAGCACTAAGATGAGGGAGAGCATGCCTGAGTTCTATGTGCCTAAGGATTTGCTATCCTAGTTTGAGGGTGGACTATAAATTTTATATGGGGTAATGTTAGACCCTTATTTCAACTAAGTATGGATCCACCCCAACTTGACTGACATCTCAGTTCAAGGCAATCACTTGGCATGATTGCAATGTGATGAAGCTAGTGGAGTATTTAGTAAAGGCTCCATCTTAGTACCCAACATGCACTCTCCACCCTGTCATGGAGATGCTCCTGTGTCCTGTAAAATTAAGCTCAAACCAATGATTAGAGAGCTATGATTTGATGCAGTGAAGCTCTATCAAATTATTTATGCATTATAAAGACCACCATTAGTATTAGATATAACTTGAATGCTATTAAGGCATAGTTGTAGATGCCCAGTCTTACTTGTGAGCCTCTAGGTAGTTATTTTAGCTATAGAAAAGTATATGCTCTATTTCCAACCTAATGTACTCTATTTTAATTGAACTTTTCTTAATGAATAATGATGTTGCATCTAATTTATCTTGATTTGGTTATGTCTCTGGTGAATGTCCTTTGAATGCATAATGAATGTAATAGTTATAATGGTAAAATTTCAATTAATGGATGTTAAGTTTAGAAAATATTTGGTTTAGGTCATTCATGTCATCCATATGTTAAGTAATTACATCACCATAATCTATAAAATAGCCTAAGTAATAGATAATATCATGTGCCAAAAAATGATATTCATGCATAAAGTGTGAGCCTAGTATGAACAAGTGAACTGAAGTATCCCCTTAACCCTTTAAAATCACCTAAATGATACTAAACTTAGTGAAATAAAGGTTTTCACCCATAAGACTATAGGATCACCTCAATATAGGCTTTCACCCTTATGACTAGAATGAGCTCCCCAATTAGGCATGTACTTATAGATCATCAGACATAGCCCATAAAAGGCTTGTACCAATGAACCCACTAGAGCATTTATTGAAATGACCAAGCCATATAAGTAATGAGTTGTGTTATGGCACAACTAGCCCAATATAGGCCCTGGTTCTATATTTGTTGCACTTTGGGTGAGTGTATAAGGCTTGCATCTTATGTGAATTGATGTCAGCATAGTTGAGTTATAAATATTGAGTGTTATGGGAATATACTATGGTTATTCCTAATTGTAATGAGTCTAGAACTCACTTGGATAACTAGATAAGTGCCTAAACCCCATGAATAAATGATTTGTCCCAAATTATTCTACAATAATGTACCACCTCAGTCTTCTACACTTGTCAAACTCAGACCTTGGTTGTTCCTCTTAGTTATACACTCTCATTACTTCTAAAAGCCTTGAATTTACTCTATATTATGCCCTTTGTCATATCTCTTAGTTAAAATAGTCTTATATTGATGAAACAAACATTATATATTACCCAAAATGCTTAAAATGTACTTATCTTACACCTCTATAAGTTGTGATCCTTTACCTATTTTCTTGCTCCCTAGACACTAACATCTAAGATATATAGTAGTGTCGACATTATTATCCTCCCTTGATATAAGTGTCTAGTTCCCTAAATTCATCCAATTTTTAAATGAAACATATCCTAGTGGCCAACCTAAGTTATTTAATTTGAGTTATTAATCCAAAGGTATTGATATAAATACAATATCAACCCTCATCTATTCCTCATATAGCAATCAAACCAAAGAGCATTCAAGAAGTACTCAATTTATCAAAAATATTTCTTATTATACTCTATTTTGATATAATTTAAAATGAATAGTCCAACTATAGGTTTGAATTACTAAAAGAGTAGTCACAAGGTCTTATTTTCCAAGTTACAAGTTAGGCCATTATTGTACTTGCTTTATACATATTACATGCTTCACACATAAGCCAACATGTAGGGGAGAACTACATGAGTCTAAGGCCATATTATATAGTATTAGTTATGTAAGCATCACAATTTGATATTGGGTTCATTAAGGCTTAGCTCAATACCATGTGCTAACTAACCTATTTTCCCCAAGGTCACATTGAAGATCAAAATCTAGGGTTTTTCCATTTCACTAAGAGAGATAGTTCATGACCTAGATCTAAAAACACTAGAGTGAAGAAAAATACAAACCCATAAGAATATAAGTGGTCACCTCATATTTATATAGATATTTTGTACATGACACTATTGGCTAACTTAGATAATAAGATTGATGTAATTATCCTAGGCTGACGTAATTATCCAGATAGCCAGAGGCACCATATCTAGAATATAACAATTATTCCAAGAGTGCCTTCCTACCTATTTTCAATTTTTTCCATATCCAAATTTGTATTAGCATTAGATTCATATAATTACCTTATTTTATGTCATTTATATATCTATTATAGTTCTACTTTCCATTTATATCTTATCTAATTTTAATAAAATTATTATATGTTACATTTGAGTTTAGCATTTAGTTGTCCCGTCATAAATCTAATATTCACCATTATTCCCCATAATTTTTATATCCTTTAACCTATCTACCCAAGATGATCCACATTCAAATTAGGTTAAAAAAATTGGTGAACCTAATGTGAACATCAAACCCTAGGTCACTTAGGGTTTTCTAATTTTTATTATTATTGTATATTATTGTAAATTGTTATGAACTTGTGATATCTGTTCTTTTTACTTTATTAGTTTAGTAGTTACTATGGATTCATATGATTTTTAAGTCATACCATGAACATTTTGTTTTATCCCACATTTAATGGAATTAGTGGTTGTTTAGATTAGAATTCATATATAAGTAAGTGTTGAGGCCAATGAAGGCATCCACAAATTATTTATATTGAGCTTTCTCAAAGGAGGTTACACCCTCGAAGTGGTTTGTGATCAATATAATCTATTAAATGCTTATATTCATTTTTTAATTATATAATTTTGTATATTTTATTTAATTTTTCTATGAGGATCCTCTCATCTAGTATCATAGCACTTTCTAGGGCCAATTTTTTAAAAGTCTTCACTCTATTTTTTTACATAATACTTTTTCAAAAAATAATTTTGTTCTACTACATAGTTTATTTTAATATTTTCCTATAAAATAATAATCTATTTTTGATCAGGGTAAAAACTTGAATGCATAACTATGGGAAGTACTTGGGTTAAAGCCCTAAAACTCATTGTGAGGAGTACCATAGGAACCCCAAAGTAGCTGGCCCATTGAGAGGACCTGCCAGTGAAACAAGAAATGGCCCCTTCTTGATTGATTAATTCCCATCTATGAAGAAAAACAAGAGCTATCATAAATATATAAATCCATGAATAAAAATTTTTTGGAGAGTAATAATCAATTTAATGGCATTGGTGGCTAGAGTGAATTTTTTATTACCCTTAGGTAACCATTGAAACTTGGGGCCCATTTTTATCAATTTTTGAATATTTTTAGTAGACTCCAAATAATCAATCATTAGACTCTCTCCAAAAATTATCATATGACTTGAAATTAGATATTTAATAGAACCTAATATCCATAAACTATCCATAGAGTCTCAGTAGACTCTTAGAGGACTTATCTCCAAACAAAAAACCAAAAAAAAAAAGTAATTTTTTTTTTCATTTTTTTACAATATCTCTCCATATGTGGCCTCATTTATCCTCAAAATTTATTTCAACACTTATAATTCCATTCCCTACATTTTCTTACTTTAGGTCATATATCCCAATTCCACTCATAATTCTCATAAATCACAAATTTTCCATTTTTTGGGTTTTGCCATAACTTCTATTTTTGTCCATTTGCCTTGAAATGTTTCCACTGTGTTCATCATGTCATTCTACTCACTTTTCTCTCTTTTACCAATTTTCCAATTTTTCCATTTTCACTCCTAAAATTTCCCTCACCTTTGTCAATCATACTCCCACTATGCCAAAAAATTATAAAAATCCACTTTACCCCTTCTATTTTTGCCCAAATTCAAAACTTTCTTTACTAAACATGTATTAACTCTAGTTTTCCTATCCATTTCAAAAAAAATTATTATTTGGGATATGGTAGTAACTCGAATAGGAGAAAAAAATATGGAGGATGAAATTTCCACCCTTAAGACCCACATCAAAGATCTTGATAAAGAAACTATTGGCCTCAGTCTTCAACATACCACCATGAACAACAGAAAACATCTAAAGTCTTCTTTAGACACTACATTTTCTTCTTCTGACAAATATCATGGGTTGAAGCTTAATTGTTTGTAATTCAATGGTGTAGATCCAAATGGATGGATCTATCAGGTAGAACAATATTTTAGTCTACATAATACTTTTGATGCCAACAAGGTCCCATTTTCATCCTTTCACTTAGAAATTGAAGCCCTTCAATGATATCATTGGTATACCAATGCTCATGATGAACCCATATGGACTAATTTTTACACCCTTATTTTACAATGGTTTGGCCCTACTACTTTTCATGACTTCACTAGAGCACTCACTAAACTTTTCCAAATAAGAATCATGTGAGAATATCAAACAAAATTTGAAAAACTAGCCAATCACATAGAGGGATTATCTAATAAATTCTTTATTAGTTACTTTGTCAGTGGACTGAAGGATGTAATTTGATCTGAGGTTAAAATGTTTTGGTCCAACATGATGATGGAAGAATTAGGATTGGATAAGTTGGTATAGGACAAGATCATAGCTCAGCAATGATTCAAATCCAATTTTTCTCCCTTCAAAATTATATCTCCATAATGATCTCAAATAATGTTAGCTCCCACAACCACTACTATCAAGCATTTGACTGAAGTAGAGATGCAAGCTCATAGAGAAAAAGGACTATGTTATAACTATGATGATAAATTCACTCAGAGACATCGATGTGTTGAAAAAAAGATCTACCTATTATATGTGGACTCTCTACCCATAACTAAATATTGGGAAGATGTCCAATAACAACAAATGATCCAAAAGAAGCTCAGTCAATTGTGGAACCTACTTTTCAAGAAGACCAACTAGAGATATCTCTCCATGCCTTATCAAGAGTCACTACCCCATAAACCATGCATGTCAAGGGTTACTTCAAGAATTTCTCTCTCAAAATACTCATTGATTTAAGAAGCACTCATAACTTCATTGACCCTTAGATCGTCAAATAGGTTGATCATTTTATCCATCCTTGTTCTAACTTTGAAGTCATGATTACCAATGGGGGCACATTACCTTGCAAAGGGAAGTGTCACAATATGTGTATTTCTATTAGATATTATAAATTATGTTCCACCATGTTTTCCTTTCCCTTAGGTGGATGTGATGTTGTTTTGAGAGCCTAGTGGTTACGCACACTTGGACCTATCTTATGGGATTTTGTTGAACTTTGGATGTAGTTTTTAGACAGTGGGCAAAAACACACATTAAAAGGCTTAAAACTAAGATCTCTTAGCATTATCAATTCACATCACATGGAAAATATTCTTTAGAATAATTCACATGACATCATTACCTAGTTTCATTCCATTCAAATGTAACCATCAATAGTCTCCACTACCCTTTTTGATCTGCAAATCATTTAATAGAGGTATGCATGTGTCTTTATCAAATTAGTGGGATTGATACCTTCACAGCTAGAGGACCATCATATTAAAATCTTTCCTAGAAGCATCCCTCCAAACATTAGGCCTTATAACTACCCATTTCAATAAAAGTTCAAGATTGAGATACTCATTCAAGATTTACTGAAGTAAGGCATTATTCACCCTAGTACCAGCCCATATTCTTCCCCAGTTATCTTTGTTAAAAAAAGATGGGTCTTGGTGCCTTTGTATTGATTTTTGTGCACTTTATCACCTCACAATCAAGGATAAGTTCTCAATCCCTATTATAGACAAGCTTCTTTGTGAGCTTCATGGTGTTCATTTTTCTCCAAGTTAGATATTTGCTTTGGATATCACTAGATCTGATTTTATGAGGATGATATCCTTAAAATAGCTTTCCACATGCATGATGGCCATTATGATTTTCTAGTCATGCCCTTTGGCCTCACTAATGCTCCTTCAAAATTATAAGCATTTATGAATAAAATATTATGGCTCTACTTGTATAAATTCATTTTGGTATTCCTCAATTATATCCTCATCTATAGTAAAATATAGTCTGAGCATCTCCAACATTTAGAGTTTGCATTACAACTTCTCTCTAACCATCATCTTTATGCAAAATAGTCCAAATGTACTTTTGGATAGGATGAAGTGAATCATATTAGGTATATTTTGTCATCTCAAATGGTTTAAGTGGATCCTAAAAAAATATTTTCCATGATAAATTGGCCACATCCTCAGAGACTCAAGAGCCTCCATGGTTTTTTAGAACTGACTAGATATTGTTGAAATTTTTTCAAAGATTACGAGAAGATTGTAGCTCTATTGATAAATATGTTGAAAAATTATTATTTTAATTGGACACAAGCTACTAAGTGTGAATTTATAAAAATAAAACAAGCTATGTGTACTACACCTATTCTAACTATGCCAAATTTTGAAAAGACCTTCACTATCAAAGGTGATGCTTGTGGAAATGGACTAGGTGTTGTTTTCCTCCAAGAAATATGCCCCATTGCATTCACCATAAAATCCATTTCTAGAAATAATTTATTTCTCTCTACTTATGAGAAGGAAATGATGTCCATTTTGTATGTAGTATAGAAGTGGTGGCCATACCTCCTAGGAAATCATTTTTGCATCAAAATTGATCACCGGAGTCTAAAATATTTATTAGAACAATGGGTCTCTACCCCATCACAATATAAATTGGTTAGTAAACTCATGGGTTATGACAATAATGGTAAGGACACTATTTTGGCTGATGCTTTGCCTCACACATTTGCAGACCAAGCTTCCCTTTCTACTATTTCCATGCCTATTCTAAATTGGTTGGACATTGTACATCAAGGGTATGTCAATGACTCTTAATTATCTCCAATCATTCAATAGTTGGCCACTAACCCCATGGTTTTACCACATTATTCATGGGATGGTGATTTTCTATGATATAAGGGTCATTTGGTACTTCCCTAGAGCACAAATCTTTAACAATTTGTATTCTATGAACTCCATGCTTCTTCATCCATAGGGCACTCATAGTTTCTCAAAACCTATGAGTGAGTATGACACAACTTCTTTTGGAAGGGAATGAAAAATGTAATTCAACAGATGGTGGCTAAATGTGATACCTACCAATGTAACAAGGGTTAAAAAACATTCATCCTTGGGTTGCTCAAACCCTTTCCCATCCCTACTAGGATTTTATATATGTTTTTATGGATTTTAATAAGGATCTCCCAAAATCTAGATGAAAAATAGTGGTCTTAGTTGTGTTTGATTACCTCTCTAAATATAGTCATTTTTATGCGCTCAGCCATCATTATATTGCCTCCACAATTGCACAAATTTTCTTGGACCAAATTTTTCATGTTCATGACATTCCTTCATCCATTGTCTTAGATCATGATGCAACCTTCACCAATGATTTTTGGATAGAACTATTTTGACACATCGACACCTAATTAAATATGATTTTTAGGTATCATCCACAAAATAGATGGCTAGACTAAAATTGTCAACAAATGCTTGGAAAATTTCCTTCATTACTTCACCTCAAAAAATAGCATCACTGGGCAAAGTGGAACCCTCTCACTAAATTGTGGTACAATACCTCCTACCACACTTCAATGAAAATGACTCCATATGATGTATTATATAGTTAAACACAACTAGTGTTCCTTCCATACACCCCATAGTTCATTAATTCAAGCAGTTGACATGATTCTCTGAACTTGGGATTAGATCCTCAATACCTTATGAGATAATCTTCATATGGCACAAAATCAAATGAAACAACAAGCAGATCAACACCATTTTGAGTGCACTTTTCAAGTCATTGATATGGTTTTCTTCACTTGTAACCATACCAATAATCCTCCCTAAAACTCAATGGGCATAATAATTTAGCTCCCAAGTTTTATGGACCCTATAAGGTTCTTTAGAAGATTAGGTTGGTTTCTTATAAGTTGGAGCTCCCAACTTTTTGAGTTCACCCAGTATTTCATGTCTCTTGTCTAAAGAAAGTTCTTGGCACAAACATCAGAGTATAAATTATTTTGCCAGAACTTAATAATGAAGGATCTATTATTCTTGAGTCAGAGGCAATCTTGGACAAGAGCACACACCAACTTCACTGCCACTCCATCATCAAGGTTTTAATTTAGTGGCACATAATGCAACATGAAAACCACTATTTTATATTCAACACTAATTCCCACATCTAAATATTTGAGGACAAAAATTTTTCTAAGAGGGAAAGGATGTTATGAACTCATGATATCTCTTCTTTTTAACTTTATTAATTTAGCAGTTATTGTTGGATAATTTCCACCCCCAGGTTTGCACCATTCAAATTTGGCCAAGTCCAGTACTTATCTCTTCTTTAGAAGAATTTTTTTTGGTTAAGTCCACAAAAATACTAAGTGTTATTTATTTTGAAAAGTCCATTTTGGCCTTTGTTCTAAGCCTTTGCCTAATTCTTTTGGATTTTTTATCTGAAACATTTTGCTAAATTCTTTCAGACTTTTTATTTGAGGCTTTTCCTTAAGAGTATTTCTTCAAGTTTTCTTCTATCCAAGTGATGAATTCTTTCAATTAATTTATTCACACAATTTTTTTTTAAGGTACTTTACAATTTCTCTAAAGGACTCTTTCAAGCCAAAAGGGACCATTGTAATTTTTCCAAAGGGCACTTTCATTTTTTTTAAAGGGTTTCTTTTGTCAGGAAAAGGTCCACTTCAATTATTTTGAAGGATCATTTGTAACTTTCTCTAAGGGTATTTTATTTGGAAAGTGATCACTTTCATTTTTCCAAAGGGGCACTTGTATTTTTAAAGGACCATTTCCAAAATCTCAAAATACTATTTCCAAAAGCTGAAGGACCATTACAACTTCTCTGAAGGGCATTTCAAATTCTTTGAAGGAACCAATCAAAAAGCCATAGGAAAGGAAATAAACAAAAGGAACTCTAAAAGAATTCCTTTAGACTTTTTGTCTAAAGTAAATAAACAAGCAGGAAGACTGAAGAAATGAATTCTTTTAGAAAGATTGTCTGATGAATTCTTGTGGGAAAATTGTCTACAAAAAAGGGTTAAAACAAAACATTTGAAGGAAATACCTGAAAAGTGATTGCCCACATAATGACAATTTGAAACTACAAGAAATAGCCATTGCTATTCAAAAGACTTGGTGATAACATGAGAGTAGAAAAAGCAAGCAAAATAGATAGGTTGATAGATCGAGTCATTGTTGGTCTCAAACTAAATCAAAGAGATTCTATGAGATCAATAAATACAATCATCTAGAGGATAAGTAGTAGTTAGAAAGAGCATTTTCTAACTACCATCATGAGTTCTAGTAGTGTAATGTATCAACTTCTTTATTTTTAGTTTTGAACTCTCATGGATGATCTTTGATAGAAGTAGTTTCTTGTGCCACTCCTAAAGGTTTTATGCCACTTATCACCATTATTATAACTTGTTTTGGACAAGTAAGACTCTTGACATGGCATGGCTCACCCATCCATCCCTTTCATACATCTGTAATTGATTATCACATGTGGACACATGTCCTTGTGCCTTTTTATATTCTCTTTTATCTCTCTTCCCCAAAGTTCTATAAATTGAGCCATTTAGACCATTGTAGATAACCACATTTTTGTTATGGTGAAGCCCTCCTAAAATGACATTGCACTTTAATTTTAAACATTGAATATAAGACCAATTTTGAGTTATAAATTTCTATCTGAGTATGTGAGTGATGTATAGCAGAGCTGAGTGAAGCATTATCCTTACTCCCTTTATCTGATCCAAAAATTATAAGTTTTGATTGACAAATATTTCAAAAACAAAATAGTAACAATGAATTCTATGAGAAGAGATGTTTTATTACTCAAGATCGCAATACAACTATATGCTTATCTCTAGGAAGAGATGTCTAATTTCCAATTTAGGTTACATATTAATTTATACACATTTTGAAAGTAGGAGGAGGATGTGGAAGGTCACCAATCTCAAGGGAGATTAAGTGGTTTAACTTCCACAATTTAAAATAATATAGAATTCAAGGAATTACTATTTTTAGAGACTTACTATTTTTAGACTACACTACTAAAATTGAAATTTGGGGCACTTCCATTGGGTTTTCTAGGGTAAAATTCCATTGAGTGAAGCTCATGCCATCTCACCATGTTCTCCTTGTTCTTATCTTTCTAATGGTTTAAATGGTGAGTCAATTGGAGCTACGATGCAAAAGTTATGGCTCCCAAAATTTTCATCATCAATTCAGGTAGAACCATAACCCAAATTGTTGCCTAAATTATTTCCCAGATAATTTCTCCCTCCTTGAGAAGTAATGGTACCCATTAAATCAATATTCCTCATCAAGTGTGGCATTTGTGTCTTAATTTGATTCTCTATGAGCCACTCACCTTGGTGGATAAGTTGATCCCTTTTAACCACTCAATAAAGTAGAATATATCATCTTCTTGTTGTCTTCATCCAAGTGTCCACAATTTGATCCTCCTCCACTAGAGCAAAACTCTATAGATCAATCTTGTAATTTTCTACTTGTTTTGCTATGACTAAAGTGTCCAATAGAGGTGGATGACATGGTTTGAGGAGCTCCATGTTGAATATTGGATGTAGACCAAGGTAGGTTGGTAAGTTTAACTCAAAAGCATTTTCTCCAACTTTTCTAGTGATGGTGTAGGGACCATATCATAGAGGCCAAATTTTTCTATGTGGGCCTGCAAGTCATTCCTTTTGAAGCTACAACCAAACCTTGTCACCCATAGAAAAATTGTGTGTAATCTTATGTTTATCATGGCATTGCTTATACTTCTAATTCATCTTTTCCAAGATGTCATAAACTTGCTACTGGATGTGTTGCATTTGTTCAATGAACTTTGTTGCTCTTGCTACCTTAGATCTTCCATGAGGTGTGTATTTTATAGTGGAAAATGAAATGGCTATATCAATTGGTGCCATTAGTTGGAACCCAAAGCATACTTGGAATAGACTATGATTGGTCAAGCTATGCAGGGCCTGATTGCATCCATATTGTATGAAAAGAATCCCCTCATCCCATGTACATAGATGTTTGGAGTGATACATCTTAATCATGTGAACAATTAAGTGGTTCACCACCTCTGTCTGACCATCAATATGTGGATGGAAGGCTATGGACTTCATCAGCTTGGTATCCATCATCTTCCATAGAGTGGACTAGAAGATGCTCAGGAACCTACTATCTTGATCTGAGACAATGGACTTAGGGAAACCAAACTGGAGCCATACATGACTAAAATATAGTTGAGTAGTTTCTTTAGTAGATATATTTTTATTACAAGCAATAATGATAGCCATTTTTGAAAAATGATCAACTATAACAAAAATGTAGTCCTTGACATGTTTTAAAGTGGGCAAGCCTAAGAGAAAATCCATTGAGATAGATTCCCAAGGCTTGGTTGGTTTTGGAAATGGCATGTATAATCCTTGCTTCTTATTTGTTGGCATAGATATCACACATAGGGTGAAATATTTGAGATAAATTTCCACATCCTTTCACATATGGGGCCATTAGAAGTGTTTTTGAAGAACTACTAATGTCTTTTCTACAAAAAAATGTCCAACTTTCCTACTGAAATATGCTTCCCATATCATCTTTTGTTGCTTTATAGCTAGAACATAGATGTGCCCCATATGATAAAGGACATTGTCTTACAAATAGAAATTAGAAACATGTTTAACTTCTTGAAGCACTTGATATGTATAATCAAAGGTAGGATCTGTTTCATACAGAGTACCCCAAGTGGCAGTCTCATGTCCACATAGGTTAAGAACTATTATGAGTGCAATAATTGGTGGGTGGCTCATAAAATCTGTGACCATATTTGAGCTCCCCTTTTTGTGTTTGATTATCAAATGGAATTTTTGCTGATATATGGCCCACTTTTGGTGCCTCTCATTTCATAGTTTACTCTATGTTAGATGAATTCCAATGGTCTGTGGTCAGTGTGAATGACCGTCTCTTTCCCCAAGATGTAGTGTTTCTATTGTTTGTAGGCTTACACAATGACAAAGAGATATTTATCATATATTAGATATTTCTTGATTGTATCAGTGAAAATTTCACTATGATATGCAATAGGATGGCCATGTTGCATGATTATAGCTCCCATGACATATTTACATGCATCTGTCATCAACTCAAAAGGTTGATGCCAATCTAGCAAGGCAAGAACAGGGGCTGAGCAAAGTCTATTCTTCAAATTCTCAAATGCTCTTTGTTGTATTTCACCTCGCTAAAATGTATCTTTATCTCCTCCTTTAGTCACTTGGGTTAGTGACCAAGCAACATGTGAAAATCCAAGAACAAACCTATGGTAGAAATTTGTAAGACCCAAGAAGCTATGAAGTTCTATGAGGGTCCTTAGTGTAGGCAATTCTTGAATAACCTAAATCTTATTTAGATCAACATGTACCCCTTCTTCATTCATAATTTACCTAAGGTACTGAATTGTTTTCATCCCAAATGTGCATTTATCAAGATTTACATACAACTTATGTTCTCAAAGAGTTTGAAGCACCTTATGAAAATGTTGTAGATATTCAGCCCATGTTATATTGTAGATAAGTATGTCATCTAGTTAGATAACCATGAATGAGTTTGTGAAGGGTCATAGGATGTCATCCATCATCCTCATGAAGGTTACAGGTGCGTTAGTTAAGCCAAAAGGCATAACTAACCATTTGAAGAGCCCTTCCTTAGATTTGAATGCAATCTTCTAGACATTGGTGGGATCAATGGGAATTTGGTGATAGCCATATTTGAGATCAATTTTGGTGAATAAATTCACACCATGGAGTTGGTCCAATATGTTGTCAATCCTAGGAAGGGGGTAGTGATTCTTCATAGTGATTTTATTTAGGGCTCAATAGTCAATGCAAAGCCTCCATGTTCCATATTTCTTTGGTGCTAGGATAATTGGGTTGCCATACATTGAAGAGCTTGGCCTAATGTGACTCTTTTGGATCAATTCTTGAATCCATCTTTTTATCTCATCATTCTCTAAAATTGATCTGTGATACACAAGACTATTAGGTAAAGGTGATCTTGGGATCAAATCGATAGAATGTTTTAATTGACAATGTAGTGAAACTCCTATGGGTGAATTGAATAAGTCATAATATTCTCCTATGATTTATCCCATCTACTTATGTTATTGTGTTGATTGTGTAGTTAGGACTGCAACATTGGCCTTCTTGGATTTTTGTGGTTTGACCACCATGAGAACAAATTGCTTTATCTTCTCCACCAATCTCTTACATTGCTTGGCACTGATCAGG
Source organism: Torreya grandis (assembly GCA_037957365.1). Classification (NCBI taxonomy): domain Eukaryota; kingdom Viridiplantae; phylum Streptophyta; class Pinopsida; order Cupressales; family Taxaceae; genus Torreya; species Torreya grandis. Next base: position 883,766 of record JARHVA010003485.1, on the reverse strand, counting down.
TAGATAGATGTGGGAGGTGGTACCTCTGGTACCCTATAGTGCTACATTCTAAGAGTGAGGGTGATTATTTGGGTTCATGATTCATAGATGCCATGTTGATCATACATGAATGGATAACCAAGGAGTACATCATAAACATATAGATTGACCACATCACACAAGACTTCATTTTAGAAAGGTTTTATTATATATGAAAGAAGATATTGATGAGGGACATGGAGGTCTCTCCCTAGGCTCAACCATCCAATATTGTATGGCTTTAGATGAGGCTTCATGGATAGATTTAGAATTTTCACAACTTTAGCAAAGATTAAATTCTTTTGACCCCACTATCAAGAATGAAATGCAAAGGCTTACCTTTTACCCATAATTTGGAGTGAAATTCCCTTGTCATCTGGCCTTTCCTCATGGGTTTGTGATGAATTGATGATGGTTTTAGGCTCAAAATCTATAATCTCTTATTCATCCTCTTTGGATGTAGGTTGTGTATGAGATAGAGTAGTAGATGTCAAGTTTTGTGACTTAGAAAGTAGTGACTTGATGGCTCAACATTATTCTTTGGAGTGAGTTCCAAATTTGTGCTAATAACACCATTTTATAGCCTTCTCCTTTTGGGGTTTCTTATCTTAAAACTCCTTTTTATTCCAATTTTGGCCTCATATTTGACCTTCTTTGTCACTTTTCCATTTTGAATGCTGACTCTTCATATTCTTTCTTCTATGCTTCTGCTCAATCTTCATTGTAAACTTGTATGCTTCATTGAGGGTTTCCCAATTGAAGAGTTCTATTTCCCCCCATATGTACCATTGTAGTCCACGATGATATTTTAGAGTCTTGTGTTTCTCACTTTCTTGGATGCCTAATCTTGTAGATAGAGAATGAAAAATGGCTATGTAATCTTGAACAGATTGGTCCTTATCTTAGCAAAGTTGTTACCACTGTATGTATAGATCATCATATGCTCCAATGAGATAGTATTCTTCCTTTACCACTTCCATGAAATCATCCCATGTAGGTTCCACCTCAAGGCCAATGTCATCTATACTAAACCTCTTTTTGTACACTTCCCACCAATTTTTCAAGAGAAATGATGCTTTCAAAAGAGCAAAAAATATCTTTTCTCCATCGATGAATTTATTTATAGAGAAGTAGGAAGACAATTGATCTAACTAGTTTTATACTACATCAAAATTTATTTGCCTTCAAATTTAGTAATATCAAAATTCACCTAAACCTTGAAGGGTGTTGGGGCACTGAAAGGACATTACATGGATGAGGAGCTAGGAAGTACATATGAGGAACTAGAATTTCCCATCAAAAGTTATTAGAGAATTTGGGAAAATTGTTGTAGCATCTATACTTATTGCCATTAGATGGATTCATTCACCATTTCCTTGAAATGATCAGATGTCTCAGTGTCATCTACCATTTGAAGTCATTTGGAGTGAATAGGTGGATAGTTTGGAAGCTCTATTATTTTCCACCCAAGCTTCTTATAGCTTGACCTCATCCTCAAGATCATACACTCTCAAGACAAACTGCTATGATACCACTGATCCAAAACATAGACATTTTGATTGATAGATATTTCAAAAACATAAAAATAACACAATAATAACGAATTCTCTAAGAAAAAAATGTTTTATTACTCAAGATCGCAAGACAACTATATGCTTATCTCTGGGAAGAGATGTTTGATTTCCATTTTAGGTTACATATTCATTTATAAACATTTTAAATTAGGATGAGGATGTGGAAGGTCACCAATATTGAGGGAGATTAAGTGGTTCAACCTCCATGATTTAAAACAATACAGAATTTGAGGAATTACTATTTTTAGAAACTTACTATTTTTATACTACACTACTAAAATTAAAATTTGGGGAACTTCCATTGGGTTTTTTGGAGTAAAAATACATTGAGTATAGATCATGTAATATCATCATTTTCTCCTCATTCTTATCTTTCTAACAGTTCAAATGGTAAGTCAATTAGAGCTATGGTGCAAAAGTTATGGCTCTCAAAAGTTTCATCATCAATTAGGGTATAACCATCACCTGAATTGTTGCTCGGATCATTATCCTTCATGTTTGAAGAAAGGTTCTAATTTTAATATTTCATGTGAAGTGTTTTAAATATATCAAACTCTCTTTCAAGTATGTAATTATATCTATGGTGTGTAATCTTCCCCGTAGGTCGATTATCTTGTTGATTATCTCAAGCATATTACCTTCACATTGAAACACTATGTTAGTATCTTTCAATGCATGGAATTAGTCTTGAAAAACATTGTTACTCAATATAAATGTGATAGTGAATGGGATAAATTCCTATTGGATCACCTCTTTATCATAGTTTTTTTATTTTATGCAAATTTTCAACTCTTTTCATGAACAAGTAGTAGATTAGGTGATAGACACTTAGAGAAGAATTAATGGATCTAGCCCTTTTCAATCCTAGAGATTCATCTCTCTTATAAGTTCCCACAAATTTTAAGGATGATTTAATGTTGCATCAAATTGAAGGAATTTCATAGAACATCCTAGGGTGCATAATTTAATGACAATAGTTTTGGTACGCCTAGTGGGGTAGTTGGTCTTAATTATTTCCATGTCAATGGAATGTTGGCCTTGACAAGTCCAAGGTTACAGAAGCATTCAAATCTAGAATTTGGAGACTCCAAAAGGTGATAATATCTATTTTTATATGATTTTTTCCATAGTATACTTCATGGTCCTCACTAGATCATCTTCTAGAAGGATTTTTAATCAAGTTCCTCAGCCTGAAACTCCTCTTGAAGAATAACACCCTGAACCATTCCTAACCTTTATACATCCTAAACAAGAAGGTTTTGAAGAGGAAGAAGAGGAGGTTGAAGAATTAGTAGATCAAGAGGAATAATAAATGGCTAGAAGACATCCTTTCCCAGCCTTCAACACCCAAAATCCAATTAACCTTTCTACGTATGATCCTATTCCTCCTAATGATACCAAAATTCTCCCCAATTTCAATAGAGAGGGTCTTGTTACCCCATCTGAGCATATTAGGGACATTTCAAACTTTTGAAATTTCCACAATATTACCCATGCTAAAATAGATATTAGACTACTTGATATGTCTCTAAAGGGGAAGGCACTTGATTGGTATAGGACATTAGAAGGTGGTTGTATTACTAATTGGGATAGTTTTGGAGATTTTTTAGTAAACAATTTCAAAAATAAGAGTGACCATACTTCACTAATTTGCCAAATGAATGTGATAAAGAGAGGTCCTAATGAATCCATGGGAGATTTCAATGAGATATTTCAAAGAACATGATATAGGTTGCCACCTACTATGAGGCCTCCTCCAAGATTTGTATTCCCCACCTATCTTAAGGCTATTGGCACTAATGTAGTAGTAATGTTGTAGTCAATGGGAGGATTTACTTTACCCAAGGCATATGAGATAGCCATTGAAGCTGAGAATAGTCTAATTCAAGCTAGGAAACTACCTCTAAGAGTCTCCATGCCTTTGTTGTCTCATAGTTTAGTTGAATCCCCAAGCATAGCATAAGCTCCCAATACTAATACCAAACCTAGAACTATTCCTAAGAAGGTGGATGATGCTATAGATAAGGATGAGATGATTCAGTCTTTGCAGGCCTAGCTCAAGCAAGAAAAAATGTATGCAAATGCTCCACCCAATCCTCAATATTATCCTTAGCATGGATATAGACCTCCACCCTAATACACTAACCAAGGAAGAGGAAAAGACCAATAAGGTTTCAATAGGTAGCCCAATACCTATAATCCTAATTCCATTTAATCAACAAAGGCTATTGTTTCAGTCCATACCAATCTAGTTCAAGGAGAGGAGAATTTGGATCATTGGGGGAAATATCAAGGTTAGTTTATGCATAATGGTGGAGAAGGTAATCAATCTTTGGTAACTCAAAAAGGAACTAATCTTTATGTTACATCATAAGAATAAAATCTCATGCAAAGAGATGTTCAAGGAGAAGGTAATAGTAAAAGTACTAGTTTTATGAATTTCCAAGTAGAAGATGATTATGTGCTGAATCAAAATATGTCATTTTCAGCCAACACAAGGGAGATATTCCATCAGCACAAGTTATTCTAGGTAGTTCCTCTCCAAGGTCACAAAGTGTAAGTACCAATGTAGTAGGTCCTACTAGTCACACTACTCCTCAAAGTTAGAATATGAGCAAAGTTGCCAAACCTCCAATACAACAAGTTCAAGTTCCCTCATTTCCTTCAAGAATGCAAGACAAGGTGAATACCTCCTCTCTAAATATTATTGACTCTTTGAATAATACCAAACTAGCATTTCTCTTTAGGAAGTATTGCACATGCCTGGTCAAAAGGAAATCCTACAAGAACAGCTTGTTAATATAAATGTAACTCCTCAAGCTCTAAAGTATAATGGTTTAGCCCTTACCAACACACATAATCATGTCTTAGAACCATCTACCAAATCTAAAAATCCTCCACATTTCTATCTCACACTCATTGCAGGAGATAAATTAGTTCATAACTGCATTGTGGATAGTGGGGCCAGTACCATAGTTATGCCTAAAGTGGTTTCTGATAAATTGGGACTAAAATATGAGCCTCATAGCAAGGGTGTGTTGCATATTGATGGAAATATAGCCAAGAATTTGGAGTTAGTTAAAGGTTTTAATGTTTTCATGCATGATTGTCCAAGTTTCCCCATCCTATAAGACATTGTAGTGGTTGCTCTTCTAGCTCATTTTTCTATTTGCTTGTCAAGAGACTTCATGGCTAAGATTGGAGGGTACCTTGTAGCTAATTAGTATTTTCTATATTTTAGAATAAGATATGGAGATAAATTAACTATAAGAACATATCCCTTGGAAAGGTTCCACATTAAACCATATATGTAGATAAGTTCAAATCAAAATTATATGATTAGTGAGCAGGAAGAAGGAGCCATTGGTGGTGAAACATCCTTTCCCCTTAAAGGTATTTCTAAACTTTTTCTTGATGAGTATGGTATAGAAAATTATGAGCATGATCCCTATGCATTAATAGAATAAACTAAACTAGGAGTATATTGTATGCATGAGAAGTAACACTCTTATACCATCACTCACTAATGAGGATCATGAACTTGAAGGGATATGGGAAATGTTTTTTGATGGCTCTAGAAGCAAGGTGGGGAAAGGAGCTGGTGTCATTTTAGTTTCTCCTTGAAATAAATAGTATTATTCTTCATATAGATTCCATTTTAGTTGTACCTATAATGCAGATAAATATGAAGGATTGGTTCATGGCCTCCAATGGGAAAAGAGAAAGGGAGTCAAAAACTTGAAGGTATATAGAATCAGTGAACTAATTATACATCAATTGAGAAACCAAGCTACAGCCAAGAACCCTTTACTTACGTCCTATAGGAATATAGTGTGGGATATAATTAAGGACTTTAATGCTTTCAATATCCAACCTATACCACTAGACTCAAATAAACATACTGATAAGTAGGTTGTGATAGGAGCACATTTTGATACAGTTGTTGATGTAAGCAAAGAGAAGGACCAACCTCACATCAAGGTCATTTTGAGACCTTATATTCTAGATAATGAAGTGTCTTGGAAAGTGTTTGAGAGTGATAAGCACATTATACACTTCATTCAAAATGAAACAAAATTTTCCTCAAAGAATCAAAAGAAGCTTCACAATCAATATGAAGAACAAGTTATCCAGCTGAAGATAAACAAGATACCAAAGGGTCTGGTTACTTTGGAGAGTGTGTTCAATGAATATTATCAAATAAGGAAGGAAAGGGTAAGCATGTATACAAAGGAAGATAACTGCAAAAAATCTTGATATTTAAGGATACACTTCTAAAAACTGGTAAGATATGTTCTCTTTTCGAAAGACAAGCCTTCATTGAATTGTGTAAATAATTTCATGATATATTTTCTTGGGAATACAAGGATTTGAAAGGGTTTGATCCAATTCTAACTCATCACACCATTGAGTTAGAACCTGGAGATAAACCATTTAGGTAAAAATAGAGGCCTATCAATCCCAAGATAGAGGAACTCATGAAGACAGAGCTTACCAAATTGATTGAGTCTAGGATTATCTTTCCTATCAAGTACTCAACTTGGGTAGCTAACATTTTACCTATTTGGAAAAAGAGTGGAGAGATTAGACATTATGTGAACTTTAGGAATTTGAATAGAGTTTCACTCAAAGACCATTATCCACTACATTCCATGGAGCAGATTTTGCAATTGGTGTTAGGTTCTCAATGCTTTTCACTACTTAATGGCTATTCAAGTTATAACCAAATATTATTAAATGAGGATGATTAGTTCAATATATAATTCACCATAAAATTGGGAACATTTTCATATTTAAATATGCCTTTTGGTTTGTTTAATGTTGGTGCTACCTTCCAAAGGGCAATGGACATGGCCTTTAAAGGTTTGATAAATGAGTTTTTGCTTGTATACCTTGATGATATAAATATTTTTTCCAAGGATGTTGATAACCACATGAGACATCTAATTCAGGTCTTTGAAAGGTGCAAAGAGTTTGAAGGTTCTCTTAATCCAAAAAAAATGTATCTTTGTTGTTCATGAAGGCAAATTATTAGGTCTTGTTGTGTCAAAGGAAGGCATGTCTATTGATCCTAAAAGGATTGAGGCAATTTTAGGCCTATATTTTCTTCTACACAAGAAAGGTTTGAAAACTTTCTTAGGCAAGATTAACTTTCTAATAAGGTTTATTCCAGGATTTGCTACTTTGATGAAGCCTAATACAACCATGCTCAAGAAGAACCAAGCTTTTGGTTGGACAAAGGAAGGTAAGAATAGTTTTGAGGCAATCAAAAAATTAATTTCCCAATCTCCTACTCTTTGAAACCCAAACATTGACAAGGATTTCATACTCTATACTTTTTATAGCCTTCACACAATCTTAGCTATGCTTATGAAAAAGAATGATGAAGAAATTGAACAACCCATTGCATTGTTTAGTCAAGGATTGGAAGATTATGAGGTCAAGTACACATTTTTTTAGAAAAAATCTATAGCTATGATAATAGGTTTGAAAACGTTTAGGTACATGATTTCAAACAATAGGATACATGTCATGGTCTCTCATCCTAGCACTAAAGAGTTCCTCTTAAGTAAAGACCTCAATGAGAAGAGAGCTAGGTGGATCACAAAGGTAATGGAGTATGATGTTGATATCAAGGTAACTAACTTGGTAAGAGGAAAGGGATTGTGTGAACATTTAGCTTTATATATTCAAAGGCCAAAGGAAAAGATCTTGTTCACTCAAGTTCATCCCTAACTAGCTAGTCACACACCAATTCAAAGTTGGACATAAGACATCATTGGTTTCCTCCAAAATGGTGATTGTCTTAATGGTTTGAAAAAGTAACAAAGAAAGTATTTCAGATTTCAAAACATTCCTTATTATCTTATAGATGATATTCTCTTTCATAAGAATGTGAATGGTGTACTACTAAGGTGTGTTGACAATGATCAATTTGGCATCTTTTTGGAAAAGTTTCACAATGGTGTAGATGGAGGTAATTTCTCCCTAAAAACAATAGATGAAAAAATAATGAGGGCAGGGTATTATTGGCCTAGCCTTTTCAAATATTTCTACTCTTGGGTTAGGAGGTGTCCTTAATGTGCCTTATTTATAGGCAAATAGAAATTTTCAGCCCTTTCATTGAATCCTATCCAAGTGAACCAGCCTTTCATGCAATGGGGCCTTGATTTCATTGGTATGATCAACCCTCCATCAAGTGTTGGACACAAATGGATATTGACTGCTATTGACTACTTCACAAGGTGGGTAAAGGCTATTACATTAAAAGAGGAAAATGAAAATGCAATCTTGGAGTTTTATGAGAGTATCACAACAAGATTTGGGGTGCCCTATACTAGCATTTTTGATAATGCACTTGATTTTATGAGTGTTAAATTTTTTGAGTGGGTAAATAGGAATGTAATTTACTTGAGTACCTCATCCAACTATTACCCTCATGGTAATGTATTGGTTGAGTCTACTAATACTAAACTCATCAAGATCATGAAGAGGACATTAGAGAACAATCAAAGATCATGGGACACCAAGTCGAAGATAACCTTATGGGATAATAGGATCACTCTTAAGAGATTAATTGGTAACTCTCCCTCTATGTTGGTTTATGGGTGAGAAGCCAGGTTATCCATCTCCCAAGAGCTCCCTACTCTAAGACTTGCACATCAGCTAGAACTGTTATAAATTACTCCAATACAAGTCAAATTGATAAAACTAATGAAACTACAAGAAGCAAGGGATAATGCACATAATACCATGGAACACCACCAAGTACTCATGAAGAAATCTTTTGATAAAAGAGCAAGTACAATAGTGTTTATGGAAGGTGACTTGGTTCTAAAATGGGATGAGGATAGAGCAAAATTAGGTAAACATACACATTTTTATGCTTTATGGAGTGGCCCTTACATCATCAAGTGTAAGCAAAGAAACTCCTTTCAATTGACCAAGATGAATGGATAAGAATTGCCTATCCCTGTGAATGGGATACATCTAAAGTTCTAGTATTAGTCCTTGTAGGTTGATCTTGTAAATAGTAGCATAGGTGTGTGTGTTTAGTCTAGTTTTGTTTTATCTCTTATGTACCCTAAGTGTTCTAGTTGACACATGTGTGTTTCCTTTGTTTTTCTTTATGTTCTCTAAGTGCTTAGTAACACAAGTGTGTCTTTGCCTATGTATGTCTTGTGTAATGTCATTGTCTTGTGTTCAATCCAAGGTTTAATCATGGCAATTTTAGTACTCATTTTATGTGAATCCATGTTCAATAGAAGGATTTAGGCATAATAGGCACGCCATACCTAGGAATCACTAAGAATTTTGGTCATTTCCACTCCCAGGTTTGCATCTTTTAAATTTGGCTAAGTCCATTACTTAGATTTTCTTCAGAAGAAATGTTCTTTAGCAAAGCCCAAAAAAATACCAAGTGTTATTTCTTTTGAAAAGTACATTTTGGCCTTTTTCTAACCCTTTGCCTAATTATTTTAGGGTATTTGTCTGAAGCATTGTGCCAAAAAAATTTAGACTTTTTGTTTGAGGCTTTTCCTTAAGAGTATTTCTTCATGTTTTCTTCTAGGCAAGTGATGAATTCTTTCAGACAATTTGTCTGCATAATTTTTTCCAAAGGTACTTTATAATTTCTCTAAAGGACTCTTTCAAGCCAAAAGGGACCCTTGTAATTTTTTCAAAGGGTACTTTCATTTTTTGTCGAGAAAAGGTCCACTTCAATTTTTCTAAAGGATCATGCAACTTTCTTGAAGGGTATTTTATTTGGAAAGTTGTCACTTTCATTTTTATGAAGGGTCACTTGCATTTTCAAAGGACCATTTACAAAAGTTAAAGCACCATTAAAACTTCTCTAAAGGGCATTTCAACTTCTCCAAAGGGACCAATCAAAAATCCATAGGAAAGGAAATGAATAGAAGGAACTCCTAAAGAATTCCTTTAGAATTTTTGTCTAAAGGAAATGAATAAGCAAGAAGACTGAAGAAATGAATTCTTTCAAAAAGATATTCCAATGAATTCTTGTGGAAAAATTGTCTGCAAGAAAGGGTCAAGTTAAAAAGTCCAAAGGAAATACCTAAAAGGTGATGGGCCATAAAACATCAATTTCAAATACAAGAAATAGCCATTGCTATTAAAAATACTTGGTGATGACATGAGAGCAAATAAATAAATCAAAATGGATAGGTTAATAGATCAAGTCATTGTTGGTGGCTGACCAAATCAAAGAGCTTCTATGAGATCAATAGATACATGTGTCCAAAGGATAACTAGTATTTAGAAAGAGCATTTTCTAACTACGATCATGAGTTCTAGCAGTGCAATGTGTTGAGTTCTCTATTTTTAGTTTCAAACTCTCATAGATGATTTTTGATAGAAGCAATTTATTGTGCCACACTTGAAGGTTTTATGCCAATTGTCACCATTCTCATAACTTGTTTTGGACAAGTAAGACTCTTGACATGGAATGGCTCACCCATCCATCGCTTTCATACATCTATAACTAATTCTCACATGTGGACACATGTCCTTGTGCCTTTTTAGATTCTCTTCTCTCTCTCTCTTCCCCAAAGTTCTATAAATTGATCCATTTTATCCATTGTAGATAATGACATTTTTGGTATGGTGAAGCCCTACTGAAATGACATTGCACTTTACTTTTAAACATTGAATACAAGACCAATTCTAAGTTGTGAATTTTTGTTTAAGTAAGTGAGTGATGTATAGCGGAGCTAAGTGAAAGCATCATCCTTACTTCCTTTATCCTTCATGTTTAAACAAAGCTTTTGATGTTAATAGGTCATGTGAAGTGTGTTGAATGTATCAAACTCTCTTTCAAGTATGAAATTGTATTTACGATGTGAAATTTACCCCTTAGGTTGATTATTTTGTTGATTATCTCAAGCATGTTAACTTCACATTGAAACACTATGTTAGTATTTTTAAATTCATGTAATTAGTCTTGGAAAACATTATTACTTAGTAGAAGTGTGATAGTCAATGGGATAAATTCCTGGTGGATCACCTTTTTATCATAGTTTTTCTTATTTTATGCAAATTCTTGACTCTTTTCATCAACAAGTAGTAGATTAGGTGATAGACACTTAGAGAAGAATTCAAGGAGCTAGCCCTTTTCAATCCTAGAGACTCATCTCTCTTACAATTTCCCATAAACTTGAGGGATGATTCAATGTGGCATCAAATTAAAGGAATTTCATAAAATGTCCTAGGGTGCACAATTTGATGACAATAGTTACTATAGATGCATATGCTTTGTAAGTCATCTCGTGAACATTTTGTTTTATCCCACATTCATGGGAAGTAGTGGTTGTTTAGATTAGAATTCATATATAATTAAGTGTTGAGGCCAATGAAGGCATCCACAAATTATTTGTATTGATCTTGCTCAAAGGAGGTTACCCCCTTGAAGTGGTCTACAGCCAATATAATCTATTCAGTGTTTCTATTCATTTTTTAATTTTGTTATTTCATGCATTTATATTGAATTGTTTCAGGAGGATCCTCTCACAAATTTTTAATTTTTTCATTTATGAAGCAATAGAAAATGTTAGTCGAAAAACCCAATTCCAAATGGAATATAAAGAATCATTGATTACTCATCTAAATAATAAAAAGGGATTAATAGATTCATTTTTGTTGTTACAAGAGATGAAAGAAGTAAATCAGATAAAAATAATGCTACCCCACCTAGTAATGGTGAATCCTTAGAAGGAAATATAAATCAACCCATACTTATCAATCCACCTACATCTAATGGAGGCACATATTATGTGCTTAAACCTTTGTTCCCTAAAGCTAATATTGATACGTCTATTATGTACTCACCCATTTTTTCAACACAAATATTAGTTTCAATACCTATTCCTACTCACAACATGTTTTCATTCCCTTTGGTAAATACTCAATTGGATAATATAAATCCCACTGGGCCTATATTGCAAACACTCCTTCAAGTCATAAAAAACTTAGTGGACAAGGTTACAAACATTGAAAAAAAATTAAAATCCCCTCTTGCTATAGATTCACATGATGTTACATAACCCTCTTTCACTTGAGATATCTTTATACCCTTTGCCAACTAGTTTTTTGCATCTAAGTTCATATTTTATGATGATAAGGGTGATCTAGAGTAGTACTTTCAAACATTTTATGTGTCATGCCTTGACTATGCCTCCAATGATAAAATTTTGACCAAATTATTTCTAAGGAGACACAAAGACTATGCTTTGATGTGGTTTTATGACTTACCTCTCCAATCTGTGAAAGCATTCAAAACTCTTGAAAATTAGTTTTTGGCACACTTTTCTATTAAAATTACTAAAAAGGATTACTATGATCAAATTTTAAATATCAAACAAGGAACCAATATACCTATCAATAAATATGTGTTGAGGTATAAGATAATTCTATCCAAAATGACCAATATTATGGCCAATAAAGAGTTGCAAGACATATTCAAGAAAATTTTGCTTGCTCCTTTACATGAGTCTATTGTTTTCAAGAAGTTTCGATATTTTGTTGACTTATGCCATGTTTTATAGGACCATGAAATGAATCTTATATCTTTCAATAATCTCAATTATATATAAAAAACATTAGATACATCTACATCTAGTAAAAAATTTACAATTAAACCATGTTATAAGGTAAAACCTCTTGAACCTAAAAAGGAAACAACCACCATAGTTAATGTAGTTTCACATTTTCCTAATTAGCTTAGTTTATCTAATACACTAAGGAGATAATTCAAATATAACATTGAGCCTCCTACTTCATTACTCCTATGGTTGACAGCGTGTCATATTATATCTCTCCCTCCTCCTATAGAGGTTGATATAAATAGACCTATACCCAAAGGATATGATGAAAATTATTACTATGACTATAACTAAGGTGTTATGAATTCTACGAATAGATGTTTTACCTTGAAGCATAATATATAGGACCTCATTGATGACCAACAAATTAGATTTGATGACCCTCTAAAGGAATCAAGTTCACAACTTGGTGATCACCATAAGTAAAATATATTTAACAAACCTATTTATTACCATTAACAAGGAACCAAAAGTAAAAATGGCATATAATTCACATTCTTCTCCATCATATTATGAACACCCACTAGATGGGGTTATTGGTACTTACATGCAACATATACCTCCTATGGTTTAAAAACCTATCATTTCCTTTGATAATAGTGAAATCAAGGATGATGAATCTAATCCTCATTCTCTATTTATTTTATCATACCTTTATAAACACCCCATACATAGTGTTATTAATGATAATGGTGCGATAGAAAATGTTTGCATCATGATGAACATTTGGGTTATGTTCATCATGATTTACACCCCTCTAATAGATAAATCATAACATTTGATGGGACCTCCCAAAAATGTCTTTACAATATTGATCTACCTTTACATGTTGGTCCTACACATGTGGTTACTAATTTCTTAGTTATACCTTCTACATGTGTCTTTGACATGTTTTTGGGATGACTTTGGATACATAATCTTCAATTAGTACCTTCTAAAGTACATGGGTTGTTAATTACATTCATGCCAATTAGGTAATTATATTTTCTAATGTTCCATATGAGCATCCTCTTAAACAAGATAAATTCATACCCATGTAGTTAATTATCAATCCTATTAATTCTAATCCACCACAAAAGGGTAAGCAATATGCAATCCACTTTACTAGGTAGCTAGTACTTGAGAGACCTTTACATCAAAGATATATGGTGGGTTCTATGGAATCCTCATCTTCCATGCACCATATTCAGATGTATAGAGCACTTAAACATGTTCCTAATATTATATTATAAATAAACCATAGAGTACATAGATATGGGTTCCAAGAACCCCTCTTCCTTCTATTGGTATTTCATGACCTAAGAGTTTTATTATATATACATTAATCATCATAGATATTATAGTGATAGATATTTCACCTATACATGCTCATTGGTAGTACCACCAATTTATTGAACTAGGTTTTGAGTGGGGAGATATGTATGATAAGCCTTTGGATGAGACCATAAGATGATCTTATCTCTTTAAAAGTACCAAAAAAATCAAAACATTTAAAAAAATATATAAAAACATTTTTCATCTCCTACATGTTCTATTGGTTCCCTAGAATTTGTGTGTTAATTCCATGTTGAGTGATATCATATAATTTACTCTTACATATACATATGTGATAAACTTTACATTGGGTGTGATACAAGTATACACATATACATGATACACTAATATTTTAGATATTGGGATTTCCCTCTACTCATGTCATATGGATATTGGGAGAATATACTACTTTTATCTTGATACAAATAGGTTATATGATTTGATCATCACTCTACACTATCATTTTTTATCTTAAATATGTACATACACATGCTTATTATCTATTCTTATATCTTACACATGGTACTTGATACATTATGCACTTGACATTTTTTCTAACATATTTGACCCATGTGCCACTATGACATGTTTATGCTTTACTTTTTACACTTTATTGAGTGTTTTGCCTTACTATTATCTTGAGTGTTATATAATTTTAATATTATTTGTTTTATATGGCCCTTGTGCCTATGTTTGCCTTCTTGGACATTTGAATATGCCATTACTTGTTGTATGAACATTTGAATGTCATTCCTTACTTTGTTTACATTTTAATAAGTCATGTCCACTTGATTTTGTGGCATTTTAAGATGACCCTTTTTTGTGGTCTCCTTGGACCATTAACTTTTGACTTTATTTTGAGTGCTCTTATGTATGTGCTTGTTTAATTTATGATCATGGATTATTACTATCTAAATGTTTCCATGATATTTATCATGCATCTTAGGAATACATGTGATCACATTGGTTCTATTTTCTTTAATGATACATTTACATATGCATATTTTTATACATGATACATGGTTAGACTCACATATTTTATAGTTGTCTTAACCTTTTGAGTTGAGGTTACTACTAGGTACTATTTTTCCCTCACCTTAAAAGGGGGAATATCAATGGAGGCATGCCATATAGACATGGCTTCCACACATTCATAGTTTTCATATTATAATGGGGGCATGATTTGAAATCATGTTCTCTACACTCATTCAATGTGTTATTTATGCCAATTCATAGATTCAGTGGGGACATGCTTTGGAAGCATGTTCTCCACACCTATTCAGTATTTAAGATCTCTAGTTTATAGTGGGGTAATGTTTTGGAAACATGTCTTCCACATTGGTACTTGTATTAATTTCATATATATCCATATATAGTGGAGGAATGCTTTAGAATCATGTCCTTCACACTTACACAGTTATCCAAATTGGCCAAAGCACATAATTATATGATTCAATTTCATAGGTGTGGTAGAATTCTATACATTGATACCACTATTATACACAGTTTTAGCATGAGTCATATCTAAGGTGAATATGTTATGCAACATGTTCTTAATATTTAAAAATCTAATTTAGTTTCATATTTTAAAACCATTCATGTATTGATACCCTATAAATATTTATAAATTTTATCAAGCCAATCTATTATAGTAGTTGGTTCACCTTTTGGTATGGTTGAGGTGATAAAATCACTCAATATTACCAATTTTTAAAGTTGGATCTGATTATATCATCCAACCTCACTAGGTTATAAGTATCATTATGTTGCATAGTTGAGCTAATCTCAATTTCCAAGTGGTAACTCACTTTTTATCTAAATTTTGGGGCATGTGCCTTCCAATCTCTCTCTATCTATATATCTCCTTGGATTTATACATTTTATATATTTATCTTAATATTGTTTTTAGAGATTTATAATGATATATATTTTGTAAAACAATTTTTTCAATAGGCAAGGTGGTTACAACAACACATAGGTGTACTCAAAAACCTTGATCTTTCAATTTCAATCTATTTAAAGTAATTTTAACTCATATTATATTCATTAATTTTACATTGTAATTTTCTCTTGGTTGCATGCCTGTTATCATTAAATCACTCAAATTCAAATAAATTAAGGACAAGGTGTACATACACACACAAGTACTTATTCTTTCCTTTAAACTATAAATTTAATCACTAGATTAAAGGGGGGAAATGTAGATGATATTTTATGATTATGTAGCACCTTGATCTTGTACACTCTTCAAACTTAAACCTTGGTTGTTCCTCTTAATTATAAACTCTCCTTACTTTTTTAAGCCTCAAATATTATTTATCTTTTGCCCCTTATCCTATATCTTAGTCTAACTAGACTTATTTTGATAACACAAACATTTTATCTTCACCAAAATGTTTAAAATGTACTTATCTTACACCTTTATAAGTTTTGATCCTTTACCTATTTTTATATTCCTTGAACACTAATGTTCAAGATATATAGTAGTATCAACATTAATGTCCTACCCTAAAGTAAGTGATTAGTTCCCTAAATTCATCCAATTTTCAAGTGAAATGTATCCTAATGGTTGACATAAGTGATTTAATGTGAGTTATTACTCTAAAGGGATTGATTTAAATATAATATCAACCCCCATTCATTCCTCACCTAGAAATCAAACTAAAAAATATTCAAGAAGCAATCAAGTAATAAAAAAACTTTCCTATTCTACCCTATTCTGATATAAGTAAAGAAAAACATCCCATAAATAGGTCTAAAGTACTAAAGGAGTAGTCATAAGGTCTTATTCACCAAGTTACAAGCTAGGTCATTATTGTACTTGATTTACACACATTGCATGATTCACACAAAAACCAACATTTAGGTGAGAACTACATGATTTTAAGGCCTTCTTATAGAGTATTGGATATATAAGTATCACCCTTTGATAGTAGGGCCATTTTAGGTCAACTCGACACTGTGTTCCCACTAACCCATTTTCCCCAAGGTCACATTGAAGATGGAAAGCTAGGATTTTTCCATTTCACTAGGAGTTATAGTCCATGACCTAGATATAAATTTACCAAAGTGAAGGCATATACAAACCCATAAGCATTCAACTAGTCACATTTTATTTCTCTAAATATTCTATATAGGACACTATCATTAGACTCAAATAGTATTATTGAATCAACCATCCCAAGCTGATATAATAGTCTAGAGAGCTAAAGGCACCAGATATAGAATCTAAAAACTATTTTGGAACTATCTTCCCACCTGATTTTATCTTATTTCAAATCTATATCTCTTTAGCATCAGATCTAACTAAGTACCTTATTTTATGTCATTTCTATATCTAGCATAGTTATACTTTCCATTTATGGTTTATCTTAGTTTAATAAATTTATCTTATGGTACATCTGAGTTTAGCATTTTATTGGCTTATTATATATCTGATATTCACCCTTTTACCCTATCATTTCTATAGATTTAACCCTATCTACCCAAGAGGATCCACATCCAAGTTAGGGTCAAACAATTACAATGTATTCATGTACTCCTATATATTATGTCATATTTCATTACTAAAAGTAAGGTTAAGTAATTATCATTCCCTCTAAATTATCAAATAGATTATAAATTTATATTTATATTATATATATCTAAATCCTTTTGAATCCTCTAATACTCCACATGAATCTAAATCATCATTTTGAATGTAACATCAATTGTCAAATAAGTTAGCTATGTGAGTGACTAACTATAAATCTTGTTACATAGTTACAAATGTGTATGTTTTTCACTTTTATAATATGTCTCTATATCAATTAAGTAATAAGGAGATACACTCTTATCACAAATAAAAGTATATTCCTACACACACACACACACACACACGTACGCACGCGCGCGCGCACGCGCGCACACACACACACACACACACACACACACACACACACACACACACACACACACACACACACACACACACACACACACACACACACACACACACTTACAAGATCATATTAATATTTGGTGTAACATAGCCCTTTTTATAGCTTACATACATATATGTATATGGTTGTATAGTAAAATAGGGATAAGTAATCATTGTTTCCTCAAGGATATCTATTAGTTTACCAATTTATTGGAAATTTTAACATAGTTTAAACCTTTCAGATTCCTCTAATGTTCTACTAAAATAAAAAAATGTCATTGAATATAACTCTATAAATCTAACTTAATACAAGGTATATGAATTCTATTATATAAATCTATAGTTATTCATGAATTTCCTAATGATATGTCCCAATCCTTGATTGAGTATCAATTGATATAATCATATCCCCTACATAAGTTTATATATATATATATATATATATATATATATATATATATAGACACACACATTCACTTGTTCTAATTTTTAATAACTTAACATAGTCCACCCACAACTCAAATACAAGCATATATATGATTATGTTATAGATTTCAGCACAACCACAATTTATATATGTTTAACAGACACTCAAACCACCTAAACACATACTTGGCCTTCATTCTCTTCTATTTATATACATATTTATGTATAAAACTACACAATTTCATTCCAATAAATATTGATAACTTATATTTGAAGGCATGATTTAAAAACATGCCACTTTTCTCAAATTACAATCCATGGTTTCATATATGATAACATGAATTAAATAATTTAAAACTTAAAAAACAATCTATAACCCATTATATTTATACCCATGTGTTACATTTTCCATGGTTTTGATTCAACAAAGATTATGTCTAAGTTTAAACCATTTCACAAAGGTAATTTATTTTTCATAGGAAAAAATAACAATTGAGATAAATTTCAAAAATCTCTACCATCACTTTTACAATATTGTGTATGTAAATGGGTTCCATACCCATGTATATAAAGGCTAATCCCTAATTTTACTAGGCATTACCAAAACATACATTCAGATGGTTTTAGCAATCTCCTAGGGAAGAAAAGCTTTTAAAAAAATTTCTTCTAAATGGAACTTAGTCCATTTTCAAATATAAATATAACTCACATAAATCCATATTCTCAACTTAAAAAGTCTATTTACCTAGTTACTTCAATGGTTGTTGTTCTAATAAATATGTTGGTATCCCTTGCCAATGTTCTTCTTCTTTCTTCCACATCCCCCACATTCTTCCATCTTGTTCCTCTTATTATTTTTTATTTTTCCTCCTCCATGTTCTGTATGCCCTTTATTTTCTCCTAAAATTCTATTATTTATCATTAAAGATGTCAATTAATCAATGCTAACTTAAGAGTCCATAACTTATTTTTGCATGGTGGTTAGATGATAAACCCTACCACTTAGATTATTCCCTAAAATGGTTATGTTAATCCATAATGATAGAAAATAAACCAAATTCATTGTAAATGATTTCAAAAAATAACTAATTTATTTTGGCTTGAATGGATGCATGGTATTAAGGACCTCAAACCTTTCATTTAATCAAAAACTAATTTCCTAAGTTTCAAAAACTCATATAAAATAAATTATTGGGTGTATTTTTTCCTAGATCATCTAGGCCACCAAAAAGGGGTAGGATGAAACCCAAAAAAATTTACATTAATTCAAATAAAAGTAAATGGTTTAAATAAACATCCTATACTCCAAATGTTTATAATTCATCAAAATAAGTCTATCACCATTCATATCTTAGTAACCAAAGTTCAACCCATATAATGGTTTCATAGAGATTCACATAGCTGGTGTATACTAATAAAATTAATGATTTTTTTAAATAATAACATCTATTTTAATTTTTTATTATACTAAAAGGTAAAATTTTTTTACATAATAAATGCAAGGCATGCAATATCAACCATAGTGATAAATAGTAAAAATAAGCATATAACACTTCCATAAAATAACATCAAAATATAATTCATTTCATTAGGAAAGAGTGTGAGTGTGTGTATGGATTTGGTTTAAATATTTTTATACCCAGTGCTAATATTTCCATCTTCCTCCCCTATGATACTCTCCCTTCATTCCACTCTATGAGGGTGGGATAGTCATGCAAGCACATTGATTAAACAAAATGGTATTTAGTTTGAAGTTACAATAAAATCATAAGATCCTCATAATATATACACATCATTGAACTATTATAATACAAATCAAATCTAAAAATTAAATCATATCCATATAATATTATAATACACCAAAATATAATATATCCAAATGCACATGATAATTCTTCTAAACATAACCAACCATGAAATAAAATAGTACAGTTGTCAAACTATATAGCTTAAATGTCTAGATGTAACATCAAAGTTAGGAAATATTAATCATTAGTTTTACTTTCTTTTATAATAATAATGTAATATTTGAAGAGTGGGATGGGATGTAAAATCCTTCCCCTAAAATAGGTCATCATTTTAAAGACTTTTATTTTAAACAATTTTTTTTAAATTAAATAATAATATTCAACAAAAAGTTATTCAAATAGATAAGGAAAAACCTATATAATTCCTCATAATCCTCCAATGTGGCACTATGTTTTGAATATTGGTCCCACTAAACCTTAAATATTTATATTTATCTATTATGCAAGATAATCTTATGAGTATCAATTATTATAATTAGTTATACTATGACCACCCCTAGATCCATAACTTGTAATGCATTCCAATCCAAAACATGCAAAGGATTAGCTATGTATTTATTAAGATAAGATACATTAAAAAAATTATTCAATTATGCTAAATATGGTGTAAAATCAATTCTATATGTTATAGGATTTATCACTTCTAGAACCTCAAAGGTTCTTACATATCTTAGTGGTAATTTTGTTAATTTCCTAAATTTAATGGCACTCTTTTGGGGTTTGACTCATAGAAAAAAAATATCTCCAATTGAAAATTGCCTTTTTGTCCTTTTCAAGTTATCATAGATTTTATATGTGTCATTGGATTCAACCATATTTTAATTATTATATCCACCTACTCTTCCATTTTAGCAAGCTTATCAGGTTTAAATACCACTCTATCTTCTAGTGTATCCTATCTGATTAGTGTTTTACACCTACCATATAATGCTTCAAAAGGAGCCATATTCAATGTTTATTGGAATGAGTTTTTATAATCAAACTCAACAAAAGGTAGGTATTATTCCCATTTGTATTATTGGTCCATGCAATACATACTAAATAGATCCTCTAAGATTTGATTCACTCTTTGTTATATCCATATGTTTCTAGATGGTAAGTTGTATTATTTTCTTAGTTGTGTACATAAATATATATTAAGAGTTTGAAAAAACCTTAAAGTCATCTTAGGGTCTTTTTCTAAAATCATCTTATCTAGAAACCCATGCAATCTATACACTTCCTTAACAAATCTTTTAGCAAGCATTGGTGTGTCATATAAAAAATTACCTAGAATGAAGTGTGTTACTTTGGTGAATTTATCAAAAACCACCAATATCATATCATGATGATACCTTTACATAGGCAATCTTTGGAAAAAGTCCATGTTAATGACTTTCCATTTAAATTTTGGTATGGAATGTGGGTACAACAAGCCATCTATATGCACGTGTTCATGCTTGACTTGTTGACATTCCAAGAATCTAGAAAAAATCTATTTCATCTTTCTTAATTCCTTTCCAAAAATATAATGGTTTTATCACTGCTAAGAGATTGGTCACACTAAGATGTCTTAAATATAGATAATTATGCACCTCTCTTAGCATTGTACCCTATAAATTTTCCCTATCAAATATATATATTATTCCATTATATCTCAAAAGTCCATTTCAAGTTAAAACACTTTATATCTAATATCTTGTGAATTTTATGATATCACTTTCTTAACCTCCTCATTGAATTCATCTCCTGATGAGAAATTTACTACCTAGTCCTAGACAGTACTCATGATAGTAGCCAAATTTGTAATGTACCTTTAATGACTAAGGGCATCTACAACTCTCTTTTACTTTCCCTTAATGTAGCTAATGTCAAAATCATAATCTAATAATTATTATTTTGTATTTGATAGGTAAAGATGAGTTGAAGGGACCTAGACCCAATACAAAAGAGAATAGACAAAAAGGTGAGAGAAAGCAACAAAGCCCAAATGAGATAAGGGTGAACACCCTGATGACCAACCTAACTTTTACTAAACTTTAGACAATAGACAACTGATAGATAAAAAAGGACCCAACCCAAAATGGGAAACAACAAAGTTATTCTAATTTAGAGTAAGTGACCAATTACTTGTTCACTGTAGCTAATGTCAAAATCATAATCTAATAATAATTATAACCATCATGTTTAATGAGAATTAAGGTTAGGTTGGGTAAATATGTATTTGAGTCC
The DNA here is from genome assembly GCA_037957365.1 of Torreya grandis. Taxonomy (NCBI): domain Eukaryota; kingdom Viridiplantae; phylum Streptophyta; class Pinopsida; order Cupressales; family Taxaceae; genus Torreya; species Torreya grandis. Next base: position 861,877 of record JARHVA010003485.1, on the reverse strand, counting down.
AAAATTATCAGTTTTAAGCTCAAAAGGTTTTCCCAAGCAATGCCTCTATACCATAAAGCACACACTATGGTAGATAATTCTAATTCATGTGGCACATAATTTTCCTCATATGGCTTCAATTTCCTTGATTCAATAGCTACAACTAAATTATCCTACATAAAAACTATTAAGGATTAGTGTTTACATTAGGTAGTTTACTTTGGTAAATAGTAATTATATTATTACCTAAGTTAGAATATATTATTTAGTATGTTATTATTGTGAATAAAAATAATAATATACGAGTAGATATGGTAGATAGTTGGGAGGTTATTTGCTGAGTGATTATAGGGATTAGATCATCCCCGATTATAATATATCTATCTCATATATATTTGTATGAGGTCACTTGTATTATTAAGAGAGTGTGCACTAAAATATTATTATTATGTGATCAAATTATCTTCTATGTGATTCATTTTGTTTATACATACACTCTGATTAGAATCAATATCTAGTATCAAAGCTATATTGGTTTTGTACATGTAATAGAGTTTTGAAGTTTTCTAGGGGAAGTTATTCTGATCTACAATGCCCCTATAAATGTCATATCTTTTTGAAGATAATACTAGTTTATAGATAAGTGTTTATATATTAGTGAGATTAATTATCTTAGTATTATTTTCCAAAGTTCATAGTTATAATAGAGTTGGTAACCAAATGCATGTTGTATTGATTGGATTCTATATTGTATACAGTTCCTAACAATTACATCATGTGCTAAGCTACTTCAATGGTGACAGTTTTATTATCTTCCTCAAACTTTAAGTTATCTACTAATTTATTTAAACAAGTTGTTAATGGAGATAGACCATGACAAACAAATTTGTTATCTCATTCAGCTCTGCTTAGAAGTATGGTGTGTTCATTCAATTCCTCTAACTATCTTGATCTCATAGAAAAATAGTGGAAGTGTGATGTCCTGATTTATGAGACTTGTGTTGAGATGCATTCCCTCAATAGCATTCAATGTAACTACATTCCAAAATTCATCATACTATTGAACTTCAAATATCACATCCTTGTTTATATATGGTGACCTTCACGAACTAATAGGCTATCAAAATGATAAATAAAACATAATTTAGAGTTGTCCAGATCAGTTTTTGGCATCATTATACAGTGATGAAACCTACCTTCTCTACCCATGTGTATATTTTGCATGTATCTTTAAGTCATATTTTTTAATCTTTCATTTGTTATTGAGTTTTTTAGTTTTGATAGGCTTGAATATAATTTATTATTAGGGCATTTTAAGTCTTTATGGTTTTAGTTTAGATGGATCTTTATTGGTTCATGTTTTATTAAGTTGTTTTAGGTCAATAGATTTAGGTTTTATATTTTTGAGTCCTAAGACATAGTTAAATGGTATAAGATAATTTAATGTGTTTGATTTATAACTATTATTAACTAGTTTTAGGATGTTTAATATTTTGATTACCATTACAAAGTCATTATTAAGTTTTATGTTGCTATATTGTCAAAATTAAAAAAAATGTCATCAAGTTTTAATGTTAGAGTCAATTTTAAAATGTGTCATTTTTGGTGAAAAAGTCAAAAAATCCAAAATTTGCCTTTATGTTAAAATATTCAAAGTCACGTGTCAAAATTGTAGTGGATTCACTTTCGATAGAACCTGATGTCCAAAATATAAAAATATCAAGACATTAAAATTTGGAAGAATTTTGAAGATGGATATGAAGCTGACACCAAACTAGAGGATGTTTGACTGCAAAAACATCAATGTCTGATAGCACGTCAGTACATATAACATATAAATAAATAATGTAGTTATTGTTAAAGGATAGTGGGAATAGAAGTAGGAGGCTTTCTACATCTCTCATCAATCACCAATGATGGGGGCCCAAATGATTTTGTGACATTTTTTGTAGTGTGTTTTTTATTTTTTAGTGTTGTGTGTTTTGTGTCAAATCATCTGATTCCAAAGATAGTTCTTTAGTGGTGGTGAAAATTGTTTATGTTATTTTTTTAGTGGAAACAAACATCGATAGAGGATACATGATATAACAATGAGTATTTATTCTTCATAATATTTTATTTTATAGTATTATGTGTGTTTTTATTCCCTTGTTGGATTATAGAAAAGGAGAGTATAGACATTATGGAATATGGCAACAGTTGTATAGGGGGAACCTAACTACATAAATCCTAAGACTGTAGAGATCCTCTAACTATAATAATTATTTATGAATATTATAATCAAGTGAAATGTCTATTGCATTCATAAGGAGTAAATTTATTGTCATACAATTATGTTCCCAGTTTTTGAAGATGTACTTTCTCCCCATGTAAACACTAAGGTGAATAATGTTAAGGATTATCATTTATATTAGGTAGTTTACTTTGGTAAATAGTAATTATACTATTACCTAAGTTATAATATATAATTTAATATGTTATTCTTGTGAATAACAACAATAATATATGGGTAGATATTATAGATAATTGGGATGTTATTTACTGAGTGATTATAAGGATTTGAGCATATCCAATTATAGGATATATGTCTCCTATATATTTGTATGAGGTCACTTGTATTATTAAGAGTGTGAAACTGAATATTATTATTGTGTGATCAAATTATTTTTTGTGTTTAGTTTTTTCTATACATATACTCTGACCAAAATAAATAAAAACTCCTCCTAATCCATCTCTTAAATAATCAATTATCACTACAAGATGTCAATTTGGATTAAAAATTCACAACATTAGTCCTGAAATGAGCCTCTTTTTCAAATCTGGAAGGCTTATTCACATTTATTGGACCAAACAAAATGTTGATATTTTTGCTAAAGAGAGCTGATTGGGTTTGTTATTTTAAATAAATTTGGCACAAATTTCCTATAATATCCATCCAAACCCATAAAATCACACATCTCATGCACATTCCTAGGTGTTGACCATTTCATGATGGTTTTAATATTAGTTGAATCAAATGAGATTCCTTTTGTGTATATAATATGACCCAAGTATTGTATTTTTATTTGAAATAAGGCACACTTAGACAATTTCCTAAAGATTTTATCCTTTCTTAATTATTGAAAAACCAACCAATTTCCTAAAGATTTTATCCTTTTTTCATTGTTGAAAAACCAATCACAAATTCTCAATATGTTCCTCTTCACCTTTTGAATAAATATGGATGTCATCAATAAAAACCAACACAAATTGATCAAGGTAATTTTTTAACACACTTTTCATGAGATTCATGATTATTTTAGGTGCATTCATTATCCTAAAAGGAAGCACTGTAAACTCATAATTCTCATACATCATCTTGAAATCTATTTTTGAAATATCTTCCTCTTTTATCCTTAACTGATGATACCCAACCCGATGGTTAATCTTGGAAAAGACTATTTCACCATGTATTTGATATAAATTATCATTAATGTAGGGTAAGTGATATTATTATTAATATTTTGTTTATTTAAAATCATGTAATCTATATATAGGTGAAGATTCCCATCCTTCTTTATAAAAAATACCAGTTCACCCCATAGTGAAACACTTGGTTGAATCAAAATTATGGCCAAAATCTCATGCAATTGTGCTTTTAGCTCAACCAATTTGATTTTTACATTCTATAGGGAGCCTCAGATTGAGGTTCTGATCTTGGAATGATATCAATAATTAGTTCAAATTCACTTTTTAGAGGTAAACCTAGTAAATCCTCTAGTAAAACATCTTGAAACTCTTATATAAATGGGTAGTCTTCAATAGAAGTCTCCTTGGTTTCTTTGATTTCATCGACTTTGACCAAGAATATTTGGAATCATTTTTGTTGAACCTTTTTCAATTGAATGGCTGAAATTTGTCTTATTTTCAACTCCCTCTTTTCTCCCTAAATTTGGGTTTGATTTCCCAAATCATATAATCATTAAAATTTATTAATAAAATAGTCAACCTCAAATTTTTATCTAGAGAGCCAATTCACTCCTAGGATCATGTCATATGGTCCTAGTGGTGCTACATAAATACCAATTACTATAGTGAATTATATAAAATTCACCTTAGCCTCAACAAGACACTTATCAACTTTGACCTTAGATTTATTCCCATATTTAACTAACCAAGAATTTTCCATAAACTTAATTTTATCATATAATTTACTTAACATTCTAGGAGAGATAAAACATTCAATAGCTCCTATATCTATCAAAATGGGGATAGGATGCCTAAGAAATTTAGTTTATATTTTAATGGGAGAAGCTTAAAATTTATTTTGATAGTTGACAACCACTACATGATTTTTTATTAGAAGGTTCCCTATTATTATGTAGAGGTAGATGAGTTTTTATTTTTACCATTTGTCTCCACCAAGGATAATTCTTAGCATAATGGTCTTCTCCACATGTAAAACATCCTCTAGGTGATCCCTTCCACTCAAATTGATTTCCTCCCTTGAATCTTTCTCTAAAACTATTTCTAGGTTTCATATTCCTTGAATCCTTATTAAACCTTATAATCTATCTATTGAATCTATTCTTGTAATTCCCGTTTTATTTCTAGTTCTTTTCCTTGAAAGTTTTTTTTTGAGACTCCAAACTTAATTTTTAATTTTTCTCTAACCTTAACAAGTTATTTTAACTTTCATTCCTACTTAACTACTTTTTTAATACATAATCCATGGTGGATGGCCCATGAACATCCACTTCACATCTAATTTAGGGTTTTAAACCCATGATGAATTTCCTAATCCAAAAATATTCATAATTTTGGTAATTTAGTAGACCTCAATAGCTTCATGAATTATTCCCAATACTTATTTATTAATAGATCTCCTTGTTTTATATTTTGAAAATATTTTAACTTATGATCAATATACAATTGGGGTAGCCACTGATCTCTAAACAAAGTTTCAAACTATTCCTGAGTGGTGGTGGTGGTAGATTTAATACCCATATTTTGATGCCTTTACATGTATCACAGGTGCCCTTAGTGTTTAAATGACACTTCTCATTTTAGAATTTATGAAATTCAAAGCATGAGTTATAGGTTATGATAATTGGATTATCTTTGATGAAATAGATGTAGAGTGAGTAGACTATTCCACAATATTTATATTGATTGGTGGTTGGGAACCACCATGGTCCATTCAATAAAATCTATGTAAAGTATTAAGCATCTATGCTATTATTAGTGAATTATGATCAAATTCTAAACTAAAGATTAATCTAAATGAATATTTACAATGGGGCTTAAACTAGGGTGATCTGGTCAAAAAAGAAGCAAAAAGGAAAGGTAGGGTAGAAAGAAAGTATGTGATTGTTGATCTTTGTCTCAAACATCATGACAAGGCTTAAATTCCAACTAAACATGAATTTAAACAATGTATAATGTAAAATAGCATATGCTCAAATCCCACTACACACCAGGCAAGTATCTAAGGATAATATGAAGAAATATAAGTAAGAACTAATTTTTATTTAAATATTTACTACTGCAATCAAATAACATTTACACATCTTTATGCAGAGCAAATAAAATGAAGAAAATTCAAATACATTCAACTAATCTAGCATTCACCAAAATTAGAAACCCTATATTGAAGATACATTTCCAAAATTGTTAAAACCCTTCAAATCTAAGACATAGAATAGATAATTGAGAGAGAAGCCATGATAATAATTCACACAAACAATTGAGACAAACTTTGTAGTATTCTTTTCTTGTATTAAATTGATCCAAAAGTTAAAAATTAGTTTTATCTCTTAAAACTCGCCCCCCTCTCCCCCCCCCCCCACACACACACACTTTTTACAATAGACATTACTCCTTTTATAGAATGAAAAGAAGCATGGCGGTCAGTTGCATCAACTCACAAATGTATAAAGTAAGGACAATTATCATTTTTACAAAGTTTATATAATATACTAGAGTTTTCCAAATGACCTGACCTTTAGGTAAATGTGCTAACAAATTTTTACATGCCTTTACAAGAAAATATTCCATTTTTAAAATATTACAAAATTCATATGGAACAAAATATTTCTAACTGGCTAGTGGGCCTTGTGTTGATGAAGCTTCTTGCTTTTGCTATAGGATATTCAATCTATATTATTGGTCACTAATAAACTAGTGATCAATTAATAATTTTAAGAAAAGATCCTATCCATGGTATTCTAAGTCTTTAAGGTCCTTTTCAACCTTTTTCATAATTTGTTTAATGCCCTTGACATCTATTTTCTCTTCAGAGGAGAGAAGTAGACCCATAAATTTTCTATTGCCTTTAGTTGTTTAGTTTTTCCCTTATTTTCTTACTTATTACATGAATTGCAAGGTCCTTTGTTTGAACTCTTCATCTCTTATGAGACCTAGTAGGTTGAGGGCTATGGACTCTTTGATCAAGCTATCTAAGATATGAGACATTTTACCTTCTAAGTACTTAAAGTCCTTGGCAAGGTTTTCCATATCCTTAGACCGTCTATCTAGGACCTCAATTTTGTCAACCAATATGGATATAGCCATATTCAAATGTGTCATAATGATTGTTCTAAAACTTAGGACTAGTTTCTTAGATAGGGCTTTAATCAATTCCCTCACTTGGAAGCTTGTAACCTACCATTGGCCAACTTGGATTGTTACTTTAGAGATTTGTATCAATATTTCCTTTTGTCTTGCTTTGGTTATTTTCAAAGAGCCGAATAGTCCTTCCATGGTGTTTTCAAATTTCTTAAACCTAGCTTCATGAATGGACAACATAGCAGCCTCTTTTAAATTCTTGTTTTCTTATAGTAGACCCTTGATCATTGTTTGTAACTAATCACTTTGAGTCTGGGCTACTTTGAGGATATTTTCTTCAAATATATTATCATGAAGGATGAAATATTCTTGTTTTCTTTGGTAATGGGTTGAAATTCCTTGATTGTTCAAAAGATCTTGGACCAATTATTTTCTTTAGTGTTTAAGGACACAGTATCAAGTACTATGTCTTTAAATACCCTTCATTCTAATTTTGTGGTCAAATGTAGCTTGGTGTCCTCTCTATGTTACTTTAAAGATACCATGACTATGAGTTTTGAAAATTGCTCACTAGCAATCTACAAATTATGTCAAGATCAATTTGCACTTGCTTAGAAGATAATTGGTTTGACTAAGGTTAATTCATGATCAAATTAGGGATTTAAATAGAGGTTAGGGATTTTATATAGATTTAATAGTGATAATTTACTTGGACTTAGGCAAATTCATGCCTTGGATTTGATTTAGACCTTTACATTTATATGTTTTCTTCTTCAAGCTCATAAAATCTCTAGTTTTGTCATATTGTGCCCATGTAGTGTCTATGTGGCATGATGTTGGTAGATTTTATAGTACTTTTTCATAATAATTTTAAATTATTAGTTGTTGCCTTTATAAATATACCTTTTTCATATTGTCTGATCTTTGTGCATGGATCAACATAGATTGTTTATCTTGATCTTAGGACTTACACATTATTGGTCCTTATCTATTTCAAGATTCATATTTGTGTCACTTGGTAGTTCTACGGGCCTTTGGAGCTTTGCACATTGAAAATATACATGTTAATGTGTTTCTACCATGTGACAGTCTTGCACATACACAAAACTTTATTAAAAATTCCATCCTAGTTTTGCATTTTTTAACATTCCTTATTCCATCATATGCAAGCCATAGTTCCTTCAAGTGTACATGAACTTTAATCAATATCAGGACATATAAAGAACCTAGGATTAATAATTTAGGATATAATTATATTTTTTGTTAATAAATATAAAACAAACTTTAGACCAAAGTTTTTTTAGGCTAATTTTAAAATACATGAAAAGGGGCCCTCGAATAACAAAAGGATCTGATGTAAGGTTTTAACCTATGGTTTTAGCATGTTAATAAACATGATAAAACTTTAGATTAAAAGTTTTAAGTTAAGCTTTATGGTAATGGGACCTTTCATTAAACTAAGCCCTTTAGGCTCAAAAGACCATGGGGTATATATAGACTAAGGTTTAGGTCAATGTTTAAAAACATGACTAGATTATAGCATGATATTCAAGCTTAGCCTATGCAAATTTAAACCTAGTTAAAAGGATATTGAATATAAACATGGCTTTAGATAAACTAGATTAATCTATGGAGGATCAATTTTTACATTGAGATGTAAATTTTAAGTGCATTTATATTTTAAGTGAAATTTGATTTTGAGATAAATTTTGATGGTCTCATGAATGTCAATGATGGCCTCACAAGCATCAATGACATTTTTGTGAATGTCAAAATTAATATCTAATAACTATTCATATGGTGCTCAAATTTTATGGCCTCATGAATGTCAATGACATTTTTCAAATGATGGGAATGAGAACATCATTTTATAAGTCCCAAACATACTTTTAGATTAAGGTAAAAATAGGTTTTGAAGGGGCCCCAAAACCCTTTACATCAGATAAGATAAAAACCTTAAGCACACCCAGGATACGAAATAACCTAGAACCAATAAAAGTAAAACCAGATTAACCAGTAATCTGAAAACAATAGGCAAGAGCAAGACAAACAATAACTAATAGTTATTATTTTTTTTACAAGACCGAAGTTTCATATCTAGAAGAGGGACCAGAGGCTTAGATTTTTTCCTCTTAACAGTAGTCCAACCATCCTCTACCTTAGCTGCCTTAGCAACCCATTCCTCAGAAGGCCAAGAATCATGAAGCCCAGGGGGTGACAAAACCTCAGCCAAAACCTTAAGAGAACCAGCCAACAACTAGCTCCTAGGAGAATCCATCAAAACAGGTGGAGGAACCACCACCTCCTCAAAAATTGGTTCAGGAAGATTACATAATCCAATCTCCACCGAACCTTCAACAGGAACAGTCTCCAGCTGAGACTCCTGATCTGTCGAAGCAGATAAGATACTCTTTTCATTCTCATTCTCAGAATCAGTTGAAGCTTCCTCAGGTTGTTTTGCAATATAGTGATCATGATCAGCTTTAGCCCACCAAGAAGGTGATCTTCTGGGTCTGGATTTCGTTGCAGTGCATCGAGCAGCAACATGCCCCGTCAGGTGACACTTTCTACATCAAAAAGGTATCCCTTCAAAATCTAACATTTGCGTCCAAGATCCCCTAGGGGAATCCAAACAAATCACCTCAGGAAGGCCCTTAGAGACATCCACCTCAACCATAAGGTGAGCACAGGTCAATCTGAAATACCTCTTGGTTTCTGCGTCCATGAATAAAAATTCCCCTATAGCATTTTTGATGGTTTTAAATACCGATTCATGCCATAGATGCAATGGTAGATTAGGGAGCCGAACCCAAACAAGAATTTTGTTGAAAGTTTTCATTATAGGATTGAAATCCATATGCCACCATTTGGCGAAGAGAGGGTATTTACCCTGCCAGAAGAAATTTCTCTTGGAAAGAATAGTCTTCCTGTCCTCAACAATGTGAAACAAAGCTAAAAAAAACCTTTACCACAAGGATAGATTTCAACATTTCCATCAATTAGTGGCAGCCATGTCTAGGATATCTAGCCATGTAAATCCCAAACATAGTTGATCCCATAAAATCTTAGGTTTAATACGCTCTATCAAATTATATCCTATGAGTAAGCATAACCCATAAATCATGATCTAAATAAATTCACACTATTGGTCCATGTAGGCATAAATTAGATTGAGTTAGCTCGGGGCTATATATAAAATTAGACTAAATCATAAGCCTAAGTCTTTGAAACATAATAAAATAATGACCCCTTAAATAATGAAAAATAATAATGTAAGATCTTATCCCAATGTCCTTTTGATATTGAGTTTAAACATGGGAATGCCACATGTCAACTCTATAGGGATCTTGAGCTTTGACTCTATTGACCTTGTGAAGAGTTCATAGAGCATTGATCTCCATATGGGCTCCTATGAGCCATTGATTGTGATATGAGTGGTCAACTGAGATTGGATCAATAGATCAAATCCTTTTTATTGGGTCTCTTTCACTCCATCCAATTAATGTTTCCTAATGAAGTGTAAACTGTCAATCTTGTGAAGAAGCAATATATTTAAGTTAGGGCTCAGGACCACATAAAAACTTAGGCTAATGTCTTAGGGCTAAGTTCTTGTTTATGTTAAAAAACACAAATGGGTCCTTAAGACTAAGATGCTAGGATAGGTACCAAGAGGGACCATAAAACATAAAGTGACGCTGAGATAGGAAAGTAAACGACCCTACAAACATGAAAGTTAAACCTAGTTCTAAAACAAAAGGGAGTAAAAGAGGGTAAAATATAAAGGGGCCAAACCTAATTTTTAGGCTAGGGCTTAGTCATGTTTAAAAAACATGATTAAGTTTTAGCATAAAAATTAAACTTAGTTCATTTCATTTTTTTAAAATAATCTCACCAATTTTACTCCCACAAAATTTGGTTTTAAACTGAAGGATGTAAACAAAGAATTTTGAATGAGGGTTTCAAGGTGTTCAAAAAATGGATTTAATCTTGAGTTCCTATAGACCAAAGGCTAGTAAAAACCTGAATGAAGATTAATCTATAAAATTCAAGTGTAATACACTCGATGAGATTCCCATGAAACCTATAATTAATTAATGAAGATCCATTATTAGAAACATTAGGTGAATTTAAAGCAAGATCATGAATAAATAGGCCACCTTTATCAAGCATGGATGATCTTCAACTACAAATAATCTTCAAAACATGTCAACTTTTTAATGTTAAGTTTTATAGTTACACAAGGGTCCCTATTTTTATAAATTGGGGTATGTTGACCTTAAAAAATGGTGATTTATATGGAAAACATAGTGATATGTTAGAACTTAGAGACTCTAGTTTAGAAAAATAACTAGGTCACTTATTCTGCTTGACCAATGCCATTATTAAGATCAGTTCATGGTTGAAACAAACCTTGCATATGTAGAATTAGGATTAAACATCAAAACATAGCCATGTTGTATGTGTGATTTAATTACACTTACTATTTTCCATGAAATTTAAGGGACATTTTCTAGGTTTCAAGTATTTAATCATTAACCTTGACTTGGAGCATGTTTGGATACTCATTAAGCATCATGCTCTTAGTTTAGGGAAGGCTTGGGTATTTCTCTAATACCAACTAGGCATCCATCACCCTGAAAAAGATGCCTTTAGATCCACTTATGTCCTTGATTCACTACCAACCAAGCATCCATAGCCCCAATGGAAATTACCAAAATCACCTTTGCTTGAAAATCTTTTAATTTTGCAATAAGCTTTTATTTTTTTATTTGTATATCTTTTGGGAATTCCAATAAAGGTTGGAAACCAAGATAGCTAGGTTTAAGGATTTTTTTCAAGTGTTTGATCTTCAAACAATCACCTATGGTTGCAACCTTTGTCCCAATTAAGGATATATGTTAAGTGAAAACATGACTGTGCCTTAATAATTTAAGCTTTCATTCTACATGTACAATTCTTCTTAAAACCAATTTTAGATCAAAATAATGTTTAATTACTTATATAATAGTTAACCTATTCACCTATCCTTCCTAATTTCTTTAAATTATAACATCAAGATCATATTTCAAGGCCATGGTCATCACATGCTTAAGATCCATACCTACATTTCTAAACTTGTAGATTTCTTTGAAAAATCAAGTAAACTTTGAGTTGATGGCTATCCAAAATAATTTATTAGAAGCAAGGAAAAAATCAATAGAAAACAAAACACACAATAAAAACCAACAAAGTAAGAATCAAAGGAAAAAAAAGCAAATATATATAAACTTATGTACAAACAAGGGATAGGAAGGAAAAAGATAAAATAGAACTAAACTAGCCTACCTACACTAATTCTAACCATCCTTGTAGATTCACTCCATGAAGATCCCAAGTGGAGTAGCAAAAAAGTAATGCTTGAAATATTGCCCATTGGTGGGCAGTGTGAACTCTAATCCTTTTAGATCTTTTAGTTTGAAGGTGTTATCTCCATGTGTTTCTACAATTTGATAGGGGCCAATCCACATAGGTGTGAATTTACCATTTTTACCGTTGGGCTCATATGCCTTGTCACAAAGAAGAACTAAGTCTCCCTGCTTGAACACCTTGACCTTTATCATTTGTCAAACCACCTTTTCACTATGGTTTGGTGTTTACTAAAGTTATAAAAAGCTTCTTCTTGGGTATCCTCCATCTAAACTATGTCAAGTAGCCTTGAGTTTGAAAATTTTTGGTCTTCCTCAATATAGTCTTGCATAAACTTGTAAGTTGGTAGTGTTGTAGGCTAGAATTACACCCTTATGAGAGAATTTTTTAGGCTCTCTCACTCCCAGCTATAATATTGGAACAACCTCAAGTTGAGGGTATCTTGTAGTGAGGTTAAACCTATATGATTTTTAGTGAGGCTAGCTCCTTAGATGCTTCACTTTGGCTTATTTCCCACACTATAATCTACTACTGATTGAGTAAAAGGGAGAGAAAGATAACATGAAAGGGAAACCTCAATGAAGGATGGTGATGCACCAAATATGGAATGATCCACTTTCAACCTAGAAGCCTTAATGACTACTAATGAATTTAATCAAGAAACATACTAATTTGATCCTATCTCAAGGCCACAAGCATAAGAATTTTGTGTGGAGGTCAAAGGGAAACCCTAAAATTTAAAGGATAGAAAGAAATAGGTCTGTATGAGACACTATAAACTTGTGACACTTTAAGAAGAAACCAATGTCTAACACTTCACACAACCTACAAGGAACCAAAATAATTGAAGAAAGTGCATGGAGGATTTATAAATGATTAAAATAGACACATTCTACAAGTTAAAGCCCCAATAATGCACACTTCACTCCAAACTAGAATCATAAAGTTTATCTTATTGCTTCAAGAGAGTGTTACAAGGTGATTTTGATAGAGTAACTCTATCACCAGATGAGGGATCTCTTTTTAAACTCAAAATCCTCTATATATAGTAAAAGGGGATGAGAGAAGAGGGGGCTTGTGTTATAAAATGAAGAGGGGGTCATAATGGCTAAGATCCTTGTTGTTGTCCTTGAGCTCTTTTGCATTCAAAGCATGTAACTACCTTGACCATGAGATAAACCATCCAAGATCACTATAAATCTCCTCAAGCCCCTCAAGAATTTAAGTCACCCTCTTTTGGAGGTAAGATATCCATGTCAGAGGTATCTTTATGTCTCTACCAAGTGTGAATGATTTGATCTTTGCATTAAAAACTTGGTGTGCTCCTTCACTTTACATGTCCTGCATGTATAAGCATGAAATCCCCATATCTTTGAATCTAGATAGAGCCATGCTCCTTCTATCCAAAGGAAATCATGTCTTTAGACTTTTTTGAAATGGACCCTTTGGCTTTTTTGAAAAGGTCTAATTCTTTGGGACAAAAGTTCCAAAAGAAAACTACCTTTGAAAAAATTGTCCCAGACAATTTTTTCCAAAGGAAATGTGTCCGTTAGAAAATTCCTTTAGCCTTTTTGAATGCAACCTAATTCTTTCAGACTTTTACAATGTAGACAATTTTCCTAAAATAATTAGGTCTTTAATAAAATTGTAGCAAAGCTTTTTGTTGAAAGAAATAAGTCTATGAGATCTTATCCTTGGATAATTTTTTGGACTTATTCCTTTTGGACCAATTTTTTCAATCCTTTTATCCTCAAGAAATTCCCTTTAAAAAAATGAAAGTGGATCATTCAAAAATTTTAAAATGGCCTTTTCTCCAAGAAAAGTTCCCTTCAACTTATTGAAAAGGACCATTTCTTTGGGAGAAAAAAAACCTTCGGGGATCTGAAAAATACCTTTCAGGTTGTTTGAAATGGATCCTTAAAAAAAAATTAGGTGAATCTTTGCTTCCAAAATAACTTTTTGGAACTTTCACATAAGACAATTTTTCAAGAAAAGAACCTTTTAGGGAAATTATTTTAGATAAAATGTCCAAAACAATTTTTAACACTTAGTCAAATGGACCAAATCAGGTTTCTCATTCCCGTTTACTTACTTTAGGTTTATATACTGAAGTAACTGATATATTAAAACCTAAAGTCTTAATACTTCAAAAACCTAAAGTCTTTCCCTCATGAAATCCCAAAGTTTGAAGACTTGCCATTTCTACTTGATCATGTCCATCTTTTCAAACCAGCTAGAATTTTAGTATGTGGGCCAAAAATTAGCCAAAATTTTTGGTGACTCATAGGGAAGCATGCCTATTATTCTTGAGAAACTAGCTCATTTCCCTCATCCAATCCATTGGGCATAGATTCACTACTTTCTTTGATAAGGATGACCCTATCTAGAAACTCCTCTTGAAGCAATAAGGACAACAAGAACAAAACAAACACTATGCCCAAGGAACTTAAGGAAGGGAAACACACAACCAAAAAGGATGTACACAAGGAACTTAGAAGAAAACATGAAAAAATTATACAAAAAGTACAATAGATTTAATGGCTAAAAACTCCTCTAATATCAAGGCTTAAGATGAATCCCATTGACTAAGATGGGTAGTAACTTGCCATCTAGTTGGGCCAATTGAAAAGCATTATGTTTTTTGTATATGTGGATCAAATAAGGACCACTCCACAATATATCAAATTTGGTATGGTTGCCTAACTTGGCCTTATTTTAATCCTACTTTAGGACTAGATCCCCTTCCTCGAAGTCCCTTGCTATGTTTCCCTTTTCAAAGGCTTTCTTGACTTGAGATTGATGTGATTCTAGTGTTTTCATTACAAGGTCTCTCATTTCTTCAAGCTTCAAGAGTTATGCGAGTCTCACATGCATGGGCTCATCTTCCATTAACTCCAACTAATGGGCTAGTTATAATGTAGGCATCTCAAGAGAAATGGGAAACTTGGCCTCCCTTCCATATACTAAGACATATGGAGAATTGCCGATGGCAACTTTAGGATTGACCATGTCTGCCCACAAGGTTGTCTTTAGTTTAGTGTGCCATGTCCTTTGATTCTCTTTCATAGTTCTCTTAATGATTATTAACAAATTATATTTTTGGACTCAACCAATCCATTTAATTAGGGATAATAGTTAGAATAGGTGCTAAGGTAGATTCCCATCTTGAGAGCCCATTCACTCATTTTTAAACCAAGGAATGCTAATGCATTAATTAGAAATGATAGTGGATGGAACACCAAACTTGGTCAAAATATTGTAACAGAAGTCTAAGACTACACCTTCATTATCTTCTTTCAATGTAATGGCTTCCACCCACCTAGTGAATTAATTGGTTAAAATAAGCACCCATTTATTCCCTATACTTGATAGAGGGTTGATCATTCATATGAAATCTAGCCCCCATTGCATGAAGGGTTACTCTACCTGAATTCGGTTGAGAGGAAGGAATGTTAGTCTTTACTTACCCACAAATAAAACACACTTTTGACACTTTATTACCCATACATACACATCCTTGAAGAGATTGGGCTAATAATAACCAGCCTTCATAACTTTTGCCACTATAGTCTTTAGAGCAACATGGCCTCCTTCAGGCCCATCATGGAATTACTCGAAGAGCCTTGTTACTTGGTCATCATCTATGCACCTTAAGACCACCCCATTAAGGTCCTTTCTAAATAAAACCCAATCAATCAATGCATAAGGTATGGACTAAAGTCTAAAATACCTTCTCTTTGCCCTATCCATACCTTATAGGCACTCACTTGTTATCAAGAAATGTGTCATATCCTAGAACTAACTAGTGTGAGGTGGACATGCATCTATCTATGAGTTATCTTGTGTTACCAAAATAACCTCTTTGTCTTCATAAAGGTCATCAACCATATGCTCACACAAGCCTTTGCCTCTCACTAGCTTAGTTACCTTGATCTCCATGTCATAATTTGTGACCTTGGTAATCCAACAAACTCTCTTTTCATTCAAGTATTTGTTAATAATGAAGTCTCTCACTCTAGGATGAGACACCATAAGATAAATTTTTCTATTAGAGAGCATTGGGCTAAACTTTTTAAGGCTTATTTTCACTATAAGGACTTACTTTTCTATGAAATTATATCTCACCTCATACCCCTCAAGCCCCTGATTGAAAAATGTTATTGGCTACTTAAGTCCTTCACCATTATTTTGCATCATCATGGTTGATATATTATCAATATTTTCAAGGGCATACAATATAAAATATATTGAGAAATCAAGATTCATGAGTATTGGTACTTGGGTAATGGCTTACTTGATAGCCTCAAATGTTGATTTACCTTCATTTGACTAAGTGAACACTTGGTTCTTCTTCATCATGGTAGTGATGGGTTTGACCAAGTTTTCAAAACTAGGTATAAACCTTTTCACAAAGTTTATTTTTTGAAGGAAACTTTGGAGTCCCTTCTTATGCTTGGGTAAGGATAAGGCCAAGATGGCACTTATTCTATCAAAATCAATAGCTAATCCCTATTTTGAGACAATATATCTTAAGATTTTTCCATCATATATAGTAAACACACATTTCTTAGGATTCAAAGAGATCCCATATTCCTTACATATTTTAAAGATCAATCTCAAGTGATCTAAGTGATCATTGGCCCTCTTGGAGAAAACTACTATGTCATCCAAGTAGACAAGCACCATATAATTTAGTAATATTTGAAAGGCCATGTCCATTTATATTTAAAAAGTGGACCAACATTTGATAGGACAAAAGGCATCTTCTGATAAGCATATGTGCCCTACTTTTTGGTGAAGTTAGTCTTATATTGATCTTCTTCTCTTACCATCACCTGGATGTATCCTGAGTACCCATCCAAAAGAGAGAAGCATTTTGAACCAAAAACCATTTAAAGGATTTTCTCCATGGATGGTAAGGATAGTGATATTTCAATGAGACCTTATCAAGTCTCTAAAGTCAACACACAATCAGATCTCACCATTCATCTTCCTCATAAGTACCAGGTTGTCTATCCATGATGAGTGTTTATTGGGAAAAATGATATTGGATTCAATCAATTTGGTTAATTATTTCCTCATTAGATCTTGAATTCTTGGATTGACAGGCCTTTGCTTTTACCTCATAGGCTTAGTAGTGGCCTCTAGTTCTATAGTATGTTAGGCTAGCTTAGGATCAAATCCTCTTAGATCATTATATTCCCAAGAAAATATGTCTAAATATTCCTTACAAAGTTCAATGAAAGCATGATTTTTTACCTCATTTATTACCTTTCCAAGCTTGAGGATCTTTTCCTTAAAAATAAGGACTCTTTCATAGTTCTCCTCATCAATTGACATCACTACCTTATCTTTCCTCATATGGTCTCCCTCATGGAAAATACCTTCAAGGGTGACCAGCCCTTTAAGAATATTTTTAGACCTCAGTTGAACAATTTGATCCTCATACTGATGTTGAAATTTACCTTAGTTCATTAAGGAAAACTCTGCTTCCTACTGTAAGAAACAAGTAATCTATTTATCACTATCAAAGACTTGATAATGAGCCTCATTATTTGTCACTGATAGTCTCACTACTACTTTAATATGTGGTTGTACTTTGGGATTCTTCAACTCATTTGGGATATCAAACTGAGACCCCATAACTACCAACCTATTAGCATGTTGGTTTTGATTCCTTAACACTGTTTGGATGTTGAAGGCCTCAAAGTCTTCAAGCATATCCCACACTCTATGTTTTTAGGATTTCATCAAAGGATTCTTTGTGATATTTTGGCCTCTAACTTGATGCATTATCATCTCACTATCCCCATATACTTGTAACTACTTGATTCCCCTCTTACTAGCCCATTGAAGGCCATGGATAAGACCCTCATACTTAGTTGCATTGTAAGAACAACTGAATTAGAACCTATAAGAAGAAAAGTACTTATCATATTAAGGGGAAACTAGCATTGCCCTTAAATCTACTCCATTTTTTCTCCTTGAACCATCAAATAACAACTTACACATACATATTGAGGTCTTCTTTAGGTCCAATGAGGAAATGCATGAGTTAATTTTCTTCATGTAGCAAATAGACACCCATGTCTCTTTCTTCAACACCTTCCAAAGGGTTGAGAAAATGATAATCCCCCATATCTCATCCAATAATAAGTCTAGAATCTCCTCAAGATAATTATTTAGTTCTTGACTAATTGTAAATTCATCCTCATCAAGGATAATACAATTGAGGTTTATGTTATTTGGATGATGGGGCTCAATGTGAAACTATGTCATGGGCTCAACCTTGATTGATACCTTAGTCCCATACCCTGTTCTAAATTCTATGTATGAGTAATCTACTACTAGATAACCCCCTATCTTTGCTATGAATTCTCTAGAAAGGCATAACGTAAAGCGAGAAGTTACATCAAGGATCAACACATCCTAAACCACTGAGATACCAAGATAAACATGTAGGTTTAGACTCAAATCCTTGATGATACTAGATGGCTTTTTGTTAAAACCATCAAGCTATAGAACTCCCTTAGTATGTGGCTCATATTTGAGGTTTAGATGATTAGCTATAGACTTTAGCATTACTAAAGTGCTAGCTTCACTATCCAACAATAAATTATGCACCAAAAAATCACCAATGATTAATGAAATGTAGAATGGAGGACGTTTAACCACCTTACTTGATCCTTCTCCCATAGGACCTTAGGTTATATTAGTGAGGACCTTAGTTTCTTCGCTTGGTTGTTTGCTTATAGTTATTGTAACACCTATCTTGGAAAAACCTTATTGAAGGATGTCCACTTGACCAAGCATAGAAATCATGTCCCACTTTGATACACTCACACTATATTTCTTCATTTGTTCAATAATGTTGATTGGTTGACCACCAACCTTTACCTATGTTTTGGGGCCCACTACTATTGCTTGTTGAATTTGTAAGTTTTGTGGATCAAAATGGGTCCCTTGATTTTAATTCTTTAGATCTATTAGAAATTTTGGAGTAGTATTAGGTTCACTTAGTTTTAAATTTAATGGAGTAATAGTAGGAGGATCTTTGACCACCTCTTGATTACCATCCATATTTCTTATTTTGAACCTTGCATTAAATACCACTAGAAAGTATGCTTCATTATAATTAGCCTATTGATTGAGTGCATAACACTCTTCTTGCTCATTGATGACCATTGTAGCATCTCACTAGTTTGGTACTTGATCATATCCTTGGTCTTGTGGAGACTACCCTAGTTTTGTCATCATGGGGATCTCTGTGTTTTGAGCCATTAAGGCTTGATTGTATCTATAAGCAATAGCTTGCTATCATTAGTCATTGAATGCCTAGTTAAAACCATTAGTTGGGATAGTGGATTGCCCAAAAGATTGATCATAAGGTATGGTCCCTTTAGATTCTTGAGCCATGTTATTTTGAATAAGAACTAAGGAGTTAGAAGAGCCTATGGCATTTGGATTATAGTTTCTCTACTTATTGTAGTTAGGTTGTCCTTGCCCTTGCTCATGATTCTAGTTTTGGAAATTTCCCTTGAAGGTTGGTCTATTCCCTTGATAAGATTATTGTTGAGGCTGATATGGAGCTTGATAAGGTTTATTAAAATAATCTTGCTACCTTTTAACATTAACCATATTATTTCCCAAGGATTGGAGCATGCTTTTAAGTTCTAGGTAGTTTTCTACTCTTGGGAATCACTTGATCTGCTAGTGGAGGCTTTTTCTTGCTTATGGTGAAGGTATAGTAATAATTGTTGGAGTTAAAAGAATAACATCAATTGGGAGAATAACCATAAGGGGTTGTCTAATTTTAAGGAAAAGAGGCATTAGGGGTCTAAGAGTAAGTTTTCTAGCTTGTACTAGACTATTTTCTACTTTGATTTCCACCTCATAGGCATTCAATAGTGTGTTTCCTCCCATAGACTGAATCATTACTACAATATCACTATTAGGAGCTTTAAGATAGTAAAGGAAAGCATAGTTAGGAATAGGCCTAATAGAGACCAGAATTATGTCCCATGTTTTTTTAAACCTGGTATTGAAACCCTACATAATCTCATGAGGAGCCCTCTTTATTGTCATTAGTTTTTTAGTAAGTGACAAGTTGTCACTCTTGTCTTCAAATCTCTTACATAATATATCACCCAACTGATTCCATGATGTGATAGAGTTAAAAGTAAGGTTTTTATACCAGTCCAAGGCTTTACCCTTGAAAGAGTTGGCCAATAACCTAATAGCTAAATTTTCCTCACTAACATTATGAATATTGAAAAAGTTGGCTATATCCCTGAGGTGCTCAGAAGGGGTTGTAGATTGGTCTCCCATGAAACTAGGAACACATTTAAGGGATACCACTAGAATAGGATCATACTAGTAGAGGTCCAAAGGATGCTAACCATTAAAAACCACAAAATGGAAAGATCTAGGGGCTGCCATGGTAGTGAAAGGACCCAAAAAAGATCTTCTTATAGAGGTAGATTTTGAAAATGGTTTAGGAGAAAATTTTACCACGTATGGGTGAGTGTTAGCAAATCTTGAAATTCTTAATGAGTTTAAAGGTAATTCAATAAATTTAAAAGGAATACCTCTAGAATTTGATCCTGTAGTCACCTTTGGCATGAAAGATCATTATTCTTCTACCACCAGATTAGTGAGTGTTCTTTAGAGTCACAAGATACTGAAAGATGAAAACTATAACTACTTCAAATTCATCAAAATAACATCAAACTTGACCAATATTCTTTGAAATTGGTCCCACTGGGCATGTTAGAAACTATTTTAGGCTATAAGTACACCCTTGTGGTAGAGTTTCTGAAGCTCTCTCACTCCCAACTATAATATTGGAATAACCTCAAGCTGTGGGTATCCTATAGTGAGGTTAAACTTCTAAGATTTTCAATGAGGCTAGCTCCTCAGATGCTTCACTTTGGCTTGTTTCCCACACTAGAATCTACTACTAACTAAGTAAAAGGAAGAGAAAGATAACATGAAAGGGAAACTTAAGCTAAGGATGGAGATGCACCAAATATGGAATGATCCACTTTTAACCTAAAAGTCTTAATGACTACTAATTAATTTAATCAAGACACAAACTAATCTGATCCTATCTCAAGGCCACAAGCATGAGTATTTTGTTTGGAGGTCAAAGGGAACCCTACAGTTTGAAAGATATAGAGAAATAGGTCTGTATGAGACACTATAAACTTGTGACACTTTAAAAAGGTGCCAATGTCTAACACTTCACACAACCTATAACGAACCAAAAGAATTAAATAAAGGTGCATGGAGGATTCACATATGATGAAAAGATACATACATTTTACAAGTTAAAACCCTAAAATGCACACTTTACTTTAAACTAGAATCAAAAAGTTTATCTTATAGCTCCAAAAGAGTGTTATAAGGTGATTTTGATAGAGTAAATCTATCGCCAATCAAGGGATATCTTTTTTAGACTCAAAAGCCCCTATATATAGTAGAAAGGGATGAGAGAAGAGGGGGCTTATGTGAGCAGATGGAGAGGTGGTCATAATGACTGAGATCCTTGTTGTTGTCCTCGAGATCTTTTGTATTCAAAGTATGCAACTACCTTAACCATGAGATAAACCATCCAAGATCATTGTAAATCTCCTTAAGCCCCTTGTACATTTAAGTCTCCCTCTTTTAGAGCTGAGAGAGCCATGTTGAAGGTACCCACATGTATCTGCCAAGTATGAATGATTTGATCTTTACATTAAAAACTTGGTGTGCTCCTTCACTTTACATGTCTTACATATATAAGGACAAACTCCCCCTATCTTTGATTCTAGACAGAGCCATGCTCCTTCTACATTGAGTAGCTATTTGTCAGAGATGATGGCCATGTCAAAGGATGAGGGCCTCTCCATTAATTACATATACCAACTTTTGCTTTGAAACTTGGACCAGATCTTTCTAATAGATGGAAAACTAATTTAAGGGCATTGGTTTTATTACATCCATTTATGTCGATGTAAATCTATAGATAGCATAGCTTCTTTTGATCTTTTTTTGGTCTAAAAGGCCTATTTTATGAGACCCATATTTGATGTCTATGTAAACATATCAAGCTTTTCAAATCTAAATGAATACTTGTAGGGGTTCATATTTTGACATTTGCAAGCTCATCATGGGATATTTAAATCCCAATGACTATTTGTTGAGCTTAAATTTTGACACTGGTGCAAACATCATTAATCCTTTTGGGTCATTTCACTCAAACACTTTCCCATAGACACTTTGTCTAAAGGAAATAATGTCTTTGGAATTTTTTGAAATGGACCCTTCCACTTTTTTTAAAAGGTCTAATTCTTTGAGACAAAAGTTTTGAAAGAAAACTACCTTCAAAAAAATTGTCTCGAACAATTTGTTTTGAAGGAAATGTGTCCTTTAGAAAATTCTTTTGCCCCTTTTGACTTCATCCTAATTCTTTCAGACTTTTGAAATGTGAACAATTTTCTTGAAATAATTAGGTCTTTGGGAAAATTGTAGTGGAACTTTTTGCTGAAAGAAATAATTCTATGGGATCTTTGCCTTAGACAATTATTTTAGATTTATTCCTTTTGGACCAATTTTTTTAGACCTTTTCTCCTTAAGAAATGCCTTTACAAAAAATGAAATTGGACCATTCAGTGATTTTAAAATGGCCTTTTTTGCTGAGAAAAGTGCCCTTCAGCTTGTTCAAAAGGACCATTTCTTCAGGAGGAAAAAAAACCTTTGAGGATCTGAAAAATACCCTTTGGGTTTTTTGAAATAGACCCATTGGAAAAAAAATTAGGGGCACCTTTGATTCCAAAATAAATTTTCATAACTTTCACATAGGACCATTTCTCAAGAAAAGAACCTTTTGGGGAAATTGTTTTAGATAAAATGTCCAAAATAATTCTTGACACTTAGTCAAATGGACCAAATCAGATTTCTCATTCCCTGTTACTTACTTTAGGTTTATGGATTGAAGTAATTGATATATCAAAACTTGAAGTCTTAATACTTCAAAAACTTGAATTCTTTCCCTCATGAAAGTCCAAAGTCTTAATCTCATGAAAACTTGAAGTCTGTAGAATTGTCATTTCTGCTTGATCATGTCCATCTTTTTAAAATAATCAAAATTTTGGTATGTGGGCCAAAAATTATCCAATAGGTAGCTTAAATGTGAAGGGTAAGATGGGCTCTTGGACATATACCAATAATAAGGGATATGTTTTAAGGACATCTTTGACTCTTGTTATATCTACCCAAAGGGCATATTTGAGGATCTTATGCCATGTTCTAGGTTTGTCTATAACAAACTTCTTAATTGCCTTCATCAAGTTCTTGTTCATGGATTCAAACACTCCATTACCTTTAGGGTAATGGTTGGATAAGAAATTGAGGATAATACCATTGTCATATTCCCATTCTATAATTTATATGTATATTAATGCAAACCCATTATCACACACCAAAGAAAGTGGAGTCCTAAATCTAGTGCATAAGTTTTCTTTTAAAAACTTGATCACTTCTTTAGTTTTGCACTATTTGATAGATATTACTTCATTCCATCTAGTGTCATAGTCAGTAGTTGTCAAACCATATTTGTGACCTAATGAGTTGGGATTGATGAATCCAATGAAATATAGTTTCCACATGGTGAAAGGTTTGTCAATCCTTACTGGTTGTAAAGGCATGGCTACCTTTGGATCTTTTGTGTGGAAAAATTAGTATTAATGGCATCCCTTACATGCTTATGATCATCTTTAAAGATGGTGGACCAATAGTATCCAACCCTAAGGTTCTTATGAGATGTCCTTCCGGAGGGATTCCCACTTCCCAAGCTTTCATGAAACATGTTTATTATCTCAAATGCCTCTTCCTTAGATATACATCTTAAGTACACACCTTCAAAGTTATTTGGGTATAGGATTCCATTCTTGATTAGATAGTGAGATTATTTGATCCTTAGGGATATTTTATACTCCTTGGTTAGTCCTGTAGAACAAGTGCCATTAATCAGTAAGTGAATGATGGGATCATACCAATTATTAGGTTAAAAATTATATTGATCAATCTACATAATACTTATTTTAGGTCTAGTATTGCAATAATTTGAATCAAACCTTGATACCTTACCAATTTTATAGTATTCATCTCTATGTCATATTCTTAAAAAATAGACATCCACTTACCCCTTCGCTCTTCAAGTTCATATTGGCTTAACATTAATTTAGTGGTTGGGTCTTTAAAAATGGCATGCACTTTATTCCTAAGAATGTAATGCCTAAATTTCTTGACGGATTTGACTAATGAAAAATCTTGTTTAGCAATTAAATGATATTTTAACTCATCATTTTCCATGTTAGTGCTTATGAAATAAATTAGATGGTCACACACATCTATATTTTGAGTTATAACAATAAAAATGGTGTGATTAAAGGCAAAAGAGTAAAGTAAAAATTATTTTGAAAAGTTTGGACTTATCAAGACTAGAGCTTGACTGATTACCTCTTTGATGTCCCCAAAGGCCTTCTTTAATTCCTCATTCCATGAGACTTTAGCATCCTTCTTTAGCTTATCATTTAATGGTTTGAAAATTTCTATAAAACTAGAAATGAATTTTTTCATAAAGTTTATTTTTCCAAAAAATGATTTTGATTCTTTTATACTATTGGGAGGTTTTATCTTTGATATAGCTTTTATTCTTTCAGGGTCTATAGAAATTCCATATTTATTAATAACATGGCCTAACAAGTTTCCCTCAGTGACATAAAAAATTATTTTCTTGGGGTTGAGGGAAATTCCATACCTTCTGTACCTTTCAAATACCTATTATAAATGCATGAAGTGTTATTCCCTATTCTTAGAGAAAAAATTTAGATCATCCATATAAATTATGATGCATTTACCAATCAAACCTTGGAAGTCATGGTCCATGGCTCTTTATAATGTAGATCCTATGTTGATCAGCCTAAAAGGCATTCTCTTGTAGGAACAGTGCCCCACTTGGTTATAAATGTTATCTTCATTTTGTCTTCCGTGTTCACTAGGACGTGATTGTATCCTCAAAAATCATTAAGGAATGGCATCATGGTAGAACCAAAAACAATTTGTATTACCTGGTCAAGAGATGGAAGAGGATAATTATAATTTTTAGATGCCTTATCTAAATTACTAAAATAAATACACAATCTAATTTCACCATTATTTTTTCTAACTGGTACCAAATTGGCAACCTAGGTAGAGTGTCTAATGGGAAATATAATTCTAGCATCCAATAATTTCTTAACTTCTTTAAAAATCATGGGTTATAAAATAAGATTTGCAGGCCTTTGATTTTACCTAAAAGGTTTTTAATTCTCTTTGAGAGGTATGGTATGGGTGATGACCCTTGGATAATTTTTTTTAAGTCATCATATAACCAATCTATTATATCTTTATACTTTGTTAGCATTTCTTTAGCTCTTTTGTTTTCAACACTTGTATAAGATTTTATAATGTTGACTAGTTGAGGTTGATCTTGAGGTCTAAGATCAACTATATTTTAATCCTTATCATTTACGTTGGGAATCTTAGAGGCCTCAGCTAGCTTATCTTGATTAAACAACCTTTCTAAGGCAATCATTCTTTTGGGGATCTTGTTGTCATTCAACTAAATGACTTTGCCATCAAACTTGTCTTCAAGGGTGGTTTCATTAGCCTCATATATGACATGGGCCTCAAATGATCCTGAATTGGTCATGAATTTTAGGATTTTTTGGTCATCATTAAAGACCTATAGATATTTTACATTTTCTAGGATAGAAGGACAAGGTATCAACTCAATGCCAAAATCTTGTGAGTCTTGCTTAAGTATGAGATTAGTTATATCAAAGGCTATCTCATTAGCAACTTTATTTTCCTCCCTAAGGATGGAAATAATATTAAAATCATAAAAAGATTCAACTAGATCCCAAAAACTAAATTTTTACCTCTTAATGTATGAAAATTTGCACTGATACTTTCTCTTTACCTGATTGACTACTAGTTCTAAGTCACCATAAACTAGTAGTTCCTTGACTTTGTTTTTAATGGAAAATTATAGTCCTAAGATGAGAGCCTCATACTCTATGAGATTATTGGTACATGGAAATTGGAGTCTATAATAATTATGATATTTATTACCAATAGGGTTGGTTAGAATAATGCCTACCCTAAACCTAGATTTACACCTAACACCATCAAAATGTATCTTCCATAGTCTATGAATTATATGGGAAGGTTTTATATCACCTACCTTGATAGTTTTAAGAGTAAATACCCCTAAATTAGAGTCAATTATGTTGACTCTTTCATTCACTATGTTGTATTCAGTGATCATATGTTTCATTCTATTCTCTCTTTCAACTTTAATTTGGTTTGGAACTCCTTTCCAAGGTAGCCATAAATGCAAATAGTCGATGGACATATATCCATTTAAATATTTGTTCCATTGTATTCTTAAAATCAATCCATAGGCATCAAGAGTATCCACCACATGGATGTCTATGAATTTTTAGACTCTTAGCTCAGAATCTAGTTACATGTGAACATTTAACAATTCCCCAATCACTTTAACCCTAGAATTATCTAAATGGGTGACAAACTTATTAAATTTAATGGGGATAAAACTAAGTTGTTTACAAATACCTATGGTCATGATATTTATAGAGGCACTAGAATCTAATAAACAATTATGAAAGTTCTTACCAAACATTCTAACTGTAAGCAAGAAGGGTGGAGACTCTATTTTAGCTTTGTACATAACAACATTGGCATTATCAACTTTGGTTAGATTCCTATATTTTTAGATAAGGACTCTAGAAATATATCCCTTTGTTAAATTGCATAAATTCATGCAAAGTAATGTTAGATTTAATTTTATTCATATCCTCCACAATATTATAATTAGTCCTATTTGAAGATTTAGAAAAATTAGTACTATGTTTGTAAGTACTTCCCTTTGGAGGCACTAGGTTATTATCTAAAGTAGTATTAGGGGGTACCAAATTTGTTTGGAGGAGTTGAAGTAGTCAAGGGTTGCTTCTTCTCCCTATTCCTCAAAGGATATGTCTTCTTTAGGAACTACTACGAAGCTTGGATTTATTCAGTAACATCATCAGGTTCATTATTTTCTTGGTAGATGAAGTTGAATGTTTCCACCATGAAATCCTATTTAAATGATTTAGAAGACCCTGATTTACCTTCACCATTTGCTTTGTTAAGCACTACCTCAAAAATGTCTAACTCTTCCTGAAATGCTTCAAAAGCTTTACAAAACTTAATATAATCAATTTTTCCATGCTTAGTAGTAAAATAAACTCTATAATAATCAAGAAAAGTAAATAAATAAGGATTATATCCATTGTGTCCTTATCAAAAGATGATTCATTATTCTTATTATCATGAAAGCTATCATTCTAAAACCTATTATTGGGTCTATCAAACCTTTGGAAATAGAAGTTTCTACCAGAACTTTCTCTAGTATTGCCAAATTGCTTTTATAATTGAAGGAAATTTGTACTAAGCTTTTGTACCATCTTTAATATAGAGTCATTATCAATCTTGGGAGTTTCATAGCTATGAACTTAGTTAGCCCTAAAGGTTGGTACTAATGCTTTTTGACCATTTAGATTGAATCTAGTTGTAGGATGATTAAAAAATCCTAATTTTTGGTTAGGGTTAGCATGGTTTGAGGATAATTGGTTCAATTCTGGGATATAATTTAGGGATGTCCTATTTTTATTTCTATTAGAAAATATATTCAAGGTGGGCATATGTGGATTAACATTTGGGATGGAAGAAGCCATTTATCCTTAAGGATTCATTTGATCATTAATGAACACTACTTAAGAATAGGCATAGGATAAGGTGGTGATGACTGGAAGAGATCTCTTTAGGAACACAAAATTCATAAGATCTACTACATCATTATATATTTCTAAATCCAAAACATCATCAAGATTGTAGGGATTTGTGGTCCAGCTATGCATCTTTTGAAACTTGGCATTAAATGCTCTTATAGTCTCACTATCATCTCTTTTGATGGTGTTAAATTATTTGTATAGGATATAGGGACTAGTAACCTTGCCAAATTGGTCAATAAAGACATTGTTAAAACCACCACAGCTAGTAATGTAATTATCAAGAAAATTAAGAAACCATTCATATGCAACATCCCTAAATGTAAAAGGAAGTAGCCTACAACTCGATCTCATCAAGAATATAAATCTAACCTCTTTGGATGGTCATAAACACATCCTTACCACTAAAAAATATTTCACTACGTGGTTTGAAGATATACCCCTCACTTACATGATCTTAATCAATTAATAATGTTAATATAGATTTGAATTATTTAATGTGTCCTTCTATAGTTACAACACCATTGGGATTAAACGTTGGTAAATATTTCTCAAGATTGTGGGGGAGATCATATAGTAAACTTGGTAACTTGATAGAAGAATCACCTAACCATGCCATACCTAAATGAAGGTTAAATTCAGGAGTACCTTAGAGTGGTGAATTTATCAAATACTTTGAATATCTATGCCTACCTTTATCTCACCTAGCTTTCTCATGGATTTTTAGTTCAAGCAGAGCCTCACTTATTTCTGAATATGACCTTGTTTTGATTCTAGGTAATTCCATCTTGAGAACTTTGAATACTATTTGAAATACAATGTGTCAAGTTAGTATTTACAAATAACCAAGATTAAACATGCACATTAAGTGAATTTTTCAAGGATTCACATAAAGAACAATAAAGGACTAAGATCTTCAACTAAAATACCTCAAAGATATGTCCAAATACATAAATATGATCAATATTTAAATTTATAAGCTCAACTGACCTCAAATTTGTAAAGGATCTACCAATATTTGATCAAAATAAGCTATTCTAACCTAAAATATTTTAAATTCTTAGATCTTAGACTATCTTTACCAAAATTATAAATCTATCTTCATAAAACATTGATCTTTATCCAAAGGAAGTGAAAATATGGGTCAAAGACCACAAAGATTGATGATATTTACATATTTGAGAAAAAAATTACTCAAATATGCAAAGATAATGCCAACCTTAGATCAAAATACACCAAAACTAGTAAAGATTCTATAAATTCACAAAGATTTATTGGTTGGCCCTCCTAGCACTAGGGGAGTGGTCCCTATTGATGTCTCTATGTGTATCAAAGGTGCCCTTAGTGTTTAAAGAACACTTCACATTTTAGAATTTATGAAATTTAAAGCATGAGTTATAGGTTGTGATAATTGGATTATCTTTGATGAAATTGAGGTAGAGTGAGTAGACTATTCCATAATATTTATATTGATTGGTGGTCGAGAACCAATGTTGTTTGTTCAACAAAATCTATGCAAAGTATGAATCATCTATCTTATTATTAGTGAAACATGATCAAACTCTAAACTAAAGATTAATACAAATGAATATTTACAATGGGGCTTAAACTAGGGTGATTTGGTTAAAAAATAAGTAAAAAGAAAAGTTAGGGTAGAAAGAAAGTATGTGATTGTTGATATTTGTCTCAAACATAATGATAAGGCTTAAATTCCAACTAAACGTGTATTTAACCAATGTATAATGTAAAAATAGCATATGCTCAAATCCCACTATACACCAAGCAAGTATCTAAGGATAATATGAAGAAATACAAGTAAGAATTGATTTTTCTTTAAATATTTACTACTAGAATCAAATAACATTTGCACATCTTTATTTAGAGAAAATAAAATAAATAAAATTCAAAGACATTCAACTAGTCTAGTGTTGGCCCAAATTAACAACCCTGTATTGAAGATACACAACCAAAATTATTAAAACCCTTCAAATCTAATACCTATAACAAATAATTGAGAGAGAAGCCATGTTAAAAATTCACACAAACAATTGAGACAAACCTTGCAATGTTCCCTACTTGTATTAAATTTATCTAAAAGTTACAAAGTAGTTTTATCTCTTAAACCCCCTGCCCCCCCTCCCCCCGCCCCACTTTTTACAGTAGATAATTCTCCTTTCATAGAATGAAAGGAAGCATTTCAGTCAGCTACATCAACTCATGAGTGTATAAAATAATGATAGATATCCTTTTTTAGAAAGTTTCTAGAATACACTAGAGTTTTCCAAATGACCTGATCTTTAGGAAAATGTGCTAACAAATTTGCACATGCCTTTATAAGAGAATATTCCATTTTTAAAATATTAAAAAATTCATATGAAATAGAGTATTTCTAATTATCTAATGGGCCCTATGTTGATGTAGCTTCTTTATTTTGCTAAAGGATCTTTAGTTTATAGTATTGGTCACTGATAAATTGAAGATCAATTACTAGTTTTAATAAAATCTCCTATCCATGGTATTATAAGTCTTTAAACTCCTTTTCAACCTTTTCCATAGTTTGTTTGATGCCCCTGACATCTCCTATTTTTTTTTCAAAGGAGAGAAGTAGACCCACGAATTTTCTATTACCTTCATTTGTTTGGTTTTCTCATTTTTTTCTTACTTATTGCATGAATTGAAAAGTCCTTTATTTGAACTCTTCATCTCCTATGAGACCCAGTGGGCTAAGGGATGTGGGATATTTGATCAAGTTGTCTAGGCTATTAGACATTTCACCTTCTAGGTGATTGAAGTCCTTATCAAGGTTTTCCATATCCTTAGACCATCTATCTAGGGCCTCAATTTTGTCAACCAATATGGCCATGGCCATATTCAAATGTGCCTTATTGATATTTCTAAAACCTAGGACTAGATTCTTAGATAGGGCCTTAATTAGTTCCCTCACTTGGAATCTTGTAACCTATCATTGGACAACTTAGCCTATTAATTTAGAGATTTGTATCCCTATTTCCTTTTATCTTGCTCTAGATATTTTGAAAGAGATGAATAATCCCACCATGACATCCTCAAATTTCTTAAACATATCTTCATGAATGGACAACACAACAGCCTCTTTTAAATTATTATTTTCTTATAGTAGACCGTTGATAATTATTTAAAACTAATCACTATGATCTTGAGCTACTTC
Source organism: Torreya grandis (assembly GCA_037957365.1). Classification (NCBI taxonomy): domain Eukaryota; kingdom Viridiplantae; phylum Streptophyta; class Pinopsida; order Cupressales; family Taxaceae; genus Torreya; species Torreya grandis. Next base: position 830,884 of record JARHVA010003485.1, on the reverse strand, counting down.
AAGGATATTTTCTTCAAATATCTTGTCAAGAAGGATGCAATCTTTTCATCTTCTTTGGTTATGGGTTATAATTCTTCAATTATCCAAAAGATCTTGAACCAATTATTTTCTCCAATGTTCAAGGACATGGTGTCAAGTACTATGTCTATAAAGACCCTTATAATTCCATGGTCAAATATAGCTTTGTGTCCTCTCTATGTTGATTCTAAGCTGCTATGACTATGAGTTTTGAAAATTTAGCACTAGTGGTCTACAAATTATCTCTGGATTAGTTTGAACTTGCTCTAAAATAATAATTAGGTTCTTTTTGGTTTGATTGTGGTTAATTTAGGATCAAATTGGAGCTTTAAGTAGAGGCTAGGGATTTTATTTAGATTTAATGGTGATATTTTAATTGGACTTAGGTGAATTCATGCCTTGGATTTGATTTAGACCTTTGTATTTATATGTTATCTTCTCTAAGCCCATAAAATCTCTAGTTTTGTCATCCTATGCCCATGTGACATCCTTTTGGAAGCTTTTTTAGCATGTTTCATAATTATTTTAAAGAATTAGCCATTTCCTATTAAAATCTACCTTTATTTTACACCATCTGATCTTTATGCATGGATCATTGATCTTGATTTTGAGACTTGCACACTATTAGTCCTTATTTGTATCAGGCTTCATGATTGTGCTAATTGGTATTTATGTACACCTTTATAACTCTGCACATCTCTAGTTTGTGCATTAATATTCTTCTACCATGTCGTGGTATCATGCTTACCTATCCTAGTTTCACATTATTTAATCTTCTTTATCAATCATACACGAGCCATAGATCCTTCAAATATACATGAACTTTAATTAGTATCGAGACATATAAAGAACTTAGGTTAAATAATTTAAGCTATAGTTCTATTTTATGTTAATGAACATGAAATGAACTTTAGACCAAATTTTTTTAGGCTAAGTTTAAAATACATTAAAAGGGGGCCCTAAATAATAAAAGGATCTAATGTAAGGTTTTAACCTAGGGTTTTACCATGTTAATAAACATGATAAAACTATAGATTAAAAGTTTTTAGCTAAGATTTATGGTAATTGGCCCTTTCATTAAAATAATCCCATTAGGCTCAAAAGACCATGGGGCATATATAGACTAAGCTTTGGGCCAATGTTTAAAAACATGACTAGATTCTAGCATGATATTCAAGCTTAGCCTATGCAAATCTAAACCTAGTTATAAGGATCTTGAATCTAGACATGGCTTTAGATAAACCAAATTAATCTATGGAAGATCGATATTGACATTGAGATGCAAGTCTTAAGTGCATTTATCTTATTAAAATTAGCTCTTGAGCTAAATTTTTATGGTCTAATAGATATCAATAATGGCCTCATGGGTATCAATGATGTTCGTGTGAATGTAAAAATTAAGCTCTGATAAATTTTCATATGGTGCTAAAATTTGATGGCCTCATGAATATCAATGTTGTTCTAATGATCATCAAATGATAGTTGTAATAGCATCAAATTTAAGTCCTAAACATAGTTGGTCCCATAAAATATTGGGTTTAATATGTTCATTTATATTATCTCCTATGAGTAAGTGTAAACCATAGATCATGATCTAAATAGATGCACATTATTGGTCCCTACAGTAATAAAGTGGATTGAGTTAACTTGAGGCCATCTATAAAAATTAAACTAAGTCATAAGCCTAAGTATTTGAAACATAATAAAATGATGAGCCTTTGAATAATTAAAAATCATAATGAAAGATCTTATCCCAATCTCCTTTTGATATTGAGTTCAAATGTAGGAGTGCCATATGGCAACTTCATGGGGCTCTTGATCTTGGACTCTATTGACCCTATGAAGAGTCTGCAGAGCATTTATCTCTGTATAAGCTCTTGTGAACCATTGATTATGATCTAAGTGATCAAACAAGATTTTCTCAATGGATCAAAGCCTTTTTTATAGGTCTCTTTCACACTATCTAACTATTTTTTCTTGATGAAGCATGAACTATTGATCCTATAAAGAAGCAAGATATTTAAGTTAAGGCTTAGGACCACGTAAAACTTAGGCTAAAGTCTTAGGGCTAAGATCACATTTATTTTTAAAAATATGAATGAGGCCTTAGGACTAAGACATTAGGTTGGGTACCAAGAGGGACCATGAAACATAAAGTGATGTTGAGCTAGGAAAGTAACGGAACTTGCAAACATGAAAGTTAGATGTGGTTATAAAACAAAAGGGCAAAAAAGAGGGAGAAATATAAAGGGACCAAACTTGATTTTTAGGCTAGGGCTTGGTCATTTTTAAAAGAACATGATTAAGTTTTATCATAAAATTTAAACTTAGTTCATTGCATTTTTTTTAAAGTGCTCTTGCCAATTTTGCTCTTATGAAATTTGGATTTAAACTAAAGGATCTAAGCAAGGGTTTTTGAAGGAGGGTTTCAAGGTTTTTAGAAAATGGATTTAATTTTGAGTTACTATATATCAAAGGCTACTAAAATCCTAAATGAGGATTAATCTATAAAATTCAAGTGTAATCCACTTAATGAAGGTCCCATGAAACATGTAACTGAAGCATGAAGATCCATTGTTATCAACATTAGGCAAAGTTAAAGTAGGATCATGAATAAATAGGCCACCCTTATTAGGTGTGGATGCTATTTAAATATAAATAATTTTCAAAACATGTCAATTTTTAAGTGCTAAGGTTTAGAGTTGCACAAAGATCCCTATTTTTTAGAAATGGGCGTATGTTGACCTCAACACCATCTCTAGCTTTTTATTATCCCACCAAGTTATTGTTTGACTAGTTATTTGGTAAGCTACCTAAATATCCTTGGTTACCTTAAAATAATTTTGAATATAAAAATATTTTTCCATATCTATAAACCTTGCTTTAGCTCCATCACCCAACATCATGCCATAAACTTAGGTGGATTCACTTTATTTGTATCTCATGCAAGTTTTGAAGCTACTTGAGCTCTTGTTATTTATTTTTCCTCATCATGTCCTTGATATTGAGGCTCTTCTTGACTAGATTATTATTTCTCATGTGCATCTTGTTCATTCTCCTCACCCTACCCATGAACTTCCTACCTAGGGATGCTACTTTATCTCCTCTTCATTCATGATGATGAGGATTTGATAAAGTTTTATATTTTTTTCAATTTCTAGTTGATTAGGATTAAATTGAATATTTTCATTAAATCCCTCTTCAAAATTTTATATTTCTCATACCATTATCCTTGATGAAATTATGATAAATAACTTAACATTAGTGGACTCATTTGGTCTAAGCATTTGAACCTACACTCTGGTACCACAATGTTAAAACCCCACTAGGTTACAGTAAAAGGTACATAAAAAAAATGCATACTCTACTATTATTCATCTTCATTATTTAACATAATGTTTTACTATTTAATATCTAAATACATTTTGAAGAATATGTGCATAAAATAAAACTAACTCATTGGTAAAGTTTTAATATCTTTACCTATTAAACAACATTTAATAGTTTATAAGATAAAAAAATCTCATAACACATATGCAAAGTGAATAGTACAAGAGTACATTGAATTCATTCATACAGTTATATATATATATATATATATATATATATATATATATATATATATATATATATATATATATAAAACCTATGTTATTTTTGTCATTCAACTCATGTATAAGTGTAAAGTCACTATTGTATTTAATATCAATAAAATTGAATATATATAAATGTTACAATTTATCATTTAATGTAAAAATATCACATGATAGGAGGTATAATAGTACATTTGAGCCTCATAAGATAGCTCAATAATTAATACAATAGCCATGAGTATATTTCTATAATGGTTGATCTATTGAAGAGAGGGAGAGTATCATCAGGGTGTTTTTCCTCCAACCATAAACCATCGATCTCCTACACAACTCCCCACTAGGATTGGTCCTTCCCTTCACATAGGGGGAGATAAAATTAGTGCATAAATCAAGAATTCAACTAGAACCTATGTTTAGTACAATCACTAGTACATGAAATAGTCACATAGACCATGGAAAATAATTCTATATATAATATGGCATCATGCATATACATATAAACTAAATATTACAATGGAATGAAAATGTCATCAGTTATAATATCACTATGGCCAAAGTTTTCATTATAGAATTAAGATCACTCATGGATTCAAGTCAATTCCACATACATATACTCTCTGCTAATGGATCTCAATCTATCTTAAGATACTAGATGATAGGTATATGCATTGTCATGGCATCTACCTTATATATCCATCATATATTATCATAGGAAAGCATATAATTGTATAATCTCATAAAATATTTTTTAAGACATAATAACTATAAATTTTTAGCATACTATAACTTATCAATTCAAGATAAATATTTATTTGATTTTATAATAAATATTAAAACCTATATTTTTAATGAGGAATCACTTTTATATACTAATATACCTCCATTATAAACATATTCAAGAAATTTAGTCTTAAGACTATCATCTTGCATTTTAAATTCTCCAAATATAATCATAACTACACACCTCTGTTTTGGAATTCTAAGTAGTAAATACATTATTTTCCTCTCAAATGAATTCTAAGAATTTCATTTACTTAATATTCCAAAACAATTTATAAATTGAATAATACACCAAACATAATTCTAAAATATTAATTTACACTTATATATTTTGCCATATTTCATTACTCAAAGTAGGGTTAAGTATTTATCATTCCCTCCAGATTATCAAATGGATTATAAATTAATAATTATATTATATATATCTAAATCCTTTTATAACCTCTAATACTCCATATGAATCCAAATCATCTTTGAATTTAACATCAATTATCAAATAAGTTAGCTTTATGAATGATTGACTATAAATCCTATTACATACCTACAATTGTGTATGTTTTTCCCTTTTTAAATATGTGTGTAGCTCAGCTAAGTAATAATAAGATACACTCTTGTCAAAACTAAAATGATATATATATATATATATATATATATATATATATATATATATATATATATACACACACACACACACATACATACATACATACACACATACATGGTTGTATTAATATTCAATGTAACTTATCCCTTTTTGTAGCTTACATGCATATTCATAAATGGTTGTATAGTAAAATAGGGATAAGCAATCACTGTTTCCTCAATGTTATTTATCAGTTTACCAATATATATGCAATTTAAACATATCCTAAACCTTTCAAAATCCTTTAATGTTTTATTAGAATCTAAAATTTCATTGAATTTAACTCTATAAATCTAACTTAATACAAGGTCTATGGATTTTTTTATATAAAGTTATAGCTTTTCATTAATTTCCTGATCAATATGTCCCAAGTCTTGACTGAGTATCAAGTCATAACATCATATCTCTTGAATAAATATATCTACACACACACACACACACACACACACACACACACACACACACACACACACACACACACACACACACACACACACACACACACACACATTCACTTATTCTTATTGTTAATACTTAACACAATTAACCCACAACTCAAATACATGCATATATATAAGTTTGTTATAGATTTCAACACATCTACAATTTATATATGTTTAAGAGACTCTCAAACGACCTAAACACATACTTGGCCTTCATTTTCTTCTATTTATATACATATTTATGCATATAACTACATAATTTAATTCCAATATATATTGATAGCTTATATTTAAAGGTATGATAATAACAAAATTCCACTATTCTCAAAGTATAACCCATGGTTTTATATACTAGAACATGAAGTCGATAATCTAAAAATTAAAAATTAATCTCTAAACCAATATATTTATAACCAAAATTATTGTTTTCCATAATTTTGATTCAACAAATATTTCATCTAAGTTTAAACTATTTTGAAAAGTCAATGTATCTTTCATGGGGAAAATAATGGTTGAGATGCATTTCAAAAGGCTTTATCATCACTTTTATATGCCTATGGATGAAAATGAGTTCCATCCCCATGTTTGTAAAGGTAAATATCTAAGTTTACAAGGCATTACCAGTACGTACATTCACTACAAGGGAAGAAAAGATTTTAAAAAACTTACTTCTGAATGGAACTCAATCTGTATGCCAATATAAACAAAACCCTCAAAAATTCCTATTGTCAAATTAAAATCTCTCCTTACCTGGTTACTTCAATTTTTAACATTCCAATGTAAATTTTGGTATCCCTTGCCATTGCTTGTTTTCTTTTTTCCATGTCCCCAAAATTCTTTCATCTTCTTCCTCTTATTTTATTTTTTTCTCCTCCACATTCTGCATGCCTTTGAGTTTATCCTAAAAATATATGAGTTATCAATTAAAGAATATAATTCATCAATGCTAACTTAAGATTCCATAACCTATTTTTACAAGGAAGATGCATGCTAAACCCTACCACTTAGCTTTTTCCTTAAAATGGCAAGGTCAGCCCATGATGATAGAAAAAGAAACCAAAATCTTTGTCAATGATTTCAAAAAATACCTGATTTATTTTATCTTTAATGGATGCATGGTATTAATCCCTTCAAACCTTCCATTTAATCAAAAATCAAATTTCCTAAGTTTCAAAAACTCATATAAAATAAATTCTTGGGTGTATTTTGTCCTAGATCACATAAGCCACCAAAAAGTGGTGGGATTAAATCCAACAACCTTTACATTAATTTAAATATAAGGACATGGTTTCAATAAACATCCTATATTCCAAAGATTTATAATGCATAAAAATAATTCTATCACCATTCATATCTTAATAAGCAAAGTTTAGCCCATATAATGGTTTCATAGAGATTCACATAGCTAGTGTATATTAAGATAATTGATTAAATATGTTAATAAGAACATCCATCCCAAATTTCTATTATACATCAAGGTATTTATTTATTTCATACTAAATACAAGGCAATCAATATCAACCGTAGTGATAAATAATAAAATAAACATACAACACATCCATAGAATAACATCAACATTTAATTTATTTCAGCATGCAAGACTATGAGTGTGTGTGTGAGTTCAGTTTCAATAATTTTATCCACAATATTTATTATTTTCATCCTCCTCCCATGTGATACTCTCCCTTTGTTCTAATTTTTGAGGGTGGGATAGTCATGAAAGCACCTCAATCCAACAAAATGGTAGTTTATCTGAGCTTGCAATAAAATCATTAGATACTTAGAATATATACACGTCAATGAACTATTGAATATAAATAAAATATAAAAATTAAATCATATCCATATAATATTCCAATATGCAACAATATAATATATCTAAATTTACATGATAATGTCTTATAAACATAACCAACCATGAAAAAAATAGTGCAGCTATCAATTTACACAACTTAAATGTCCAAATCTATCATTAAAGTTAATAAACATTAATCATTAGTTTTACTTCATTTTCTAATACAAATTCACCTCTATACTATTATTAAAATTCATATTCTTACTTTACTAATAATCTAGAGAAAAAAGAGAAATTAAAGTTGAAATCATTAAAACCAAGATAAAAATATTTTCAAAAATGGATTTCTTAATAAGGGCATTTCAAATCAATATCCAATCTCTAAAGTGACTACTCATCATAATAATGTTATCCCTTATCCTTTACAAATAATGTATTTGAACCCCCATGTCATAACTTTTATCCCTTGTCAACCAATGATGATAATAGTCCTTCCTCTTCCCTTAGCACATCACAAGTTAAAATTAAAATCAATGGCATTCCACTTCACACATATTGTGATGTTGTTCTTGCTCCATCCTCATGCTTGTTTTCACATGATGTTACTCTTGCACCATGATGTCATAATATTAACATAGAGTTACCACATGATGAAAATGCATCTCTTACTAGTAATACTTATTTTAATGTTATCAATCAACAAGATGCAAGTGATTTATATATATCTAATGAATATATTAAACCAAATGGATATCTTATCCCTCCACCTCCCTTCACCTCCTCTTGATGGTGATTATATTCATATTCATTCAAAAATACCTAAGGTTTATGTCTTTGAATCCCTCTAATATCATATCATCAGTATGAAAAAAATCAATAGAAGAGTTGTAAAAAAATCATATTTTAGTTTAAATATCATCACTTTCAAATAACAACAAATACATAAATAATCTAGAATATGTTAGTGTTAATCATGTATATACATATCCATTTAGATATAATATGCCTCACAAGTAACTTACATCTACAGTTAATTCTTAAAAGAGTATATAAAAGGAAAATAAGAGTCGAAGTGAGATTCTAAGAGAAATAATTTGAAACTAGTTGATTACATTACCTTATATGCCTCCGCTAAGAAGTTAAAAATACTATTGTGCATATCATAGAATACATGGGCATGATACATATATTTATTTAGTTTTGAAGACCAAAATACAAATAATCATCAATAGTGATGATCCTCTAACAGATAAATCAATTAAACAACCCACTTATATTGCATCACCTGAAAAAATTCAAAATGAATACAAAGGTAAAATATGGATACAAAATGATAATTCAAAATAAGAAAATATTCAAAAAGAAAAATTACAAAAAGAACAAGATGAAAAAGCAAGATTTAAAAAATAAAAATTACCAAAATAAAAGCTATAATAAGAAATTCAAGATAAGCAAGAGAGCACTATTTTGAAAATATTTATCATGAACAAATTTCCAAAACAACATATTTGTACAAATTCTAATGATAAAAATATGGTTTCTAAGGAAGCAAGAATTATATATAATTCATTTATAGAGAAAAAACATATAGTAAAAGCACAAATTACTTATTTTCATGATGTTCAACTAGTAATACATAAATAGTCTAATGTGAATGCTAAGATAGTATAGATATGAAGGTTAATGTGAATGTTTTCACTAATAGTTAAATCAAATTCATCGAATGTGAAATAATTTTACTGAAGATTAGGAAATGGATTGTGTTTGATAGAGAATAAATTCATTGAAAGTTGTGATGATTTCACTAAAATAGTGAATAATTTAGTTGATGGCCAAAACCTACAAAGAAATAGAAGATAAAAAAGAAAGAGAGTTAGCTTGTTAAAAGACCAAAGTTAGTGATTATAATAAGGTAAATAATTTAGAATATATTATCAGGTGCATCCAATCCTTGGGGTCACATCAGGCATGCCATTATCTAGCATAAGAATCCAAAGACAATGTTAGATTATATCATTAGTGCATAAAACAAAAACAAATCAAAGACAAATAACATTATAAGCCTAAGTAATAAGTTGAGAAAATGACTAATAAATAAAGAACAATTTTTACCTTGAGATATTTACTTGTTAATCGACATATAAATGTGTTTGTGATTGGTTTGTGAATAATTGATCTTTGGTAATGTATTTTTTTGTGGGCATCATCTCCCCTTGTTCACTTGAGGTTTTTATTGGCTTATGAAATTATTATGAAGCATATTCTCAATAATTTTACATGGTATGTTTAGCTTGAGAAGTTTAATTGAAATAGAGTGAGGACCTTTCTATTTATAGCTTTCCAACTGACTCCTACCTATGTGTGATTAAGATTGTGTTAGGGATGGGAGGTTGAATGAATTTATGTTTTGGGAAAGAGGTTTTTGTTATGAATGATGGCTCAACATTCCTGATATTTATCTCATTTATGTTGATATTTCTAATTTTTGACTTTGAAGCTAATGACATCATGTTTCTTGATATTTATTGAAATTTAATTTTTAGAAATTAGATATTCATTAATTCAACGTGGATTTTTCACTTAATACTTTTAATGGATTTAATTAATTAAGTTAATATGATTAGGCTTTTTATAAATTTTAAAATTTTGATTAATTTCCATGCACTATTAGTCAAAAACATCAATTTACTAGGTCTCAATTTGACTAGGGATGAATCAGTGAGAGGTTATCATTGTGTACATGGTATTACCCTAAATAAGGAAGCCTCAAAGTGATTCTAGGAATTTTCATCTAGTGTGTGGATGAATTTGGGAACATTAATGATTTATATATTTAATTTACATTATTTACAAGAAATAAATATAATATCCATTTAGACATAGAAGTGGCCAAAAATAAGTGCCTACATAAAGTTTCAAATAGATTTTAGATCTATCTAAAATAGTGTGATTTGTATTCATGTTGAAAGTGGGCCACATTGGAGTATAGTGAAACTCAATGTCTATGGTTGTAATTTTTTGAGATATAACAAGACACATTTGGTGGTTATACCATCCAAACATTTTATATAGTACTCTACACAATCAAATGAGATTTTAATCATACAATATTTCTAACTCAAGATCATTCAAAGGTTTTAAAACTGAGACTTGATCAATCTCAATTTGATATAGGTTAAAATTCTTCAACAAATGGGTAAACCTTCTGTAATTTAAAATTTAAGGGTAATTAGATTGCATACTCTTTCAGGTGTATAATTTCCTTAATCTCTTTATAAATTTCATATTTTCAACTTTCAAATATGGATAATACCTACTTTTCATGGCATTGTCATAGGTTTCACATTAAGGAATATTGCATGATCAAGCTTTTCATTCAAAATACAAAGTGAGTATGCACACTTAAGTTTGCATTTAATTTACTCTAGTTATTTCACTTTTTTTCATCACTAGAATATAGTGGAAGAAAATTTAGGCACATAATATTAATCATTATAGTGTTTGACAATATTTATTATTGACATACTTACCTTACTTGGCATGTTTTCCATTTTACTAAACTCAAAATCTATAAGAGAGTTTTATAATATCTTTAAAACATATAAAATATCATAAAAACATTATTATTTCAATCCAATTCATCCCTATTCAACATATAGGTGATTGTTAGTCCTTTTCTAACAATCCTTGCCCTTTTTGGATAGGAACATGCTAGTCAGATATGTCTACATTGTGGCCTTGTCTTTAGCTCTCTAATGGTAAATTTTTAAAATATAAACATTTCATGAATATCCTACACACTTTGTAAAGTTTCTTCATGAAAATATTCTCAATACTCCCCTATAAAATCACATCAATTCATTTTTTTTAAATGACCTACCAAGTTGAATTCAAATTAATATACACTAAGAAAAAGAGTACTATTTCCTCTAATTTATACCGTGTTTCTTTCTTATAGTCATATACCAACTATGAATATATTTTATTTTAAGTCAAGGGCATATATTTTCAATAATTTAAGTCAATATTTTAAATATTTTAATAATCAATGATTATGCAATCACCTTAGGAGGGAGAACTACATTAGACTGAGGCTCATTCGGGGTATGTAAGTAACACTCATATTATGTAGGGTTTACGAAGGGTAGCTCAAAATTTCCCACTACCCCATCCCCCCTCCCATTTTTTATATAATTTATATATAGTGCATGTGTAGGATTAAGGTGTTTATTTTACGTCTTTCATGCATCTATTCTATTAGAGTAGGTTACTTCCCTTAGCTAATGTTCACCTAGGTGCTTTATTTTTACATGTATTAAGTTATTCCCTCCCACTTATGTGTGGATATTTTATTTATCTTATTTTATATATTATGAGATATTACATATTTATCTTTTAGATATTATGGGGATATTTTTTAGTTGTTTCTATCCTTTATGGATAGTTATCTATTAGTCCTAGGTTTGGTCTCTTATCTTGATCTCTTAGTTAGGATTGATCACTTAGCTTGTTATCTTAGTTAGGATTGATCTTTATTTCCTATATACACAAGACACATTCATTGTATTTGACAAGATTTAGAGATATAGTATAAGATATTATTGATATTTGTTTTGCATATTTATTTGTAAGTTTATGTTGTCAAAATACTTTCAGATTTTTTTTTATGAATGTGATGTTATACTAACACCATAGATCCTTATGGATTAGAATAATATGATTATCATTCCTTTCATGGTACCAAATCTTAAGGTGTTATAGACATTCATTTATAAATTTGTTGTAAGCTTTTTTCCATATATCTAGTTCTATTATTTGATGCAATAAACTGGTAGGAAGATCTATATATTATTTATTAAATTTTTTAGATCATGATGTTTTTCAAAAATGATTTGGAAGGAAATAATTATACATTTGGTTTGTGTTTGTTGCATTATGGGTGTGTTGCATATGACATTTTGGATTTTATGTGCATTATCTATGTATAATATTTCTTTATTTTTTACATCATGATTGAGGGAGCTCTCATCTTCACCCTCAACCCCTTTTTCATATGGTATGGTCATGTGGAGGTGGATTAATTTTTTATTCTTACTAGTGGGGACTTAACTTCAGCCCTTGATTTTTTTAATCTCTCCAAAAATAATTTTTTCCAAGCATTTAAATTTTTTTGGTGAAAAATTATTTATTAGACCCACTTATGATGGAAAATTTTATAAAAAATATATCTTTTGATTGGTAACTCAAAATTGAATTTATTTTTCAAAAGTTTGTGTTTTATTACACCCTATCTATTGGTGTCATTTATTTTGTAAAACACACTAAAATATAAAGTGATTTTTTTTTTGGGGGGGTCAATTTAAAATATTTTGAGGGTTCTCTCGATGTTGATTTTTACTCCCTTTTTCATTCTTTTTCTCTTTGGTGATTTATTAGAATGTCTTATATTACTACATTAGATCAGTGTGAGCCATTAACAACACATGGAGACTAAGAATGGAAACAATAATTAAACACAAAGGATTATGGGCCTTATTGACTGCAACACAACTAGTGTTCACTAGAGAATGTGAGAATTTTAATCACTAATGTAAATTTTATGAGTGTATGGGTTTGATAATAACTTATGTAAGTGATATTATTTTGTTTCATTTTAAAGTATGTGACTTTCCTTTCAAAATATGGGAAAAATTAAAGGGTTTATTTGGTAAGGTGTATCACATGAGATCCATGTAACTTAAATTAGAGATAATTTCTCTCAATACTATGGATTTTACATCTATTTTAGACTATCTTACCAAGTTCAACCATTTGTTGACATAATTAAATAGGAGTAAAAGAGATAAGAAATATGAAGAGTGTCTTTACCTAATTCTGTCTAAGTTGAAAGATCCATTCCAAATCTTTGCTTTTATTTTTTTCTCTAGCATGGATGCCTTAGGTTTCACATTAAAAATTATTGATTTAGAGTTTTTTTTTGAAAGACTTACTAGAGAATAACTCAAATTATCTAACCTTGAGTCTTTCATCTCTCAAAAGGCCTTATTAGCATCTCATTCTAAGTATAAGAGAAACTCAAAAAGTAAACCCAAAACTACTCCTCCATCTCAAAGTGCCACTAAACCTAAAGATAATAACTCTAAAACCAAAGAGTCTTTTAAATCCAAGAATAAATCTAGCCTTTCATGCTCATTTTTGGGGGGGATTGGTCATGTAGAAACTAGGTGTTGGAAAAGAATGCAAGCCTTAGAGGATGCAATTATAAAACACAAGATCTCTAACTCCACTCCACCTCCTTATAAAGAGAATGGAAAAGGATTTAATATTGTTAGGATATCTTAGTCACCTATTATATATAGTTTAGTTATAGATTTTGGTGCTTCTCACCGCATGAATTCTTCTAAGGAGTTTTTTGTATCTTTTAGTTTGAGTTATACTTCCAACATTGAGGTTGGATATTCTTCCTTGTTTTTTTTTTAAGGTAAAAGGTTAAAAATAACTTGTTGGTGGCCACATTAATGATTCACTATTTTTTACTAACATTGCTTCACATTTTATTTATGTTTATCAAATTTGTCATTCTAGTCAGTGTAAGACAGTGACCTTCACACCAAAGGGGCTGAAATTCAAAAAAAAAAAGATCCTCATTCATTTGTTGAACAATGTGTTATTGATCATAGTTATATACTATGTCACTTTGAGGGTTTTGATGAAACTTCTTCTATGGGGACATACTTTGTTTCTCATGTTGATTATGAGAGTAAGCTTTGGTATGAGATATTTGGACATCTTACTTATAGATATTTGAAGGATTTGATTACTCATGGTATGGTTGATGGTCTTCCTATATTTTATTATATTGATGGATTTTTCCATGGCTATGCATTAGGGAAAAAATACCAAGATATTTTTCCTAAGGGTATGTCCAAGAGATCTTTTTCACCACTTGAACTTATGCATAGTGACTTGGTTTTTTCTACTTCATCTTTCAATAGAGCTAAGTATGCACTTACATTTATTGATAATTTATTGAGGAATACTTGGGTTTATTTTATCAATTAAAGACTGAAGTTTTTTCACACTTAAAATTCTTTAAGGCTTTGGTCAAGAATCAATCTTATAATTGCATAAAAAATATTCACACTAATAATGAAGGGGAGTAATTTAGAAAAGAGTTTTCTAAGTTTTTGGTAGCTCATGGCATTGTTCACAACATTATATACCTTATAATCCAAAATAAAATGGATTATCAAAAATGAAAAACTAAACTTTAAATTATATGGTTGATTTCATGATGAATTCTCAAGATTTACCTCTTATATAATGGGTAAAAGCACTTAATTATGCAAACTACATCTATAATCACACTCCACATAGAGAATTTGAACATTTGACTCCAGAGGAGGCTTAGTCTATAACTAACCTTGATGTATCATTATTTCAAGTTTTTTAGAGCCATGTTTGGGGTTTTATACCAAAAAGTAAAAGGAAATCCTTGGATAAAAAGAGAAAAATCTTGATATTTATAGGGTATTATGAGGACATGAGAGCTTATCAGATTTTTTATATTGATACTCGTGATGTTCTTTTTTGAACACATGTCCATTTTGATGAGCATTTCTCTTCTCATGATTCTTCATCTTCTTCCATGTCTTATTCTTCTTTTTTTCTCCCATCTATTAATTATTCTTTCCAAACATAAAGTCCTCCAGGAGTCAAATGTCCCTTAAAACATTAATCCTACAAATTTCCAAGCATTTATAGGTTATTTGGAAACAAATAATCAATTAACTTTTGATCATTTAGATGTTTCTCCTTTAGGTTTAAAGTAGAACCTCCCATTGTATATAGTGGTTACTATTTCTAGGCACAAAGTAAAAAGAGTTTTTATAGATAATGGTTCAACCCTTAATCTATGTACACTAAGACTCATAAAGCATCTCAAATATCTAATAACAACATTGGAATCAAGCATCATACCCATAAAGGTGTACAATAATAATGAGCATAATTCTATTGGCACAATACATATTCCTTTGATGGTCAGGTTTTTTATTACGTAAACTCATGTTCATGTTGTAGATCTTGATTTACCATATGATATACTCCTTGGATGTACACGTATTCATTCTATGAATACCATTCCATCCACCCTTCACCAATGTCCTAAATTCTCCCATGTAGGAATGGAAGTAACTATACAAGGTGATCCACATGCCTTCCAATATTTCAAGCTATTAGAAGCTAAATATAAAAAATCCAACTATCTATTAGTCACAAATGATAATTTTACCCTTGTCGAGGATTATCTTTCATGTGAAAACTATGTCAATGTTGAAAGTTTATTTCAAACACTTTCCCTTGGTGGTTGGATTAATACACCAACTCCTTTTATATCCATTTAAAAGGCATTAACCAATGATACATCTAACCAACCATATAAATAAACTTAAAATACATTATCTAAGCAAGATTTAAATTGACCATCCCTTGAGCAAGCTTCCAATAATCCTTCTATTGAGCAAACATCCAATCTACCATCCTCCAAAAAAGCATCCTCTTCTACTTCTTCCCATTTTAAAATTATTGATTGAGGCATAAACAATTAAATCATAAAATATTTTCAAAAAATCACAATACATGCCAATCCAAATGAATATGGCAGACCAAACCATCTAAAGGATAAAATAATGGTTAAGAAGCTTAGCTAGAAAAAATTTCTTGAGGGAGACCTTATTTATAATGAACATATTGATGATTAAAATTCTTCCTAGCTATATTTTATTGAATAATATACTTATTTTTCCACCAATAGATATCCCATTGCAAAATCCATCATGTGTAAAATAATGAACTACAAAGGTAAAGGTCTTGGCTTCCATGAGCAAGGTGCCATTGAACCTATAACACTAAAATCCAATGAGGTGAAGTATGGTATAATATTTAACCCACTTAATGTGCATATTATAATATTCTAAAGTGAATCTTCTAGTGAGTAAAAATATGATTCTTTAGACAACGAGATAGGTTCCATAATTAGCCATTTTGAAGATCTAGCCCTTACTAACCTCTTCCATAAAAATTTCATTCTTACACTTGACCTTACATATCCATATCTCATACAATGGGACCAATTATCCACACCTAGACTAGACCATTTTCAAAATGATGAAGATATATATAAATTATTGAAAACAAGAGATCAAATTCTAGCATGTGACCATAAGAAAGGATTTTTAACACAACTAGCAGATTTAACATAATTTGGGGAACAAAAATTATATCAATATATCAGTTCTACCTCCAAATCCAAATAATAATAAGTTAAGGAATATTTCCATATTCATACATATCCCCTTGCTTATAAATATTAATCAAGCCCACTTGTTGAATAAACCATTCCTGTAAACATCGACACTGAAATTGATCCAGAAATTGTAAAACTTGATAAATCACTTAATCAAGAAGAAAGGGTTATATTTACACTTCTACTTCATGAGTTTTATAATTTATTCACATGGTATTATATAGATATGATAGGGTTAGATCTATATTTAGTATTTCACCACCTTGTGGTGCATTCAGATACAAAACCAATAAAATAGAAGCTCCATAAAATACATCCAAAGATTGTGATACTAGTAAAGGAAGATATAAAGAAATAGTTGGATATTGGATTCATACAACCCATTGACTACTCAAACTAGATATCAAACATTGTACAAGTGTTAAATAAACCTAAAGGTATTGGACTATGCATAGACTTCCATGATATAAATAAATCATGCTTAAAAGATGACTTTCTATTGTCAAACATAGATAAGATCATCGATTCAACTGCATGTCATGAGATGCTATCTTTAATGGATGGTTTTTTAGGTTATAATTAGATAAAAATTGATGTATAATAACAACATAAAATAACATTTATAACTCCATGGGGGACATTTTATTATTAGGTGATGCCTTTTGGTTTGAAAAATGTTGGGGGAACATATCAAAGGGAAATGACCATTATTTTTCATGGCATGCTTAATGATATTATGGAAGACTATGTAGACAATATTTTAGCTAAGTCTAAATCTAGGATAGATCATCCTCAAATGTTTTGACATAATTTTTAGTGTATGAGATAATAAATCATGAGTTAAATCCAAAGAAATACATGTATGGTGTAACATTAGTAAAGTTGTTAGCATTCATTTTTTCATAGCATGTCATTGAAGTTAATCCTTAAAAAGTTTCATCTATCATGGATATTCCTCCACCTAAAAATCTTCAACTTAGAATTCTACAAGGGAAAATATAGGTAATTAAAATATTCATATCTCAATTTGCAAACATCTATCATCCATTCACCTTTTTATAAAAATGATACTCCTTTTACATAGACCAATTTTTTTGAAAAGGCATTTAACAACATCAAGCACTAGATTTCAAACCCACCAGTATCAATGCTACCTATTGAGGGTAACCCTTTTTTGTTGTACATTTCAGCTACTCAATGTGCCCTTAGGGCATTGCTAACATAACATGATGATAATTGGAAAGAATGAATAGTCTAATACTTGAGTAGAAAGTTGATATCTTATGAGATAAATTAAAATAAAATGGAGAAATATTGTCTTTTAGTTGTTTTTTCTTCCCAAAAACTATGACATCACATGCTTAACAATCAAATAAAAATCATTACCAAAATTGACCCTCTTAAATATATCCTATTGAAAACCACTCTAACAATAAGGATGGCTAAGTGGGTTATATTTCTGAGTGATTTTAATTTAGATTATGCTAACCAAAAGCCAATCAAAGGACAAGTTATATCAAATGTATTCACAAGAGCATTACTCAATATTAAAGTATCTCTCATTATAGAATTCCCAGATGATGCAACCATGTCTATAAATGAATCCCTAGTTTAGTAGATTTTATTTGATGGTTCCTTTATAAATCATGGCTTAGGGGTAGGGATTTTATTAGTAAAACCTAACAAGGATTGCAATCCTAATGCATTTTGGATTGATTTCCCTTGTAAAAACAACATAGTATAATATGAAGATCTCATAGTGGGCCTCAATATGGAACTTCAATGGGGAATCCAATATCTCCTTATTTTTAGTGATTCCAAGCTTGTCATCAATCAAGTCAGTAATTAATTATAAGCATGTGATGATAAACTAATCCCTTCTAAAAATATGGTGGATAGATTGAAAACATCTTTTAAGTACATCTAATCTAAATAAGTCCCAAAAATAAACAATCTAGCAGTCAATGTTATGGTAATAATTGGACCCCTACTAGATTTGAGCATAAAACACAACAAATTTATAGTTGAGTACTTAAGTATACCTACTTATAATATGCCCAATTCAGAAATGGTTTGTGAGGTGGTTGGTCCCACTTCTCCATGGTACTCTGATATCTATACATACCTTTATAACCTTACCATCCCATCTAATTTATCCTCCAACCAATGTAATTCCTTTATTCAACACACATCCTGATATGCAATCCTTGGTAATTCCTATATCATTGAGGAAATGATGGAACCCTTTTATGTTGTTTAAATTATAAAGAGTCTACTTCAATAGTTAAAGAAGTTCATGAGGTAATTTATGGAGCACATTCAAGTGGTATGGTCCTTGTCAAAAAGATTCTCTGAGTAGGTTGTTATTGGCTAACAATAGAATCTAATTCATACATCTATGTCAAAAAGTATATGCCTTATCAAAAGGATGGAGATCTTATCTGTAGTCCATCACAAGCATTACAACCTATCACAACCCTCATTAGGAAAATAAATCCTAGTTATTTTGATGGTCATAAGCATATTATAATCACAACTGAGTATTTTACCAAGTGGGTAGAGGTAATTCCACTTATGTGACTAGAAAGTGAATTTCCAAGTTTATTCTTAACAACATTATTTATCGCTTCAATATTCCTTCCACTTTCATTTCTAACAATGGTAAATCCTTCAAAAATAAAGATGTTAAGACACTTTCCCAAAATTTCCATATAAAACACAAATGGTCCACCCCTTATTACCCATAAGGTAATGGCCAAGTTGAGGCAACAAACAAAAATATTCTATGCATTCTTATGAGAGTTGTCAATGAAGTTGATCATGACTATCATACTCAGTTATATCTTGCCTTTTGGGCATATCATACTAGTATCCACATACACATGGGGGCAACCCCTTATTCCCTCATTTATGTTAGTGAGTCTATTTTACCCATAGAGGTTAAAATTCCATATTTGTGAATATCATTACAACAAATAATAGATGAATAATCATACCGAACTTTACACCTAATTAAACTCAACCTCTTAGATGAAAAATGACTCAATGTTTTAAACCATCTATAAGTTTACCGTAATCACCTTTGTTGTAGCTATAATAAGCAAATTAAATCTAGGGAATTTGAAATCATATATCTTGTCCTCAAGGAGAATCAATGAAACACTAATGATGAGAGAGAGAAGAATGAAAATTTTGAGCCTAACTAGTTAGGTCCATATATTGTTATTGCTAAATATGGATCAGGAGCTTACAAACCAGCCACAAAAGATGGAGAGGGGTTTGTTGAACCTATGAACATCATGCATCTTAAAATATTTTATGCATAAAATTGTTATATATGATGTTATTGATATATCCAAGGTCAAAAATGAAAAAAAATCAAAATATATATATATATAAAATCAAAATATAAAAAATTAAAAAAAAATGTGTACATAGATCATCCAAATGTGAAAACTAGTTTTACTAGCACTTTGGATACATACCATGGTGAAAACCAAGCCTAGTGAAACATGTGTAAACCATTTTATATAATTTCCCTATTTACTTGGGGGTATCACTTTTTAGTCATCCATTATAAATTCCTAAGTTTATCATTTTGTCAGTTGTTAAGTCATTTATCCTATACCATGCTAAAAGTTCAAGGTTGATATTTATAAAGGTGAACCTAAATTATTGCTCATGATACTAGGAAAAATGTTTGTTATATCCCTTATTTCAAAAAATCTAAAACATGCAAAAATATATAAATAAAATAAATAAATAATAAAAAATAACAACACAAAAACTTTCCAAAAACATCAGGCTCAACACATCTACCATCCTAAGTTATCTTTCACATTGTTCTTGGTTGGGTCACTCACACATAATTTTTATAAAAATAGTCAAAATACTTCATCAATCATCCACTTTATCATCACTTCCCATATTAAGAGAACTACATCTAGCCTAATATCCCCATATAAACATTGTCTAAATAGGATTATGTAGGAAACACTTAGAGACATGGGGTTTTTAGGGTCATCTTGGCTACTACCTTCCACATCATCCATTTTACCAACATGAATTATCTATCCTTAAACTTATCCCTCAATTTTTTGGTTCCTAGCCTCATTCTTAGCTACAATTTTCTAGTCACTATGTAGATTGTCTTTGTTTATAACTTTTCAAATTTTTACATTGTTTGTTTATTTTCATTATTGTATTATTTGTTTTCTATATATAACTATTTATTTGGTTATTTTTATCCCTTTCTTTATCCTTAGCCATTAATTTGATTATTTCACTTCATTTTCTGTCTAGCCATTCCAATGGTTAATTCCTTTACCTTATCAACTTTGATCATTTTTTGTTATTTGAACTCTTTGTTTATTTGTGTATTATTATTGAATTGTCATATGTTACAGTCATTTAGATTACAATTTTCTACATTATCATTATGTGTGTGTTTAGCATTACTTCGATTAATCTTTTATTTTCACATCTTATTTTAATTATTGATTTATGTGTGTTTATAAATAGTATTTTATGAAATGCATATATAGTACGGTTATGAATATATCATGATGTACTTTTATCATACACAATTTATTCTTTATTTTTATTCATATGATTAAAACATCAACATTCATCATGATTATTCAATATCATTGATGGTAATGTGTTTTATGTTATATTAAAAATTAGGTTGTTTAAAGCTCAAATAATGTTGGAAATCCAATGTAAAGGATGAAAATAAAATATATGTAACAATGTCACATTTTAAATCCATACACATAATACAATCATACATAAGTCATACATCCATAATAAATATGCTAAAAGAATTAAAACATGCTAATATAAGTCAAAAATGTGAGAAATATAACCAATGCTACCATATATCCATGTTTTTATCACTTATGCATAAATCCATGTCAAAAGAATAAAAATTGCATCAATATCCAACATCTATGGTACAAAGTCTCAATAAATCATCACAAATATATAATGTGTTTTTATAAAATCTACATCTCAAAATAGGTATACATTGATAAATCCATCTATCAAAATATCATTTATATCTATGTCTCATTTTGTCCCTCTGATGGAGTGTGTAGTCTCAAAAATAGCTTTCCATGTCATGGTATGCCTCATGGAGGATGCATAAATTGGTATACCTATCCCACTGACCTCTCTAACTCTATCATCAAAATAGATATAGATGATGTTAAATGTCTCATAGAGTAATCTCTAAAATATGGTGCCCTCTGATCTCATGGTATAGCCTCTTATAAACTCTTATAGTATGTGGCCTATTCCATGGCCCTCATCACTATCCAGAGTATATATCTGACCCTCTCCAACTAATAGTATTCTAGCCTCTGCAAGCTCAGTCTAAGTTATGTCCCTCTCTTATCTATATCACTATATAATTTGGAATCTATATCTCTACATCTTTTGTGACCAATCATGTAGCCATGATATCCCCATCCATCCAATTTATAATACCCTATAATATATCCACCTCAGACTATAATCATCTGATCTCAATAGTTTTATCCACTCTACCATCTACTACACCCTATAACATATCCACCTCCTAGTATAATCTATCAATCTCTATGTCTCAATCCCTAATCTCCTCTCAGAGTCTATTAATAAGTGCATTATCCTCTATAGATATTAGAGTGTTTGAAGAGCCAACCACATCCCCTCTCTCTACCTGGGTATCATGTGTTGCTCTCATGGTATCATCTTATCATGCATTATCATCATCCTTTATCTCCACCTCTACTAATGGAGTATCTCCTCCAATGCTCTACTTTATATCAACATCCATGTCCACTCTTGCCTTGTGTAAAATCTCATTATCCTCCACATCTATGATCTATACATCATTAAGCTAGCTAGTCTCCACATCACATCCTCTACCTCATGCTCACACTCATGATCACCCTCTATCACCTATAGCATCCCTCTTAATCTAGGCTCCTAAACCTATACCTCATGGTTGTCTACTCAAAATATCCACCAACCTCTACCTCTACGTCTATGGTGGTGTAGATGAAATAGCCAATCTCACTAGTCTCTATCAATCCCACCAATTTACATACCCATTCACCACTCCCACATCAATGACATCTCTCCAATCACTCCATTTGATAGTCTATAACTATGTATAGCTATGATCAGTGATGTCTAGATCAATAATCATAATCCATTATGGTTTCTCCCTCATAGAATATGCAAAAACATGTTGTCTAGATGGTATATGTTATCTCATACCAAACTATCTCATCACCCTATATGGTTGATATCTCTTTATATTATAAAAATGCCTCTCGATGATGTAAAAATGGGTCATCATGTAGTCCATATGAATATCATCATGTGGCCACTAAAACACAATATCTTTGTAAGGTCTCCAGGTGATCTGATCATCACTTACCTCATCAATCACCCTTCTAAAAAAATCTAGATCTCCCAAATGTGGTATGTATGTCCCAATAATCACATGCCATCCATATGCCAATGTCACATCATCATATTATATGATCATATGTCTAACCAACCTCACTATCATAATGTGCTCCCAACACCAAACCTATAATAATGTAGATGGCCTAATCTCTATTCGACTTGAATACACAAAATGATATAAATCATGGTGTAAGTGTGATAACACACATGGACCTCATGTGAATCTTTATCCCATATCCATGATGTCTCTAATCACATATAATAACCCAATAAGACATAACTTCTCACTCTTGTTAGGAAACAACATGCCACTAACAATAGACATGAGTAAGATAGCTATAAA